>CAUIVZ010000008.1:18721581-19321581 GCA_961763995.1 Juglans cinerea
GAAGGCTACTGCTAAATCTGGCGAGACCATAAGCATGCAGGAGGTTCTGACGGATTAAATCTCAACTACTGGACAAAATAGAAATGAAAAGACCTTCAGATTTGACATCTTGACAAGATGTAACATCCCCCCAACTTGGCCAAACTTATCAAAGGCGCGCATTTGCAAAGCAAAGCAAGCACGAAAATCCTCACTGCACAGTCCTTCCAAATAATTTCTTCTACTCTTTTTCTTCTCAGTCTTGATCATTTCCCTCGTATATATAATTGCTTCTTTTAAGGATTCCCTTCAATTTCTATTTAGCTAGCTAGTCCCCATCCCAAAAGTAAAGAAATTCAATTTCTTGTTTTCATTTCCTTTTGTTTTCTTGCTGTTCGTTTTTATATTTCTATTCACTTATCACTGTATACTGTGTTGCATTCATATAATATAACAGCATCTTCATTAACTTGGTCAAATTAAAAGGTGGATTAAAATTTACATAATTAATATAAAAAATATCTTATATTAAGTTAGATAAATTTAAAATAATTTAGATTTTTATTATAGTGGTTGGTTAAAGATGGAGAACTACAATGGATTCACCAAACATTAAAATACTAATTTCTCAGTCCAAGCAAATATTAAAATATTAATTTTTCACTCCAAGCAAAAATACTATTTAGTTTGTAACTAAGAAATTTAAATAGAATTTTAGATGAATTTAATAAAATATTTTTTGTTATTAACATTAAATGACTTTTGAAAATATGATTTTTTTAATATTAATTTAATTAGAATATATTATTATTAACATTTAATTGATAAAACTATAAAATATGATAAAAATAAATTAAATAAAAATATTATTAAATTAATAATATTTTACTATTATATAAAAAATGAATGGATAGTCTAATGTAGAGATTGAATTTAAATAAAATAGATAAATATAAATAAGTGTACCCTTTTGCGTTTTGACAGGAAATATTGTACCCTTTTGCATGAGCTAGGTGATGAGATTTTATATTACTCGAGTTTTGTTCCCCTGAGGATGGAATCATGTGATGGCCCATTTGGAATCGGAAAGGATATGCAGTTCTGGATAAACTAATTAACAACTTTTTCTTTATCATATTATTTTTTCTAATATATCCAATGATTAAAATATACTCATTAATTCTCCTTATCCTGCAAATATAAAATATATACAAAGTTGGTGTGACTGCAATCTCAATCTCCTTTGGATCGAGAGGGAAATTGAAAATAAACGCCAAACTACAACATATATATGAAGAGTCGACATAAAGTGATTGTAGTGCGATCTTTATATTTTATTTTAGAAAGAAAGATTGATGTCTCAAATTTTATTAACTTCTTACTTATGACGAAAGAATATTATAATACAAGATCAAAAAAAAAAAATCAGAGATTGCAATATTAAAATCTCGAAACCGAGATCTTAAAATGTACTGAGATGTTGATCATAATATTGTAAACTATTAACATTAAACAACAAAGAAATTAACATTCATGAAAAATTGATGTTGCATAGGGTGGTAATTTATAACGAGTCCTTCTTCAAGGTGCATGGTGTTAAGTGGTGTACACATATTCATGCACCAATTAGCATTTTTGTTACAACTAGGCGTGGTAAATCGTGTTTTCGGATTGTATTCGTGTCGTGTTAAGTTATTAACATTCGATTATATAGGTCAATCCGAACCTAACTCGTTAAACTAAACGTGTCAAATTTTTAAATCTTAACTTAACTCATTTAGATAACAGGCAGTGTCGTGTTATGTCACCCATTTTAACCCGTTTAATAAGTAATTAACTAGAAATATGTTGACACGACACACTTCATTTAAACCCATTTATTTCATGTAAATGAATTGAACTAAAACGCATAACTTATTTGACCTGATTAATATAATTTTACATAAAAATTAAAATCTATATTTATTAATAAGCATAATATCTTAAAAAATATATATATCAATATTTTTGAAATTTTAATATATATATATGTATATAATAAAACTAATATTAGAAACTATACAATAACAAATATAAGTTTATATCTAAAATTACAATTTCAATAATAAAAATATAAGTATATTGAGAAATATCAATATTATAATTTAACAATATTAAAATTTTAATTTTAAAATAAATTTTAAATGAGTGAAAATGAATTAATTTTATATTAAATAAATTGAGTCGTTTTTAAATCGTATCTTAACCGATTAATTTATTTTGATCCAAATCACTAACATAAAATTCAAAATCGTTTATTTAGTAAGGATTGTGACGGTGACGTTAATATAGACATGGGAGGGGCCAGATGATCAGGCTAGGGCGGAAGGACGTACTACGAAGCATGGCAAATATTAATATGGTGTCAGTGACTCAGTAATAATATACTGTTCGATCGTAGTTGTGCATGAGATGACAGAGATTCTTTGTAAGAAAGAGTGAATCATTGAACTCGTTAATTAATTATAGAATTAATGAGTATTAAATATTATAAATAAGTATCCAGGTATTATATATGCTGTATATACTGCAATATATTACATAATTATCAAATCCTGAAAACCTGGCTAGCTCACATAATACTTTTTTATTTGAAAAATGGCAGATATACTATATTTTGTATTCTTTTTTATATAATTATGTTTTAAACGAGAAATATTTTAATAAAATAATATGTAAAATAATATTATTTTAAAATATAAAATAATGCTATACTCTACATTCTTATTTTATTTTGATCATACTAAGTGGTATGTGGTACATTCATTATCATTAAATGATAAAAAATATATAATAAACAATCATTTAAAAATGATAAATGTACCACATCATACAAAATAGTAATACTACATACAATCGTAGAATGTGCAAACGACATGCAATCGCTTTGAAAAAAAATTATGTCTACTATTAAAAAATTAATTTCTTTTTATATGAATCTCATATTTATTTATTTTTTTTAAAATAACTATACGACACTTATACACTCACTATTACAAGTATAATTTCATCGTACAAAATCAATTCAATCTTGTTTCCTTTATGTGGAGAACCTGACACGTACGCAAACAAAAAATTAAATGCTTATACTTGACTTTTAGGTAACAAATCTAATATGGATTTGCTTGCGAAAGAGCCTTTCAATAAATCAAATGTTTCTACCCAATTATGATTTGTTTGGCATTGCCATTATTTTTGGTGGGCCATCTTTGTTTGATACATGAACTTGCACCAAGTGGCTCGACCTTTAAGGGTATCCACAAAAAATGTTTGCCAATTTATTATAAGCTGATCAGTAAAAATATAAGAAAAACCTAAATAACTGCAATGAGATCAAAATACCTAGGGATTATACATCAAAAATTCTGTGTAATTATTTTTGTATATTCTTTTATGCACTTCTTGTGTCTTTTTTTTTTAATATAAAATAATTATTTTGATCAATCACATTAATTGAATACATAAAGAATATAGAAAAGTGACTATACGTAATAAAACTCATTATATATTAGTCTAATTAGGGGTATAATCGGTCTGATTCGATCTGATTTTAGACATATTTTTGAACCAAATCAGTATATATCGGTTTTGAGATTTAAAGAATCGATAACATATCGGTTACAATTCTAAACCGATACTTCCAGTTTTTTCTATTCCGGTCTGGTTCGGTCTCGTCTTTCAAATATATTATATATATATATATATATATATATAAAACATATATAATATGCTATATATATTATACTATATAATATTATAGTGATAATATATTGTAGGTAATTAAAATAGATATTGTAATTGTATTATAAACTATAGTGATATATTATAATAAATAATATATTGATATATTATAGTACATTATAATATATAGTAATATTGTATTACTATAACTCTCTATAGACTATAGTGATAATATATAGTTATTTATATAGGACTTTAAAATTTAAAATTATTTTAATTAATAATTTAGCATATAATACAATATTATTTTATATATAATTATATATATTAGATATAAAAATTATATATAATATAAAAAATCATATAAAAAATATTTTATATAATATAAAAAATTAAAAAATATATATTTATATGAACCGATCTGGTTTGTTTCTATCTAGTGTTAGAAAAAGGAAAATCGAAACTAGATCGATTTCGACTAATTTTAAAAAAAATAAAACTAATATTGGACTGAACCGATTTAGAATCGGGCCGAACTCACGTTTACCGTTTGACTGATTGACCGGTTTTTTTTTTCAGCCTTAGGTCTAATTGAAATTTATTGATGTCTAAATTAAAAATAAAAAAAATAAAATCAAAATTGAAAATGAAGCAATCAGAAAAGGCTCTTCACATATATATATATATATATATATGTATGTATATAGAATAACAGCAAAAATATAAGAAAAAATCTATCTCATAAATCAAGTTTTTTCAAGCTTTATTGAGGGGTGTGTGTGTGTGTTTTTTTTTTTTTTTGAATAATTGAGGGGTGCGTTTTGCAAACGACTTTGAACTCAAGATAAAATGAGGTATTTATCAACTACAGGCTACAGCATTATATGCTTAAAATAGTTAGAGCCATAGATGGGAAACCTTGTTAAATACCAGGTTTACAATCAAAACCAACCTAGGATTTCAACTTCCAAGGTTAAACACCGAGGTCACTTCCATCTCTAATAGAGAATTAATATTTACAGTTGTAAGTAGGTAAGTATTGTATAATTATTTTAAAAAATAAATAAATACAAAATTTATATAAAAGAAAATTAATTTTTTAATAATAAATTATATTTTTTTCAAAATAATTATACGAAATTTACGTAATCCACAATTATACGTATGATTACTCGGTCGAATAACAAACATGCAAAGATTGTCAAGTTAATTTACTGTCATCCTTTGAGGATTACGCTACGCTTGGAAGGCATAGACAGGTAAAGGTGACAGCAGAGTTTACACAGTACAGAAGAGTTTACACAGTACAGAAGAAAGAGAAGGTGCAGTTAAAAAGAGAGAGATGGTGAAAATATTGACATGACGTTTTGAAGTGACATTGAAACTGTCATCACTTCCCCGACGTGGCTCTCCATTGCATGGGTCCCTCTTTTGTTGCCTTCTCCCACCCTCTCCCTCCTCGCACCCTCTTCTTCTGCTTTATATATCTCTCAAATACCTCCCTTCCTTCCCCCACATCCCTCCTCAGTCTCTTCTTTCTCTCTCTGTCTGGAGATGTTTTAGAGTGCTGTAGTTTTGTTTGCAGAAAACATCTCCTTCCATTGTGTGAATTTTAGTTTCCCCGATTAAAGCAATTCTGCTCTTGCTAGCTAGCTTTCGTGTTCATACTGACAGTCTCTCCTACAATGTACCTCTCGTTTTCCTTTACCAAATTAGGTCTTCAAACAAGCTTAAACCTTGATTTCCACAAAGAACAGCTTTTGAATTCATAAATAGTACCTTACATTCAGGGTCAATATGTCAGCTGCTGTTGCGGCGGCTGCCGCTGCCGCTGCCGCAGCCGCTGCATCCTCTCTCAGCCGGTGCAGCAGCTCTAACAACAGCAGTTCCGGGAACCAGAGTCATCATCAATCATTAATCCCAGCACCGGTATGCCCACCTGTACTGAGCCGGTACGAGTCCCAGAAGCGGCGAGACTGGAACACCTTCGGTCAGTACCTCAAGAACCACCGCCCGCCCTTAGCTCTCTCCCGCTGCAGCGGCGCCCATGTTCTTGAATTCCTCCGGTACTTGGACCAGTTCGGGAAGACCAAGGTTCACAACGACACCTGCCCGTTCTTTGGCCACCCTCACCCACCAGCGCCCTGCCCTTGCCCACTGAGACAGGCTTGGGGCAGCCTGGATGCTCTCATTGGCCGCCTCCGCGCAGCCTTTGAAGAGAACGGCGGGCAGCCGGATACCAACCCGTTTGGCGCACGCGCTGTGAGGCTGTACCTCAAGGAAGTGAGGGACTCTCAGGCCAAGGCAAGAGGGATAGCTTATGAGAAAAAGAAGCGTAGGAAATCACAAGTACAACAAAATGGGTCGTCACAGGAGATCATCACCATGCAAGGGTTAGAGGCTAGAAGTAATACTGGTTCAAACCCGATTGGGATCAGTTCGAGTTATGGATGTTTGGGTAATAATGCAGAGATGTCTTAGTCAAATGGGGCCGTGTCATCTGGTTCCCGGGGGTTTGGCGCTGATGCTTGTGGTGGACGATGATCATGTGAAGATTGAAGGGATTAGTTCTTGTGGTTTGTAAGTTGAGTACTCTTGATGGGTCCTTGAGTGGTTAGCGTAATGTATTTTGCCTTTAATTAATCTATTATTAGGTCGTAGGTGAAATTGGGGCATCTTTTTTATGCACTTGTTTTGATAGATTATATTTTAGTACTTAAGCTGTCTACGAAGCTGTTCAACTTCATTTTATCATCATTTGCTTTACCCTATGCTGCATCTTGTAATATCTATCGTTGGCGCGCATGATTAATTTGCGATGCATATCAAATGTTTGACACTCCAAAGTGTTACACTCTTAAGTGTTACAATATTACTTAGCTAGATAGTTACAGTAGCTGCAGGCCTCACACTTTAAGAAAGATTGTTTTATAACTGCTACATGAACAAAGTGATTATACAAATGAAAATTTACAAATTGATGATGTTTTACGTGATGTGTTAGATTTATTATGTGTTAGATTTATTTTATATTAAAATAATTTACATATTGTATCAATTTACATTAATTTGTGAATTTATTTTTATGTAATTTTGGATAAAATATTTCCCTATATTTATATAATTAGGAGAAAAAAGGGTGAGGCCGCTAATACAATCACCTCCAAATATCAAGAAGATAATGCATGCTAGGCAAACAAAAATAGTAAAAAGAGAAAAATTGAGGGATTAGAACGATGGACACCAACGGAGGTCCCATGATCAAAAGACTGCCTTACAAATCAAGAAAAAGGCAGCTGTGGATCAGGTGGTGCCATCCTATATGAGAGATACTACGTACCAAGGGGCAGTACCCGGCCTGTAGCCGAAAGGGGGACTGCTTGAAATCATGTCAAGTAAAGATCAGGCAGTAGATGATCAACTCGACGTTATTGCTTGAAACTATGTCTAGTAAAGAGGCACTAGATCTGGTTATACTGATCAGGCAATTGGTGAGGATTTTTATTGTCCGGCCACATCCTTAATTGGTTAATCGGGGAGCAGTACTGGCATGGAGTGACTGTCAACAAAAGGGATGAAGTTAGAGGCTACGTCGACTTCATAGAAATTAAGGGGAGTAAGACACGAGTCGGTGGCTACCGCGCTCAGAAGGTGACAAATATAATGGACTGCAAACTCGATCTACTTCTTTGACGAAGATCAGGAAATTAGATTTACAGCGAAAGCCAGCTGGTGAGGGATATTGCAATATGGAATGGAGAATCAAGGGATAAGATCATGGAAGTGTAAAAGATGATTAGAGCTAGCTATTTTGGATTCAAAAATCTCTTAACTCATCTCATCTCTAATTATTATAATTTTTTCAAACTTTCAAATAAAATATAATAAATAATTTAATTTTTTTTAAATTTTAAACGCTAGTATCATCTCATATAAATTCAACTCATTATCCAAATCTTTCCTAAATTATCAAATCAGATACATTGCACTTCAATTTATTAAAAATTGAAACTTTGTAATCTCGTTTAATTTTTAGTTTGGAAAATAAGTAACATTAATTATTATACAATATTCCTGATATATACTCGAATCTTTTATACTTCTTGTAATTTCAGAATGTGTTGCATCAATTTTAATATATATATATATATATATATATATATATATAATGATGTTGAGTGAGACATGTTGCGTCTTATAAGGGATGTCACTTATTTGATCGATAGATATCTTTTGAAATCCACACAATTGCTTTACAGGAAGGCAAAGACCTTCTAGGACATTTAATTTCCTCCACACTTTTGTTTGGTCTTCTTTTTTAAAATGAAAGTAGTAGTGGTACTGGAGATATCCTGTTTTTTTTTGGAAACATATATCTATTTGAATTTGAATATATAGATGATGATCTCCAGCCTTCATCATTTCTCGATAGTGGCATATCTGTCCTACAAAGAAGGAAAAGGATGGTGATCTACATTTTCAGCACTACTACTATTTTGTTCAATCCTGATCATGCTACGTTCTAGCTCTCAGCTGCCTCTTCTCCTCGCCTACCTAGAGATTTCTTCCATAATTTGCATTTACAAGCTGGCCAGCGCTTCACATGCACACAATGCGCTGCATGCGTATGTTAGGTAAAAAATTCTTCTTATCAGTCACTATTCACCATTCCATATCCTACTCTCTATAGAAAAATACCCTCACACCTTATAAAAAATATTCCCATACCTATAGTTTTTTTTTTCATAAGACGTGGAATGTGGAGTAGTGATCAATAGTAGTTGATGAGAAGAATTTTTCATATATATATATATATATATATATATATATATAGATGCACATCGTTCATTCAATTTTCCAAGCAAATTTTCTCATTTTATATATGTTGTTGACAAGGTTAATCAATATTATTAGAGAAATGCTTTAGTCACAAATTAAGCAATCACAAAAAAACAAATTTGTAAACTGATGTAGTTTGGTATATAAGTACGATAGATTGTAAAACTAATTTTATTATAAAGTAGATCTAAAGTATGTATCATATGAAATCACGTCAGTTTATATGTTTACTTTTATGAGATCGGTCTGTGGTTGTAGCACTTCTCTTAATATTATTGCGCGGCATTTTACATCAAAACTATATTTAATATTAGACAGACCTAATTTTCTCTTTCCGATTTTTATTTTATTTATTTTAAAATTATACTCTGACCCGATATCTAATTTTATAGAAGAAATTACATTTTTACAAATTATTTGTTTATTGACAAATAAAACACATGCACTATATATTAATATTGATGTAGATCATGACGTCTCATGATATATATATATATATGCATAAAAATATATTTATGTTTTTATGATATTTTTACTAATAATCTGGCCTCAACTAGTAAGCGATATATTTAATTATTATCCAATATTATAGATCCAAGAACTTCCAATTACTAGAACAATATATATAATTGGTTCGGATACAAAGTGAAATTTCCGAGCCCCACTTTCCCTTAGAGGATAATATTATTCCATCACTCACGTCGACCTCAAACGTTTGCGTGCGCATATATATATATATATCCCATCATCAGCATCCAACAATATTGTTACCGACATACAGCTAGCTGGTTATTAAAATACGAGAAATGTTAGTTACAGTCATGATCAGTGTCTAAGGGTTGTGCAATTATTTTAAAAAAATGAATAAATACAAAACTTACATGAAGAAATAATAATTTTTTAATAGTGAACATCACTCTTTTTCAAAACGAATGCACGATACTTACGCACTCCACGACTGTACGTAGCATTCCTCTTAAAGTATACACCAAATTTGATTCACATTTGGACAGAAAAGGTAGAATAATTCTGGTAAGATTTGAAGTTCGGTCCGGTCCTCTCTTTAAGCAACAGAGAATAGTGGGATTAATAGAATGTCTTTATAAAGTCGTTGTTGATCACATGCATAATATCTATCATAATGCATGAATTAATACTAGATATTGGAATTTTTCAGCCCCTATATATATATATATATATATATATATATATATATATATGCAATATTGGAATTAAGATGTATGTTTACAATGCATGCACAGAGATGAAGCCAAAAATTTAATTTGAGGAGTCGGATATAGATAATAATCTTAAATATGATCTAAAGAGAATTTTTGAAGATGGATATATTATTCAAATTATTCAAAAAACATGCATATTTTGTTTTATATTATTTGAGAATAAAAAACATGCTTTTTAATAATATATTATATTATTTGTGTTGAACAAATCATCATATAACCCAACCTATCACTACAACATAATTAATTTTGGAAAATTCTTGTTGCAGGCGATTTGCGCACCCAGATGCGCACCTATCCAACGTGGCAAGTGAAACGGTGCGGATTTGAGGTATAAGGCAGCAGCAAAATGGGTATGTAGCGGGATTTCGAAATTTTGAATCCATTTACTAAAGCGGTGCGTTTAATCCATTTACTAAAGTGAAATTGAAACCCTAACCCTTTCGTATGCATCTTCCCCTTCCCCTTCATACATTTTCCACTAGATTTCTCTTCTCATTCATCCATTCCCACACCCTTCACCTTCTCCCTCATCCATTCTGCACCTTTCTTCCAAATCTCATCCAGAAAAACCCAAACTCAAACGGTTTTGTCCATTCCTTGGGGAATTTTCGTTGTCCAGAAGCCCATTACTGTCGAGCCAAGGCCGAGCATCCGCTCTCCTCCACGTCATGCCTCCTGCGGTGTGGACACCGTTCAACGACGCCTTCTCAGGTGTGGATCCCTCTCCCTTGCCTCTCTCTATCTCTATGTGTCTCAGATTTTTGCGATTTGGATGAATAACAGCAATAGGCGGCTGTACCTCCAGATATTCGAAACCAGTGAGAATACTTTGCTCCAAATTAATATCATACGCCCTTTGAGGCATTTCACCAAATAGTTTGTAGCCCCTCTTGTTTTAAACTTCAATACGGAGCAAGTTTAAATTGAAACTTTAATTAGGCAATAATCTAAAGTTTGGTGGTGTATTTAAGAATGTGGTGGTAGATTGGAAGAGTTAATTGTAATATATGCGCATTTATATCATTCAATATCTTGAAATAACACAAAAGCTCTATCTAGAATATTCTAAGATTACAAGATAATCTGAAAAGATTTATAAAAAAAAAAAGGACAGATTCGATAATTTATACATAATCACTTGTGTTAGGGGCTTGAAAATGGCTCAAGCTTTGCAATTAATTGTCAAACCATTTCCGCATTCTTATAGCATTTTAGAGAAAAGTAACTTTTATTTTTGGTGCGCTTATGTTCGATTTTGAGTTGTGAAAATATAATGTATTGATTTAACTCTTGTTTTTTTTATAGGTAAACGTTCAAGTGAGAGTTGAAATCTCTGAAACGGGAAAGGATATGAGATATTTTTCTTGGTGAAGTGATGGAGTAGGTTGGGATTATGCTCTTACAGTAATTGGATTATACTCTTGCAGTGATCAGTGATGGAGTAGGGCTGCAGTGTCGTGGTTGTATTTCATATTTGTATTAATATGATTGCTACTTTACTTTAGCCCAGTAGATGAAAAAAGAATTGATGTAATTATGAATTGCAAGATCTTTTGTAATGAACTTTTGTATTTTGTTTTGTAATACTATATTCAACTGATTTGCTCATAAAATTTCGGATTATAGCTATCGACTATTTATGTTGATAAGGATAGTTTTGCGGGTAGTGTGCATGTGATATAAAATGCCTGAATGGTTGAGGATGACCTCTGTTAAGATCACACTAACCCTTGTAACTCCAGCCCTTTTGGGAAAGGGTTTCTACAAGCAAGATTTCACGTGTGCTCAAAGGGGCTAATTTGGACAAGGCATGTAAATAGGTGTTCAACTTTAGTGCTCATGTGAACAATATTCTTTGCAATAATAATATTGATGTTCTAATGGCATGTAGTATTCGTTATGACTAATAACACAACTTTTTTTGCAACTCTTTTTATAAGTCTATATTAAATGGCGGGTGGTTTTCTCATCATTACAGTTGAAGCAAATTATAAACCTGTTATCAAACGTTGCACAACAATTGGGACCAGAAATTTAAAAAAAAAAATCATAAATCACACGCAACTCGCAAGCCACTTGAAAACATCACTAATGGAGAAACCTAAAATAAAATTTGTATAATTTCATTCACTCGGTACATAAACTTCCCACGTAGTGGGATCTAAGTAGTCCCATTTTCTTAATTGATAAACAAGATTTAATTATGCACAAGGCTACAAGATTCTAATTATGAACAAGTCTCATCATTGCTCATCATCCCACCATGATTGCAAACTTTTATCCTGTTGAACTCCTACGCCACCTTGCTGCTTGATCCACTTGTTCCAATCTTTCCAGTCATCTACTATCTAAGGATTGAAGGTTTCGCACTCTGCCTTGAAGAAGAAAGGCATTCTCCAGTCCACTAAGAACAAGGTAGAGTTGCCCGAAAAGGAACACATGGATTCCAATTACTGATATATGTGGATTCCAACATAAATACACAACTTGACTGCACAAAACAGTCAGATTCTAAAACAGTCATTAACTCCAGCCACTCCAATTTTTGAATGCCCAACAGAAATGCACAAAAAGCAGTCAGATCCTGAAAATGCAAAACAGTCACCTTTTGCTAATAGGGTCAAGCTTTTTACTAAAAAAAGAGGCATTATGAAACCCATTATGAATGACACATTCATCATCAAAGCCTCATTATATATGTGATTACTCAGTGTCGCTTAAATTCATTTAAATACCTTGTTGGGAAAAAAAAAACAGGGCATAAGATGTTCTTACCTTGCTGCTTCGTCCATTCTGACATTACATAAGCAAAGGAATTATTATAGCCTTCAGCTAGAATGCTAACTAGCAAATCAATAAATTGCTCAACGTTAGGGGAACTCATATAAACCAACATTTTAAAGGAAGAAACATTCCAGCCATAGCCCCAAATAATCTACCATCCATATTGAATTCCATTGGCACAGAAGTATAAAAAATGTTAACACTACAAAATCAAATAAGCTAACTTAAAATAAGCAACAAAATCGATCTAACATCACTATAATATCCTAAACCAGCTTTTCCCCAAGTATATTGACTTATAGCCATGTTTGTGTCCCAGACAAGCTATCTGGCTGGGTTCCATCTACCCAAAGTTGTACCTGTGAACCATTAAATAACAGTTAAAAACTCATCTACATGTAACTATATAATTCATTTTTGAGAGAGTGACCTAGTTAAAAAAATTACACTTTCTTGAGTCTCATTGACTGCAAAACCAAACTAGGTTCCACTAAATTTCAACACCTCTGTAGTATTTTGTGGCTGCTAACAATAGATAAAAAAAAAAAAAACTAGATTAATTTAAAGA
This sequence comes from Juglans cinerea, assembly GCA_961763995.1. Taxonomy (NCBI): domain Eukaryota; kingdom Viridiplantae; phylum Streptophyta; class Magnoliopsida; order Fagales; family Juglandaceae; genus Juglans; species Juglans cinerea. Next base: position 18,734,716 of record CAUIVZ010000008.1, read on the forward strand.
AAGAAATCAATAAATCAAGGGCTGGTAACAATAGATTTAAAAAAAAAAAACTAGAAATCAGTAGTTCTATTTGAAGTTACTTAAGCCTTTAACTAGAACTACTTGTTAGAGCTAGCAAGTAGCAGAATTTATAGAGTTCAAGTAATTAATAGAAAAATAAATGAAAACCCAATTAGAGAATCTTGACCTGAGAGAAGAATCTTATTAATTAGAACTAGTTGCCAAAATGACTGCACCTGCCAACGGGCTTGATCAGAAAATTCTAGGTGCAACCTTAAAAGTTAAAACCTGCAAAAGGAAGAACACGGTCAAGAACAAATATTCAATGCCAAACACATAAATGTGAACTATTAAGCCCCGCATCTTGTTCAACTTGACAACAAAAAATCTCAGATCTAATCAATAGGAAGTAAAAACCAGAAACTATTAAATTAAATTGAAAAAAATAAAAAAATCCAAAAGCATCCCAAATTCAGTTAATCAATACACAACCCAAATCAATGAATGCAAGAAATTAACATAATCCCGTGATAAAAGGGGGGGGGGGGGAAAGGAAAACAAATGAATTGGAGAATGGAGATGATTAGATATACATGAAGATGGAATCGAGAGAGAAGTGGATTGAGAAGGGGGGCTAGATTTGGAGGCAACTTATGGATTTCTCTCTATTAGAATATTTTATACAGTAGTACGCCCCCATGCGGACAAGCATTGAAAATTATATTGCTAACTAAAACCTGCCTACAGCCATATCCTCAACATCTCTCAGAAAATACTAACTAAAGGAGTCTGTCGACACAAAGGAGTCTGTTGTCGTCGCGTGCAGAGGAGACCGTTGCTGTCCCGTTGTCGTCGCGCACAGAGGAGCTGCCTGCCTGCGTTGAGGAAGAAATTTGGGGGAGATGAATGGCGTTGAGGAAGAGATTTGGGGGAGATGAATACGTAGAGGAAGAGATTTAGGGGAGATGAATGCCATTGAGGATCAAGAAATTTGGGGGAGATGAAAATGCGGGCTGCGTCGTTTTCCCTCCGAAAATGTTCTTTCTATTCTCATCTGCGTTGTTTCTTTTGTTTTTTTTATTTCATTTTTTAATCTCTGACAGATTTCTCCACGTAAGCAGTTGGTACACAATCGGTACGCACCACCGCTTGCACCTAGAAGAATTGATTAATTTTTAGTGACCGTTGAAAAATTGTGACAGTCCCCAAACCATCACTAAGAAATATTTTCAGTGAAACGTCACTAAAAATAGATGAGTTTTTTTTTTAAACGTTCGAACAGAGTGCAAATTTAAGTTTGAACGTCACATATATGTTCGAACATTGTAGCTACTTACGTGCAAACATGAAATGTTTTGGCGCCAACGTTCGAACGTTAGTAAGTAACGTTCAAACGTTAATTATAAATTTAAATTAAATATGACTCTAATTTAAAAATTATGTAGTTTTTATAGTGCATAATTTGTGAACAAGTCTAAAAAATTGTAATATATATTTATATACACACAATTTGTAAATATAATTATATAATTATATATATAAATATATTTATGTTTATATATATTTGAAGTGCAATGATTTAGTATTAAAGTTGGAAAATCTAACATTAAAAAAAATTGAGAATTGGAATTAAAAAATAATAGATATATTAAATAATATTGTTCTTTACATATATTAAAAGTAAAATACAAAATATGATAGAATTTCGTAAACAACACTGAGACGAACGCGTTGTTCACGAAATTCGTACTCCGTATCTCCTCAGTTAAGCTATCAACCTTCTCGTTGAGGATACCTACACGATGGGCTATCTCGGTGACAGACTCTTCTACAGCCACGATCTGTTGATCGATATGCGTAGTCAACAGTGAGAGCACCGCATCAACCCAAGCAGGCCGTGCATCTTCCGCAGATGTACTCGTCGGCTACTGACTACTACTCCCCACACCGGGCCCGGGCTACATCGGAGGAACTAGATCCGCTACAGGGGTAGCTGACCTCGAGGATACCCATTGCCTGTCCAATGCTAATTCGATGCGTGCTCATGTCGAGGGGGTTCATCTGATCTGTTACCCACTCCTTCGGCTGGAGTGGCACTCTCCAAGCATGTAATAGCCGGCTGATGATGACATCGTATGAGAGGTTGTCTGTGAAGACGATGCTCGCCTCGTAACGGATCCTCTCAAAGATACATTTTGGCAAATCGATCGGATCTCGACGTGCCACTCGTATACAAAACTGTGCCTAAGTCTGACTAAATGTGGTCTTATGTGTTACAGGATCCAGGTTTATTGCAACAATAAGCTGCAAGATGCGGAAGAAAGGTAGCAGATGTATTTGGTTGAAGGCGTTCTTCCTCTCGATCTGCGTGCTGTCTCTCCCGGTGAGGATGTAGGAATCCTCGTCTCGGTTATCATCCCGAGCCTCACGGTCAGAACCCTCGGCCTCTGACAGGTCTGCATCTCTGGTATCCTCTGAACTGGGCCAGTAGATGATGCAGAAGTACCTACATCTGTATCAAGTGTGTAGATGTAGAAGTGCGAATGATGGCTGTGTCGCCAGTCTGAGAGTCAGTTTTAGTCAATATCTTAACTACTCGACGAGTCCCGAGGAGCTCGGTGATCACATCTGGTGAAATCTCACATGAAACACAGCTTATAGTCACGGTGTGAGAGGATGCGTCCTGAGATATGGAGCACATCCCCATATAGAACTCCCGAACCATTGAGGGGTATACCTTCCCCCTCAATGTGCAGATATCTGAGGTTCGTCTGCTCCCATTTGAGCTCGTCGAACTTATTGATCATGACCACTCGCTTTACCATAACATTACGAGCCCCGATCTGAGTAGTATCCTCAGTGGCTCATTCCCTCCCCCGTTTCCTAGTATGCAAATGATGAGTCATATTCTGAAAATAAAAAAGGAAAAAAAAATTATTAGTGCTATTGATGCATTTTTCGTATTAATTTTAAATTACTCTGCATTAACGTTCGAACATAATATAACTTGATGTTTGAACATTTTATCTAAAGAAAGATGCACGTTATTTAGATAAAAATTATATTAACGTTTGAACATAATATAATATACACGTTCGAATGTTAAGGGCATAACATATAAGAATTTTTAAATGTGTTACGTTCGAACATTATGCCTTCCAGTTCGAATGTATGTTTTTTTATGTTCGAACGTAAAATTTTGACTTCTGCAACATGGAAGGCAAAACGACGAATAAATTAAAAAGTAGTACGTTAGAACGTTGATATTCAACGTTCGAACGTAAATGCATCGAAAAGTAATGTTTGAATGTATAAAATATACGTTTGAACGTGGAAGGCATAACAACTATGTAATTGAAACGTCGTATGTCCAAATGTTCTGTCGAAACGTTCGAATGTTTCGACACCGAATGGCTGAGTCGAAACGTCACGTGCCACGATTCTAAGTGGCCAAATACCACCATAGAAGTGAAGTATACACTTCAAGAAATTTTTCTACATTGACCATTTGGCCAATGACAACCCGTGGTGGCTGGAAAATGGAGTTGAAAATCCGGCCAGCACTAACGTTCGGTTTACACAAAATCATACTAAATCTTAAAAAAAAAACTTGTAAGAGGACAAAAGAGGGATGCCTACCTTTTTGTGATGGTTGTGGCGGGGTTTGACGGCAGCGACGAAGGCTTGACGGCGGCGTGCAACGGTGGAGAGATAATGGTTTAGTTCTGAGAATGACGTTTCCCGTTTCAATTTTGGGCTTATATACACGAAACGTTCGAACATCATTCTGAGTCACGTTTGAACGTTTGACGATTTAATTCCCAAAAATATATTAATAATATGTTCTATTAATAATATACGTTATATATTATAATGTATACTATAACATAGCCCGAACATGTTATACTATAATACTATAACATATTATATATATATATATATAATATTCTATATACTATACTATATATGTAGCATTATATATAGTATATTATATTATTGTTGTTAGTATAGTAATACTATATAGTAATGCTATTAGTATATAATATGTTATATACTAATAGCATTACTATATAGTATTACTATACTAACAACAATAATATACTATACTATACTAATATATTATACGTTATAATTTTACAATATATAACATAATATATTAAGTATTATATATATATATATTATAGTCTAATATAATAATAACTAGTATATAACATATAACATTGAGCTAATACTATACTAATATATTATACGGTATAATGTTATAATATATAACATAATATTTAAGTATTATGGGTTAATTACATTTTGCCCCCTCGAACTTTTACTCAATTCACAATGTGCCTTTGAAACTATTAATTGCATCAAAGTTGACCCTTGAACTTTCAAAACTTCACAGTCTCCCCCTTCCGTTTATCCAGTAGCGTTAAATCTAATGGAAATTCACTGCACGTGCTGCTCATGTACATAATATTCACTACAAAGATGTAATTTTCATCTAATTTATTATCATTGAGCATAAAAAATATAAAATAATATATGCTATCAATTAATAATAAATAATAAATCATTAAATAATTTTTTTTTATTTTATATATGGTTAATGAATATCAAATAATTTTATTGTGTACATAGATTATTCATACTTGCTTGCAATTTATGTATAAAATAATTTTATATATGATTAATGATTGATGATTTATTATTAATTGATAGTATATATTATTTTATATTTTAAACGGTCAATGATAATAAATTAGATAAAAATTACATCTTTGCAGTAAATTTTCGTTAGATTTAACGTTTCTGGTAGATGGAAGGGGGGATTGTGAAGTTTTGAAAGTTCGACGGTCCACTTTGATGCAATTAGTAGTTTTGGAGACACATTACGAATTGAGTGAAAGTTCGAGGGGCAAAGTGTAATTAACCCAAGTATTATATATTATAGTATAATACTATAATAACTAGTATATAACATATAATATTAAACTAATACTATACTAATATATTATTCGGTATAATGTTATAATATATAACGTTATCCTAATACTGTTAGATATATACTAATACTATATATATATAATGGAAAAACAATTCACAGTATAATTAAGTTCATGTAAGCATTTATAACAAGACATACAATCATTCTTATAATCTTTTCGTAGACAATATTTTATTGACTATAAGTTAAAATATTACTAACAACATTAACACATATATTTTTTCGCTGTTTTGCTAAAAATGTAAAAATTAATTCACTATAATTGATATTAGATTTTAAGAATATATTATGTTCTTAATAAGTTGTCTAAAATAACATTACATCAAACACATCAAGTGATTTAGCATAAATATGTGATATTATTATTATTTTCGTAAAGCCTAGGATTGCTATTTTTATTAATTATGCCGTTTTTGCCATTAGCAAACCATAATTCTCGGTTAGTTGTCTAATATTAATATTAGTATTAGTATATAGTATATAATACTAGTATTAATATTGCATATGGTTGGTTATACCGTTTGTTTTACATGCTTTCATACATATGATAGGTTATACCGCCTATTATTATTATTATTAAGATATTATTAGTAGATATTTACTACCTGAGATTTACGTATTTGGTATCAAAGTCATTGGCGATTATATTGTTATATTATTGTTATATCACATATTATTGTTATAGGTTTTACTGGCCAACAAAAAGGTTAGTGGGATCATTACCTTTCAAATGTCGCCTCTCATTTTCAAGATTACTCACCCTGGCATGCACCTCTATAATCCTGAAAATGATCATTCTTATCCAACATATTCACAAGTGATTGGAGATGATGCTCAAATATACACATTGAGTAAAGAATAAAAAAAAAATACACCTTGAGTAACAAAAAATATCTCAAATAAGATTATATGAAAGAAGAAAATAGTTACAAAAGATTAGTATTTTTCTCAATTATAGAATAAAAAAAAGTGATTATATTCAAAAGTACATTATAAAAAAAAATTATATGCCCAAATATACACATTCACGTTCGAATGTACATTATTTACGTTCGAACGTGAAAAAAAATGCAGGAATTTTCCCGCTCGATTTCCTTAGATCTGTGATGAGCTTTCCACGTCGAACGTTCCAATTTAACGTATGTCTGTGAATCGATGAAATATGAAAGAAAACTGATTTACGTTCGAACGTTAAATTATAATACGTTTGAACACGAGAAGAAAAATGCGGGAAATCTCCCGCTCGATTTCCTCACCTCTGTGATGAGCTGAAACGTTCGAACGTTAAAATTTTTCATTCGAATGTGAGTCGATAAAATTTGCAAGGAAATTTATAAATGTTCGAACGTTTAATTTTGGGATGTTCGAACATGAAAATAAAATTGCGGGAAATTTGACGCTCGATTTCGGGCTTTGTCATAGGATGTACGTTTGAATGTTTCATCTGAAAATTGGGTGGGATATGTTAATGTTTGAATGTACAACTAAAACATTCAAACGTTCTATCTAATGATATAGTTTTTGCATGAATACACGCATGAGAGGAAGTATAGTCATTTCTGCTGCTTCTCCCTTGCGCGAAAATAACCGAGAGAGAGAGGGTGAGAGAGGGTCGTGGGTTTGAGAAATAGAGTTAGAGAGAGTGAGGGTTAGAGTGAGAGAGAGTTGAGTGCGAGAAGGTTAATATTTTGGAACTCTAGCTTCATTGATTTTGGTAAGGAAAAACTCTTTTTCATTTTTTGAAATTATGATATTTGTCTTGTGTTTATATATATATATATATATATATATATATATGTCTCTAACAAGTTAGTGTTGTATTTTTTTGAAGGATTAGTTGTTTTTTGCAAGTTGAAAGCTTTTGAGTTGTAGGAGGATATTGTGAGTGCTATGTATATTTATAAACTTTAGCAATATCTTTATACATTTTGTTGTGATTTTATTGTGGATAATGATGAATATGAGATGTGTATAATGTGAGTTTTTTGAAGGACTTTGATGAATTTGATATGGATAGAGTATTTTGAGTTGAGTAGTGAATTTAATTGTATATATACATAGTGAATATGTATCAATTGGGTATTGATGAATTAGAAGAAATTAAATTGTTTATATTGATGAATTAGAAGGAAATATTTGTGATATGGATTGTGTAATATGATGAATTAATATGAAAAATTGAGTTGTGTTTATGCTTACTATTAAAATGGAAAATTGTCTTGTGTTTATGCTTACTCTTGAAATATTGTGATTATTATTTGTGAATTTTGTGAATATTTTGTGAGTTTATGATGTTTATTGATGAATTAATATGTTTAGAAATATTGTTGTGGGAATATTGTGAATATGTTGTGATATGGATTTGAAATATTGTGATTATTGTTTGTGAATTTTTATTGAATATGTTTATATGGTTAGAAATATATTGTGTTTAGTTTGTGGATTTATGTGAATTTTTTGATATAATATTTTTTGATTTTTTTGAATTTTTTATTTAACAAGAAAATTATAAATTTAGGAACTAAATTTAAGTTAAAATTAAAAACATTTAATATACATTTAAAATGAGAATTAATATTTAATATTTAATAAGGATATATAATATATTCATACTAATTTAGTTATAATATGATTATTATGCAAATTATAAGTATAATATATAACTTAATTTAAAGAAAAAAGAAAAAAAAGGTATATAACTTAACTATATATAAAGTATAATATACATATAATAACTATAATTAATAATTACTTATTAAATATTCTTACTGTTTCAAACCATTATATTATTAAATATATATATATATATATAAATAAAGAAAGTAAAATACTCTAAAAAAAAAAAAGTCTTGAACCTACTAAATAAGTAAAAAGTTTGGAATAAATAAATAAGGATCAAATAAATGCTTATTTAGAAATTACATACTTATTTTCTATATAAATAAATAACTCACTCAATTAAGTATAACAATTAAAATTATAATTTAAGAATGATAATAATTAAAATTATATAATAACTTTTAAAATTATATAATAACAATTAAAATTATAATCTAGGAATAATAATAATAAATGATATTGACTAAATTTAGACATTTCTTCAAGATCATTCTCCCTCGTTATCTACTTATGATAGGAAACTTGTGAACATATTCTTCCATCTCTCTCTAGTTTAACAATATAACACTACTATTTGTTTGACATTGTTAATTCAAACAACATAGAGATATTATTTGTAGTATTTTTTGATAGATATTGTGTGACATTGTATAAATAACCTTAGACCCGTTTGGAAATTAGTGTACATTTATGTGTCCACTAATTCCTAAATTGTCGAGAGTGGACAGTTTGAGATTATATTATATGTATTCAAATTTTTGTTACTCCTACTCTCCACGTTTAATATGAAGTTTCGTTGTCTTCTTTTACTGTTCTTCAGTATACTGTTTGTAGGGGTTCAATCCCTCTATGTGAACATGTATACTTGAAGAACTATGGGGAGGTGCTGTCGAAATTTCTACTAACGTAGAAAGTAGTAGAGTGACGAGATTTGTGCAATATGGATAATATAATCTCGAATGGGATATGACCAACTATCTTATAAAAAAAAAGAGAATTGGAGCATGACATACATGTGAATTTCCTATGTACATGTTATTAATAGATAGATGTTTTTAGAAATGGACAAAAGTTGGATGTGTTTAGGCGATAGACTTGAAAATGATTATGTACCCTATGCGCGTGGAGTAAGAACCTTCATTGATGTTGCACGGACCTCTGCTGATAGTCGTGATTACATTAAGTGTCAATGTCGAAGGTGTAAAAATTTGTGTGCGATAGGGTTGGATGAAGTTGAAAGTCATATATTTGTGAACGGTATGGATCTGGGGTATACCCGATGGGTACTGCATGGTGAGCCGTATGAACAGTCAGCGGATGTATTGGTCGATCATCTAAATTATTTACGGCACAAGGATGATGATTATGAGCAGGATGAGATGGAGGAGATGTTGGGTGACATTGGAGCTGTGATGTTTATGGATGAGGTTGACGACAATGCATCAAGTGGCTGATAGACTGATTATGAAAATTTCGCTGCAATGTGGGAAGATGCAAAACGCGAGCTTTATCCAAGCTGTACAAAACATTCCAAAATGTTGTTTTATTATGCAGTTGCTTCACATTAAGTCATTGTGTGAGATATCGATGAAAGCAACAAACATGTATTGGACTTATTTAACGAGGTACTTCCTGAAAGGTCTGCATTCCCGAAGAATTTTTATGAAGTGAAACAGTTGAGAAAGTGATTAGGATTTGAGTACAAGTCCATACTTGCATGCAAGAATGATTGTGTTTTATTTTGGAAGGAGAATGAAGAGAAATAAGCACGTCTTGTATGCGGAGAGTCGAGGTGGAAGGGTAAGAAAAATGTGCTGATTAAGGTGTTACGGTATTTTCCCTTGAGACATAGGTTGCAAAGACTATATATGTGTAAGAAAATAACTCACGATATGAGGTGGCACGAGGAGAAAAGAGTTAAGGATGACGCATATATGAGACATCCGGCTGACTCACTTGTGTGGCAATCTTTCGATAATCAATACCCAAAGTTTGGGATAGAAGCTCGGAACGTGGGTTTGGGACTCAAACCCGATGGACTCAACCCTTTTGGGAATATGAGTACAAGTTATAACACTTGACCCGTAGTATTGATTTCGTATAATCTTCCACCATGGAGGTGCATGAAGACGCCCAGTGTTTTGTTAACTTTACTTATCCCAGGCCTGAGATCACCTGGGAATGCCATTGACGTATTCATGTAGCCTTTGATTGAAGAGCTGAAAGGGTTATGGGAAACAAACGTCAAAACTTATGATGCATCCACATCGACATCTTTTCAGATGCATGATGCGGTAATATGGACGATAAATGAGTTTATGGCATATGGGGAATCTTTCCGGTTGGAATACGAAAAGGAAGTTAGCGTGTTCGACGTGTAATAAAGAAACTGCTAGTGAGTGGTTAAAATATTATCAGAAGTTGTGTTTCATGGGTCATCGACGTTATCTATCAGCAAATCATGCATGGAGAAGAGAATGTGCTAAGTTTGATGGGAGAGTAGAGGACAAAATTGCACCAAATGAGTTGTCTGGGGAAGAGATAGTGGAACAACTGGTACATGTTAGAGCGAAAATTTTTGGCAAAGGTCGGGAAAAGAACAAGAGAAAACGAGGCACAGCAGAATTGAGTTGGACAAAGTGTAGTATTTTTTTTGACTTGCAGTATTGGTCGTCCTGCATGTTGCAAGATAGTTTGGATGTAATGCACATAGAGAAGAATATCTGTGATAATATACTGAGTACATTGATGAGCATTAACAAAAAGATGAAGGACACGATCAAGACGAGGAAATATCTTGAGAGAATGATAATTAAACATAATCTACATTGGCGGGTGAAAGGCAACAAGGTGGTCATGTTGCATACTTGTTTTACGATGATGAGGGAGGAAATGATGGACTTCTGCAAATGGTTGCAAGGTATGAAGTTGCCAGATGGTTATGCTTCAAATATCGGTAGATGCGAGAGGCCTGATGATTGGAAAATCAGTGGATTGAAAAGTCATGACTGTCATGTATTTTTGTAGAAGTTATTACCTGTGGGAATTCATGGAAAACTGACATCTAATGTACGTGTCGCCATATCCGAACTCTGTAGTTTTTTTAAGTATTTGTGTGCTCGGGTAGTAAATCGAGATATGTTGCAGAAATTGGAAGAAGACATTGCTACTATACTATGTAAATTGGAGCAGATCTTTCCACCGTCATTTTTTGATGTCATGCTCCATTTAGCAATACATTTACCTTGAGAGGTACTGTTGGGTGGACCGGTGCAGTTCCGTTGGATGTATCCAGTTGAAAGATATTTGGGTCGACTGAAGCGCACTGTTGGGAATAAAACCAGAGCAGAAGGTTCAATTGCAGAGGCCTATATACACGATTAATGGGTAACATTTTGCTCTCTATATCTTATCGGTGTTGAGACACGATTTAATCGTCAAGAGTGAAATGCTGATTTTGCTGCTCCGCCTCCTCGTGAGCTATCAATGTTTTCCCAGAATGTACGACCCTTGGGTTCACAAACGGGTTACGATTTAATTGATGAAGAGTTGGGTAAATTTCGGTGGTATGTGCAAAATAATTATCGGGAGATTGATGACTACATCAGGTATGTCGTTGCATGTTTCGAATAATTCTAGTTTTTTAAAGTTTAACTATAACTATTGTGCTCAAAATAATATTCTTTTACACTTATGTACAGTGAGCACATGGACAAACTTCAGACGAAAGGCGTAGAGAATATAGAGGCAAGACACGAGGAAGAATTTTCCGGATGGTTTGAACAACATGTATAAACTAAAATTATATATATGTTACATTTTGAAACTTTTAACTCTGGGTAACTTTTAATAAATATATACATTTTCAATTGTTAGATTTTGGAACAACGTGCTCGTGATCCCGGGTCAGTTTCTCCTAAATTGTATGCATTAGCCCGTGGTTCTTCAAATAGAGTATTTCGATACACTGCATGCACGGTTTGAGGATATAGATTCCATCATTTGGACCGTAAACATAATAGAAAGACTCAAAACTTTGGTGTGTTGGTCGAGGGGAGTCATGAAACATATGATATTGACTATTATGGTGTTATACATGATATTATTGGATTAAAATATCTGGGTGGTTCTGTAACATATGTCTTTAAATGTGATTGGTAGAATCTAGGCGGTAGTCGGGTTTCGATACATAGGGATAATCACTTTACGAGTGTTAATACTGCATCTAAATGGTATGAAGATGATCCATTCGTATTGGCTTGTCAAGTTATCCAAGTCTATTACTTGATTGATCCAATGAAAAGCGCTGATGAAGATAGTGGAGAGATAACTTGGCGAGTCGTATAAAAATTTATCCCTTGAAATATATATGAAGCAGGAACGAGTACAGATTACGAGAATAATGGAGATGAAAATGACACTCTGATTGTAGAGGCCTACCAAGAAGATTTAAATGGTATTAACTTGTTTGTTGGACGTCCGAACGTTACTTTTTATGACAGATCTCAACCATCACAACAAAATGGAACGTTCGAATGTTACACCAAATGAAACACCTCTAACCGTTACTAAAAATTTTTTTAGTGACGGTTCAACAATAAAGCATCACCAATTATTTTCTGTGATGCACATTAGGTGATGATCGTGGTGACGGTTTCAAACCGTCACCAAATATTTTTAGTGACGTTTTGGTTATTTTTCGTGACGGTTTTCTCTGTCACAAAAGACAAATTGTGTTGTAGTGTATATAAGTACATGTCAAAATGCTTATGCTTATATAAAACACATGCAAGTCAATCTTAAAAAAAGAGACATTTTTCTTATAAAACTTGGTTAATTATGCTTATATTTTTCTTTGATCATAATTAATTATCATTGATTTTCCAATCTATAGAAATCTAAAATATAGAAAATGCAATAAAGAAGATAGAGACAACACCCATATATATAGATCTAAAAATGCCAAGTCCTATCTAGCTGCATGCTGCTTGGGTGAGATTAGGCTTTGCTACTCATAATTATTGATTAGGAATCCAGGCATGTAGGGGCAGGCAAGCAGTAGTACTCGTTCTCATATCAGAATTTCTTCTTCATATATATATATATATATATATATGTATGTATGTATATGCTTGTATGGTATTCTCAAAGCTTGTATGTAAAAGCATGTGACACCTTTTGCCCTACACAAATTGAAGAGTAAGGTATGTTTACTATTGATGGATTTGGGCGTGGAGGTGGTCTAGTCTTACTATGGAAAGCTGATATATCATTAGAAACTCACGGTTTCTCACAAAGACATATAAGCTGTTAGATTACAGACATCACCCAAAAACCTCCATGGATCCTCACTTGCTTTTATGGACATCCTGTCACTGAGAAGAGAGTAGAAGATTATAATATTTTGCGCCATCTCATTCTTTGAAACCCTAGATGTGGCTTTGTCTTGGTAACTTCAATGAAATTTTATTTCATAGTGAGAAGGATGGTGGTGCTAGAAGGAGTGACAAGCAGGTAACTATGTTCAATGATGTCTTGTATGATTGTCAGCTTCATGATTTGGGATTCTCTCAAGGGGAACTCACTTGGTCGAATAATAGAACAAATGACTTTTTTACTAGAGAAAAGATTGATAGAGTTGTGGCTTCAACTAAATATGTAATTTGGGGATGGAGATATCCAGTGGAAAATTTTATAAAATCTTGATATACCTAGAAATGCTCTCTTCAATTTTTTCCTATAGTTCCAACATTTTGTATAATTTCTATATATTATCTATTTTTAAAGATGTGGCCTAACTAAGATTAATTTAAACTAAGTTTATGAGAAATAATAAATTTATTAATATGGATACCAAAGTTTTTTATTATACAATATTAAGTTTCTTAATATGGAATCCAAAGTGAAAATACAAGAAAAATCATTTAAGGTTGATGAATAATATGAAAAATAGTTGAGAGGTTTTATCCTCTAAACTTCATTCGAGTAAGAAAGTGAAATTAAACTTTCCTGCATTAGGCTCCTTCAATAGAATTGCTTTAACCACCAGACTTGAATCACCCTTAAAGAATATGTAATCCAATCCAAGATCTTTACAAAACACAACAGTCGTAAGTAGGCCCCTAGCCTCTAAAATTGCTAGATCAACACAATAGGACATGGGATGCATCAAGCTTCAAGACCAGAACCAGAGTCATCTCTAATAATTGCTCCACTGCCAATCTTGTTATGTTCATTTCTGATTCTCACATCCCAATTAACTTTAACCCAGTTGGGTGGAGGAGCTTCCCAATGAAGTGCAACAGATTGAGTAGTAATTCTTGTCACTGATTGTTGTTGCAGTGCATTTCTAAAATCCTCAAAAGTTTTGACATCTTGCCTACAAACCAAATAAGGTGATTGAAAATAGCCATCATGGATGAAAGTATTTCTTCTAAACCATATAAATCGAGCCAATATAGCAAAGAACACCAAATCCTGGTTGAGCGGCCTATCTCACATCTGTTCAAATACACTAAAAAAAATCAGTTGTTGTAATGGTAGCCTTTTGAATTGCTCGTGAGCCTAATAACCAAACATCCCTTACTGATGGACATGTCCATAAGATAGGACTTGGTGTCTCATCTTCAGTCAAACAAATAGGGCATATAAGTTCAGAAATCACATCCCTTTTGTACAAATTGACTCTAGTAGGCAAGGCATTAGTGCACGCACACCACAGGAACATCCTGATAGTAATTGTTGTTTGCAATGACCATAACATCTTCCATAAACTCTCATGTGCCCCTTGATTAGAAAATTCTCCAGTAGACCATGTTAAGAGTTGCCTATACAGGTGTTAAGCACTCCTAACAGGAAAGAATCCAGTAGCAGTTTCCCTCCATATTAGCTTGTTTGCAGCAGGTATTGTACATACATGTATCTTTAGTATATCCTTGATGTCTACCTCATAAAAGATAGCATGAATTAATTACAAGTTCCACCACCTTGTATGAGAGTCAATTAATTCGGTAACTACAACATTTTCATTAAGCACAGACACTAGAGATTGAACTTTGCAAGAGGAATCCCTATTCAACCACCTATCCTTCCATATTTTGATCTAAGTGTCCTCACCCACTCTCAATATAAGATCCTCATTTAATAAGGGGATGGACTGAAATATGTTCCTCCATATGTAAGATGGCCTGGAGCCTAACTTAGCCTGCAAAAAGGTTATGTTTGGAAAATATTTTGCATTAAATATCTTGCTTGGAAGGGAATTAGGATACATAAGAAATCTTCAAGCTTCTTGGCCAAAAGAGCAAGATTAAAGCTATTCAAATCTCGAAAACCCAGTCCCCCACTTGCGTTACTAGCACTCATTGACTCCCAACTTCTCCAATGGATTTTGGACAAATTTTCCTGATGACCCCACGATAATCTTGCAAAAAGGGAGTGAAGTTGTCTAGTGAGAGAGTTTGGCAGCAAGAATACACTCATGCTATAGGTTGACACTACTTGCAACACAACTTTGATCAGAATTTCTTTCCTAGCTTGTGAGAGAAACTTATTCTTCCAATTGCCAAGCCTTTTGCCCACCCTCTCCATTATACCTCTGAAAATACTTAGTTTGGATTTACCAATAAGTGATGGAAGGCCTAGGTACTTATCCATATTTGAAGAAGCTTGTAATCCTACCACCTCCATGATGTACTTTTAAGTTGCTGCCTTGGTGTTTCAACTGAAAAACAAGAAAGTCTCCTTTTTGTTGAGGTGCTATCCAGATGCAGCTTCATAGATACTAAGAATCTAGTTTAAAGTGGCTCATTCTTGCATGTTAGCGTGAAAAAATAGGTGACTATCATTTGCAAAAAATAGATGGTTCATTTTTATCATGCCCCTTGCAATTGGTACTCTAGTAATGATTCTTTGTTGTTCTGCAACATGCAGTTGAGTATTTAAAGTTTCAGCACATAGTATAAAAAAGCAAGGTGAGAAAGGACAACCTTACCTCAATCCCCTTTGTGGTTTAAAATTTTGTTGAGAATTGCCATTCACCAAAATAGAAAAATAAGAGGTAGTGATACAGTTCAAGATCAAATCAATCCATTTTGTTGCAAAACCCAACTTAAACATCACAGGTTGTATAAAAGCTCATTCTGCCCTATCATAAGCCTTACTCATATCCAATTTCAGAGCCTTATACCCCCTGTTACCATAGAGCTGAGTATGCATAGTGTGAAGAGTTTCATAGGCAGCCAATATGTTATCTGTAACTCGTCTACCAGGGACAAAAGCACACTGGTTTGGTGAAATAAGTGAAGGCAAAATCAATTTCATCTTTGTAATGATTTTGTATTAAATATTACATAGACTAATCGAACTATATTCAAATACAAATATTGGATTTTTGGATTTTGAAATCAAAACCAAATATGTGAAGTTGATGGTTTCAATGTTAGCATTGGAGTTTAAAAATGATAGAACAACATGACAAACCTCACACCAACCACTGACCAATGATCTTGATAAAAGCAAGCCCTATATCCATCTTGACCAGGTGCTTTGACTTCTTCCTCAGTGAATTCTTAAAGTAAAGCTTCATTCATGTTTGCAGTTACCTTTGGAGTTAGATCTTTTAAACAATCATCAATCTGATAAGGTTGAGTAGAGGTAAATAAAGACTGATAGAACTGTGTAAAAGCATTGCCTATCCCAACAGAAGTAGTGTGTAGGACTCCATGTTCATTAGCCACCTCTATTATCTTATTTCTCTTCTGTCTTTGACTTGCACAAGGATGGAAGAACTTTGTGTTCATATCCCCATATTGTAGCCAATGTACTTTAGCTCTCTGTTTCCATTTCAAGTGTAAGCTTTCTTGAATACTGCTGATATCCCTTTGAAGTTGCTTAACTTCTTCAACTGATGATGCTGTCAGATTAGTTTGAATAGCCTCTAACTGTGTGAGTTTCTCTTTCAATGTTTGATAAGAAATTGGAGCTTTACATCAAACCCATCTTTTTAAAGATTTCATACAACAACCAAATTTTGTTGAAAGAGTAGTAAGGCTACCAGAAGAGCAACCTGTCTGCAACCAAGCATTTTTAACAGCCTCTGCACAATCCTCATAAGAAGACCAACTAGTTTCATACCTACTTAATCTGTAGGTAGAACCTGAGGAGCTATGTCTTTGTTTCGCAGACATTAAGATAGGGTAATGATCAAAGGTTATTGAAGGCAGTACCTTGATATCCCCAGTGGTGGAACCAACAAATTTTTTTAAGGGGGCCAACTTTTCTATCGTGTGACAAATTTATCTAAAATTAAAAAGAGATTAAAAATTCAGAAAACATAAATATATATAAAACTAGATCTCGATAATTTTTATATACGCTTAAAAATAAAGTTCTAAAAACAACTTAATATATGTTTTAGATTTATGTTGATAATATTTCATATAAGAATATTCATCCATTATTATTTTTGTAACGAAATATTTAGAATTTATTTCTTTCATAAAATTTATCAAGTGATCTTTTAGAAGACAATCTTACATTCTAGTGTGTAATCTAGTTTATTAAGTTTCATGTAAAATCTAGATATTTTCGTGTCACATTAAATACATAATAATATAATTGAGACCTTAAATAAATTTTTCTTACTCAATGAAGTCCAGAGGATAATCTCAACTATTTTTCATATAGATCATCAACCATAAATGATTTCTCTTGTATTTTCACTTTGAATTCCCTATTAGGAAGCCTAATATTGTATTATAAAAAATTTTGGTATCCATATTAATAAATTTATTATTTCTCCTAAACGTAGTTTAAATTAATCTTAGTGAGGCCACATCCTTAAAAATAAATAATATATAAAAATTATACAAAATTTTGGAACTATAGGAAAAAATTGAAGAGAGACATTTCAAGGTATATTGAAATTTTAGAAAATTTTCCACTGGATATCTCCATCCCCAAATTACACCATTTATTTGAAGCCACAACTCTATCAAGCTTTTCTCTAGTAAAAGAGTCATTTGTTCTATTATTCGACCAAGTGAATACTCCTTTTTTCCTTCCTTGCTACTCTCATTGGCTCTTTCTTTTCTTTTTACACCTACTGTCATTGGCGTTCGATCTCTTTTCTTTCCTTGCCCATTCTCGTTGGCGCTCTCTTTTCCTCATGCGCTTCTTGTCTTTTACTCTCTCATTTTTAACTTTTCACTACTCGTAAGTTAACATTATTGGTCCCCCTATTTATAATGCTAGGAATCTTATTGCTGAAGTAAGAGTAAAGCATGAAAGACTTATCCACTTTTTATTTGGTGTGGGTCTGACACCCTACGTTTAGGCTGCATCGTGGTGTTGATTTTTCTGTTATTCTCCCAAACTCCCTATCTCTCCATGTGCTCCATCATTCCTAATATATTTTTAGTCTGTATACAAGTATACTAAGCATTTCAAAACAAGTATGCTCGGCATTTCTGAGTAGTTATGCTCGGTATTCCTGAGCAAGATTGCTCGATATTTATGGTGAATATGCTTGGCATTTCCGAATGGTTATGCTCGGTATTTTCGAGTGAGAATGCTCGGTATTTTTGACCATGTTTGTTCAAAATTTCTTCGCCATAATTCTCGATCTTTCAATGCTAGTATGCTCGATATTTCTGAGCTGGTATGCCAATCAAGTATGCACAGCCTTTCTGAGCCATTATGCTCAGAATTCTCAAGCACATCCCAAAGATCGAGCTATGATTTGGCTTTTTGTATACATATTTAAAATAAAAGACACTAAATAATAATATTTATTATACTAATAACTAATCTATTGAGTGTTACATATATTTTCTACTGTCATTGTGTCGTAGGCAAAGACCATGGATTGCGCCATATACAAATGAAATGACTCATTGTAGAGGAAAATGTGGAGTTGGGTAACAAACCAAACAAGCAAAGTTGTAGTTGTCAACTGGAGGAAAATTAGGAGGAGAATTAGGAGGACAACCGATCCGATCTTTTGCTCATTGTTACTGAATCTCGTCTAAATCGCCATCATCTTTCTACTCTTACACCACTTGTTGAAGCGAATGTCGCCTAGAGACAATCGCAACAATTCAACACTAGGGGGCGTGGTAACTCTCGTGGTAGAGGCCGCTATAATAATTCTCGGGGAGGGGGTACTTCCTCCTATAATCGCAATGACGCATATGATTCTTCTACAATTTGGTGTCAAGTTTGCGGAAAACCTGGCCACTCTGCTCGCAAGTGCTACCATCGTTTTGATCTCACCTATCAGGATCCTCTACGATCTCAGAATAAACAAGCCTTGGTTGCAGCTAATAATGGCGGCTGAGAGAATGACTGGCATGCAGACACAGGTGCTACTCACCATATCACAGATCATATGTCCAATCTGAACCTAAAGAGTGATGACTATGATGGTACATACCAACTTCAGGTTGGCAATGGTCAAGGTTGCACATCTCTAAAACAGGCAAATCAACTCTTAATACATCATCTCATTTTTTTGGGTTAAATCAAGTCCTCTTGGTCCCTCAAATTCAGAAAAACTTACTTTCAATTCGAAAATTATGTATTGATAATAATGTTTATTTCGAGTTTCATGACAAATATTTTCTTGTGAACGATTACTCGGCGAACGTCCTTCATCGCTGCCAAGTAAATAATGGTTTGTACCATTTTTCCAACACCAACATTCATCCTCAAGCCCTTTCGAGTATTCGTGTTTGCTTTGATAAGTGGCATTGTCGACTTGGTCATGCTGCTCCTCAAGTTGTTCAACATATTCTGTCCTTCCATAAGCTTCCAGTTGATAAAATAAAGAGGCACGCTATGTGCTCCGATTGCCAATTAGCTAAGAGCCATGCTTTGCCTTTTAGCAAGTCTACTTATGTTTCTCATGCTCCATTAGACTTAATTTTCACAGATGTATGGGGTCCAGCTTCTGTAGCCTCAACTAAAGGTGCACGATACTATGTTAGCTTTCTGGATCATTTTTCAAAATTTTTATGGTTCTTTCCAATTAAATTAAAGTCTAATGTTGAGCATGTTTTTCTTCAGTTTCAATGTTATGTGGAAAAATATTTTGAACGTAAAGTAAAGGCCATACAGTCTGATTGAGGTGGTGAGTATCGTAGGCTACATAATTATTTTCAAGCAAATGGCATTACACATTGTATAGCCTGTCCTCACACTCACCACCAAATGGGCTCCATTGAACGAAGGCATAGACAAATTGTTGAAATTGGACTTAATATGTTATCACATTTGAATTTACCGCTAATTTACTGGGAAGATGCCTTTTATACTGCAACTTATTTAATTAATCGTCTACTTACACCCACTCTCCGCAATTTATCCCCTTACGAAAAGATCTATAACCGAGTCCCGGATTTTTCATTTTTACGAGTCTGCAGATGTGCATGTTGGCCTAATCTTAGACCATATAACAAACATAAATTGGATTTTCGAAGCAAATGATGTGTTTTCATTGGCTATAGTGTTAATCACCATGGGTACAAGTGTCTTGACTTATCAATTGGTCGCGTTTATGTCTCTCGTCATGTCATCTTTGATGAAAATTTGTTTCCTTATCAGAAAAATTCCTCACCACCATCATCTTCATCGTCAAATTCTCTCACACATGTAACCTTGCCTTCACATCTCAAAATAGCATCTCCTGCTAGAATTACTGATTTGCAATCCACGACCTTACCACGTGAAAATACTCTTAATGTGCCTCAAGTGTCTCACTCTGCAAGAATTGATGAAGAAATACCTGTCAGGCCTGCTAATTCTACCTCCCCGCTAGTCAACATAGCTGCTAATCCATCTCTCCCTTCAAGCATACCAGAAGAAACACCTCAGCAAGCTTCAGATCCTGCTGAGACACAACAAAACACCAACACGCATGCCATGGTGACCAAATCCAAAAGCAATATTTTCAAATCAGCCACCTCTGATGACTTTGTGAGGTATCCCCTTCCGAAAGCATTACTTAGCTCCCTTGATTCTGCTGATGTAGAACCATCATGTTATAGTGATGCAGTAAAATCACCACACTAGCGTGTAGTAATGAATACTGAGTTTGATGCTCTTTTACGCAATGGCACATGGTCATTAGTCGCACCACTTCCAAAGGCCAACATTGTTGGCTGCCGCTGGATATACAGAATTAAAAGGCATGCCGATGGTACCATAGAGTGTTATAAAGCAAGGTTGGTTGCCAAAAGATTTCATTAGCAAAAAGGTGTCGATTTTAATGAAACCTTTAGCTCTGTTGTCAAGCATGCTACAATTCGAATTGTCTTGTCCATGGATGTCTCTTTTAGCTGGTAGATTAAGCAAATTGATGGCCAAAATGTTTTTTTGCATGAAAAATTGGAAGAAGTATATATGGCGCAACCTCAGGGTTACGTTTATCCGCAATATCCTCATCATCTTTGTAGGTTGCATAAGTCATTATATGGCCCGAAACAAGCTCTGAGAGCTTGGTTCTCTGGACTAACTGATAAGTTATGAGAAATAGGATTTCATGATAGCAAGGCCGACACTTCTCTATTTATTTGGCACAAAAATGGTGCTCTAGTCGTGATTCTTATTTACGTTGATGATATTATCATCACAGGAATTCCAGTCATGCCATACAATGTGTAATTCGGGCCTTGCATTCTGACTTTGCAGTAAAAGAACTTGGTGGTCTTAACTATTTTTTGGGAGTAGAAGTTTTGCGTTCAAGAGAAGGTATGTATTCAACTCAACGTAAGTATGTGGCAGATCTTCTAAAACGCACTCACATGGCCGAAGCCAAGCCGTGCACAAGTCCTATGTCAATTAGCCGTCAACTTTTTGCAACTGAGGATGCTAAATTTTCAGATCCTCATCTCTATAGACAAGTTGTCGGAAGCTTACAATACTTAGCTTTCACCAAACTTGATCTTACTTTTTCAGTACACAAAGTAAGTAAATTCATGCATAACCTGTTGGAACCACACTGGCAGGCTGTAGAAAGGATTCTACGTTATCTGAAACATACCATATCAACGGGTTTGCTCCTCAGCAAGTCATCTAATTTTGCAGTTCAGGCGTTTTTAGATTTCGATTGGGTAGCTGATCGAGATGATCGTCGGTCAGTAGGTGATTGCATTTTTATGGGCAACAATCGTATTTCCTGGCAGTGAAAGCAACAAGTCACAGTTGTCCATAGTAGTACAGAAGCTAAATATAAGTCCCTTGCGAATATAGCTTCAAAACTACAATGGTTGCAATCGATTTTATATGAAATTGGCTTAAAATTCCAAAACCACCTGTGTTGTGGTGTGACAATATTGGAGCCACATACTTGGCTGCCAATCCTTTGTTTCATACTCGTACAAAGCACATTGAGATTAATTTCCATTATGTACGTGACCAAGTTCAAAGAAAGCAGCTTAATGTTCAGTTTATATCTAGTAAAGATCAACTTGCTTATTCATTAACAAAGCTGGTGTCTCCTCACAAGTTTCAAACCATATTGGCCAATCTGAATGTTCGACCATTACCCTTCAAATTGAGGGGGCATGTAGAGGAAAATGTGGAGCTGAATAACAAACCAAACAAGTAAAGTCGTAGCTGTCAACTAGAGGAAAATAAGGAGGAGAATTAAGAGGACAACCGATCCGATCTTATGCTATTCTTTAAATTTTGAAAAAGATATTTTGTTGTTAGTTCAATCTTGAAATGGTCTTCTTCTTGTTATTTAAATTTTGTAATATCTAGAATATAGCTATTTTGTTGTACTAAGACTCTATAAAGAGTTATCCGTGTCTTATGTTTTATAAGATTGAAATATATCAATTCAAGAATTGAAACAATTCTACCATCCTTTATTTCTTATTCTCATTTACTTCTATCACTTCAATTTTCTTACACTCATCACACAATTATATAAGCAAGTCAACTCTTCACTCTCATGCTGAGGTGAGTGATTTAACAAGCTTTTATTCATCTTATTTTTGGTATTAGAGTAGAGGTCTTGAGTGCGAATATTGAATCTATATTATGCTTCATTTTATTAAATATTTTACAATTTTGGACTGGGTGAATATTCAGTATGGCTTGGCCTGTTTGGTCATAAAAAATGTACTTGATAAGGGCTATTGAGTTACACGCTTGCAATGAACTTATAGCTTATTGTGTCCTTCCCAATCCTATCATACTAAGGAAAGGTCCTCTCAATGTTCTAACGCCCATATCAAATATGGACCAAACTATTTCACAACATTCTAAACCCTAGCTCATATACTGCTTTAATGGGTGAACAAAATGTAGTTGTATCGTTCTAACATTCTCAAGTGATATTGGGTAGATCTGTTCATCTTATTTTTTTTCCTCATTAATTAATTGCCCTCTCTTAGCTCATGAATCTCCTTACTCTAAGATATATAGCAAAATACCAAATTATCTTCGATTGTTCAGATGTAAGTGCTTCCCTTAACTAGGTCATCAAGAAGAATAAGTTTAATCCAAGTCTCAATATATTACTTGATACTCTCTCCTAACCCACATCATGCACTTGCCATATCTTGATCAGGCACAAATGAAGGATGCAAGCTAGCTCCACTCCCTCGTCGTTGAATTAGTCCAAATTGACTACTTCCGATATCTCCTATTCGAGTAAATTTGGAGCACTTAAATCTGTATCTTATCCTTCCCGACTCAAACATTTCACCTTTAATGTCAATTTTTTTTTCATAACATGAACTTTTACATCATCAAGTTAAACTTAACCTTGTCCCTCGCCCAACTTTGAAGGGTTCAACTCTAGTAATATAAAAGGAAATTAAGAATGTTATTGCCAACTCAAGTACCTACTTCACCATTGATTGAAGAAGAAAAAGCTGGCACTTGCAGAGTTGTCTTTATTGTAAATATTTTCTGTTGCCGATATGTCTTAATTAGAAAAATTCGATAATTCCACCATCTGTATAAATATAAAGATTCATTATATAATGAGTAATGCTAGACATAGTTATACGTGCGTTTAAATAAATCTATTATTAAAAAATAAAAATTATAAATGAATTTCAAATTTATCAATTTTTTAAACAAAATGCTCGATACTTACAGATCTTGAGACAGTAGAAATGATTTTTCTACGCAATTATATATATGAGGCTATAACCCGCGCAATGCGAGGATTGTTGTGTATGTTGTGTATGAGGGAGAGAGATTTAGAGAGAGACTGAATTTTATAGTGGAGAAATTCGAAACGGTTTATATGGCATTTTATTTAACGAAACAATATAAATGTTAAAATAGTGCATTTGAGTGGAAACTTGAATCAGTTTATATCTTTATATGTAAGAAAAGAAATGAAATTTAAAAGTTACAATGGTTCATAATGAAACATTACTTTTAAAAGGATTATCGCTCCATAAACATAACACTTCAACTTTAATGGTAGAATGCAAACTTTTATGGGTAGAATGCCACATCGGAGTCATATGACTCCGTTTAAAATACAAAACAATATAAATGTTAAATTATAGCTTTTGGGTGGAGTCTTGAATTGGTTTATATCTTTATATGTAAGAAAAGAAATGAAACTTAAAAGTTACAATGATTTATAACGAAACATTACTTTTAAAAGATTTACAGCTTCATAAACATCACACTTTAAATTTAATGGGTAGAATGCGTACTTTTATGGGTAGAATGTCACGTCAGAATTATATGACTCCGTTTTTATATATAGTAATAGATATGTAAGGAAAGAAATGAAATTTAAAAATTACAGTGGCTCATAATAAAACATTACTTTTAAAAGGTTTACCGCTTCATAAACATAGCACTTCAAATTTAATGGATATAATGCCTACTTTTATGGGTAGAATGCCACGTCAGAATTATATAATTCCGTTTTTATATATAATAATAAATATAATCAACTCCTCACTACGATCTTACATTAAGGTGATTAATTACTTTTACAAAGTTGTTTTCATCTTTCTTTTCAATGTATTGTACAATAGTTGTGTCCACGCGATCATTATTCAAAATATCTTAGGCTCTGTTTGGTTGTTAAATTCATCTAAATTCAATTCAATTCTGTCTAATTTTAAAATAAGTCTAACATCTAAATATCAAACTCTCAAATTACTAAATTTATCTTAACTCAAAATCTCTTTACACGTGAGATCCAAAACTTTTTTCAATTCAACACTTCTTTACATATGAGACCCACAACCTTTTTCATATTCCTATAAATACATTTAAACTCATTTTAACATCCAAACATATATTCATATTAGGTGGATCCCATAAAACTCACTCTATTATCTGAACTCACTATTATTTATAATCAACTCAACTCAACTCCTATGAGCCTTACTATTAACTTTCTAACAAAAATCGTATGTAAACCATGTCTAGAAATAAATCACAATTCACAAGCTATATATGGTTGGGAGGATAATTCACACGCGCTTTATAACTGCAGGCCACCAACTTTCTTAACACGTGTACGGCCAAGATTACGTAAAGCTGAAAACAAAACGCGTTAAGCCCAATTGCCGCGCCTTTATGCCCACCGATGTGGCAAAAGCCGTCTATCGTGCTCTCACGTTCCCTAAAATCCACGCAGGCCAGGGCCTGTCGTATAACCGGCACGTGTTGGTTTCAGAATGCTGGTACCCTGTCATTTCCAGTAGGCACGCGTTCAATCCCCGGTGATTTTCACCGGTTAGGATGATCCTTTAACGCGACGGCAACTCTCGTGTCAACGTCATTGCGACTTGCGCGATGCTTAAAAATCATTGACATTTTCTGTTTACCATAAACACCCTTACTTTCTCGACCATTACGTAAATCACAGGGCGTAGAATTCCGTAAATTCACTTCTCAATAAGTTGTTATTCCGAGCCGAGAGGAAGGAGTAGAGAAAGTGCGTTGGTTGAGACAGTTAAAGAGTAGTGTTTGTTCAACGTGAGGTTTCGATGGGTTCCGATTCCTGAGATCAATAGGTAATTTTCTTTTCCACTTTCCTTTCTAATATATTCTTTTTGTAATTTTCTGATTTTTCGAAATAGAACTACTGGAAAAAACTGAGTGGATTTTTTTGGTGGGATTTTTGTTGAATTTTTTGTGTGGTTGTGTTGTTGTTTTGGAAATGATTGGACCATTGCGATGATTTGTGGCATGAAACAGAGTAAAAAAAACTTAACTTTTCTGTTTGGTTTTGGAGAGAACGTGGGAAAGAAAGTTGGGATTGTTTCCTAATTGTAAGAATGTGAAGAACGAAAACCCCTCACAGAAGAAAGAAAGGGAAGTAATTAATATTAGTTTGACTTGGTCGTAGTTTGACTTGGTCGTATAGCTGTCAAGAGTTAATTTCATTTGTAATTGTATTTTCTGTATTCGTTTCCTTATTTTTTCCTGTTATTGTTTCTCAAGCTTGTTAAGAGTAAAGTCTAGTGAATTCAATGATATATTAGGTTTTATTTGTGACAATGTTATTTGATTTTAAAATGGCTATAATTGTATTACCATTTAGTATTGTTAGGATTAAATTGGTACGTTTTTGTTCTTTGTCTCCTATTTTCATTCTTTTTAAGTTTGTTATTAAAGGATTGGAAGAAGAATGTGAGAGTGTGATTGAATGCGAGAGTGATGGAGTCTACAAGGAGTTGGTTTCACAAATTCCAACCTAGAGTGAAAAATGGACCCACCAAAACGAAGGAAATGGAGAATGCGAAGGATGCACGTAAGTCAGTGATTGATGAGGCTCCTTCAAATGCAACGAAACAGAAGGCTGCGGCAGCAAAGCAGTATATAGAAAACCACTACAAAGCCCAAATGAAGTGTTTGCAAGATAGGAAGGAGAGGTATGTTTTCCAACACATATGGCCTGTTTCTTTTATAAATCTTAGTTTAATCCTGACTTTATTGCGATGTTATCATGGAGAAGTTCCTTCTGCAATGTGGTGGCATCATGTTGGAGTTGACCATACTTGGCTTGTATATACTTCATGTGTCATGGCTTGGGATATCTACTGACATCTTAACCTCCGAGTTTGGTCATTTTTGTCATTGGTTTTTTTCGTAGTGGTTTATGAGTTTCTTTTGATAAAGTTATAGAATCTTCAATCTTGCATAATGGGAATTGTAGCTATAGTTCTTAAGTTTTGCGTATTACACACATGAAGGCCATATGACATTTTAGTTAATGAAACATAATGGGTTTCGTTAACAGCAAAAATTTCTTTATTATGTGTTCTTTGAAATGAAAAAGAGAAGAAAATAAATGAGTTTTGTAGTCATATATACAATCTGACTATGACTACAATAAACGTTTTTGTGGTTATAATCCGTTGTAAACACATTCTACACTCAGACAAAAGTTTCCTCTTACTCAAATACTTATCCGAAGTGTTTTTAATTTGTTTAAATATACAGAGCGAAAAAAATAATCTCTCCCTATTTTCTTTTTTGTTAGAACATTCCCGATTAGTTGTAATTGACTTGATTGTTCCCATTCATCTGTTGCTACAAATATCCCATTTGTAATGTATCACAAAAACCGTTTATATAGAGCTTTATTCAGTGAATTATCATTTATCATTGGCGGGCCACGTTTTTTGGCTTCATTGCTAAGGGAGCGGCTCACGTCCCATTTGACGCCTTACTACCACTTTAGAACAGATGAATACCAAATATTAAAACACAATCTAAAAGCTATCTGTTGTCCGGATTACTGAAAGTAGTCTTAACAAAGCTTTATACATACAAATAGATAACGCCACAATATCTAAAGACTAGTTTGGAAACGTAAAAGATCAAATCCAACATTCCCTCCCCCATCGATCTCTGACTCATTGTCTCCTACACTTCCCTCTTGCCCCCAAATCTTCCAAATTCCAATCTCCTCTCCACCTCACTCCACCAACCACAATGTCGCATGTGGCCTTTTCCATACTACCCTATCTATCGCTACATATGTTTTTGTTTTTGTTTTTTTTTTCTTTTTTTACAACATCATACACTCTACCTTCATGATGCAATTCAGAATAAGAGAAAAAAAAAATACGAAAAATGAATATTGTTGGAAGTGTGGAACTGAGAAATCATCTTTTATTGTATTGTGAAGTGGCTTGTGCTCTTTAGAATGCTATTTTTGGTTTATTCGAATTAGTTTGGGTAATACCTCACATTGTGGTGGAACTTTTGTTGTGTTCAAAGGAAGGTTTAATTGTCTATAGAGTTAGTGTTGAGCAAGAGGGTCCTGGGTTGTTGTTGTGTACATGGGGAAAGAAATGATAGATGCTTTGAGGATAAGGAGAAGATGATGGCAGAACTTAAGCATTTCTTCTTCAAAACCCTCTATCATTGGATGTGCGCTTATCTTAGTTCTTGCAACAATTCAAGGAAAGACTAAGGGCCCGTTTGGATACAGAGGTGAGATGCCCATCTCACCTCATCTCATCTCATCTAATTTTAACTAATAATCTCACTACTATTTACAAACCATCTCAAATCTTCTCATCTCATCTCACTATCCAAACGGGTCCTAAGCCACATTTGGGTCCATTATCCAAAAGGACCATAGAAGGTTACTATTGGAGCCACTTGGAATCATTTTAAAGCGCAATAACTTCTCCTAATAACGCGGGATCCCATTCACCACCTTCATATACTCAATTTGGGGTATTATAGCTTTTCTATTTCAAGTTTTCAAGACCTTCTTTTACACCTTTTCTCATTTTCTTGATTGGTGTTCCATGTAAAAAAATTGTAACTTGTAAAAAAGGAAATTCATCATTGAAAAAAAGCAAATTGCATTGTGGGAAAACAAAGAGGTTCTAGAAGAGAGTCTAAGACCTGCATTTCTTCAGGGATGTAAAGTAAAATCTTGATATAAATATATATTTTTGTTTTGTGTTATACTTGACGGATCATTGGTAGAGGAGATGGAGTAGATTAAATGGCAGAACATATCCACAAGGACCATGAACTGATCTTTTCTACTTGATCTGGATCTATGACCAGGTTTAGGCTTGCACATTTGGGATATTCAATTGGCTTATGGGTGTTGAATTCGGCTTCGACTGAGACTGTGGTACTTGAATTTGTGAGACTCTTTTAATTCCCAAACTACATTCAATCAAACTCAATCTCTCTTTCTATGCTAGTTTAGATCCCAAAAGAACCCCACAGCCAAAAGACAATAAAGAAACCATATCCTCTCCATTATCCCACTGTTTCCTAGGGAGAAAAAACTTTCAGGGGGATTGTGCCTTGTACTGCGGAGATTTGCATGCGGGTTCAAGGAACCGACAACACAGTGAAGACAAATTGTCTTCCTAGCAGATCCTTGTGAGTTTATGAAAACTTCACTCGTTGACCACCTCATCTAGTAAATCAGGGAAAGTCCCTCCACTCTCTTTTGATATTTTTCACACCCCAACCCCAAAAGGCCCACTAACCTCATTGAAACATCCTCCTCCCCACAATCTACGATATTTGGCTTCGACCACCAATTGCGAGTTTCCTTTGTGATCTAATTCCAAAGCCATTTCTGCAACATAGCTATATAGACTAAGATTTAGGCCCCGTTTGGTTTCATAGATGGTCTCAACCTATCTCATCTCAACTTAACATCCAAACACTATTCAAATACAAACACTTTTCAATTTCAAATTTTCAAAGTTTCAACTTTTTCATCTAATCATTACCTAATCATTACAACTTTCCCAAACTTTCAAACATAACACACAAAACAATTTTACTTTTTTAAGTCAGAAAACAAAAATAATATTAAAAAAGTATATTATAACAATATTTTAATTTTATAATATTTTTATTCAACTTTTTTTCTCTCATTTTCCAAAACCCAATAAAAAATCTTAACTCAAACCATTTCACTATTATTGACAAACTATCGCACTACTATTCACAAACTATCTCACTACTATTCACAAATTTCTCATCTCATCTGTGTAACCAAACGAGGCCTTAGTTTTCTTGAAGGAAATCATGGAGGACCTACTGCCAAGCTATCTAGACTAACAGTTCTTATTTGTGGTTTTCGGCCCTAGGGCCCCTTTTATAAGGCTGTAAACTGATAGATGAAAAGGCTGCACGAAAATTGGTACTTTTTTTTACGCCTAACTTCTTAAGAAATAGGACTCTGCAGAATGGGGAAACGATAGATCATGGTGTTGGATTGGTTTTGCATGTGTAAGAAAAATGGAGAAATGCTAGATCACTTGCTTCTACACTGCAAGGTGGCCAGAACCACGTGTAATGTTTTTTTTTTTTTTTCGTGAATGGGTTTAACATGGGTCATGCCTAGAAGGCTGTTGGATTTCCTAGCAAGTTGGAGTGGTCTCCAAGGCAATCCACAAGTGACTGCAATCTGGAAGATGGTCCCTATATGTATGTGCTGGTATATTTTGAGGGGGAGAAATGATGGAAGCTTTGAAGACTACGAGAGGACAATGGATGAATTGATAGCTTTCTTAAAACCTTGTTCCTTTGGCTGGTGGCAATAAATTTTAATAGGCTTAATGTCCATAAATTTCTTTTTTTGGTTGGAAATCCTAGTTAGGTATTACTCATGTATACATCCTGTGTATTTGTCTATGCCCATTGTTATGGATAAAACTTCTTGATTACCTATCAAAAAAAGGAATAGGACTCTGACAACTAACAACAAAGAGTCACTTGGAGCTCAAATCTATTTCGACCAGATCTTTTTTCTCTCCTTAAAATGATGCAAACCCAAACTGATGGTTGAATCTGGACCCGGATCCCACCCATCAGTTTGGGTTTGCATAAAAAAGATATAGTTTTGTTCAACAATGAACTTCCGTTGGCTTTCTGCTTTATTTTGGCAGTTAGTCCATTTTAAACTGAACGCTTCTATTTTTCTAATACATAGTTTTGACAATTTACTAAAATTAACAAAAAACTCGCAACAAATCTTTCGAAACTCATATCAAAACATAATTTCTAAAGATAGAAATATTTTTTTTTTGATAGGTTCTAAAGATAGAAATATATATATTTTTTTATCAATAAAAGATAGATATTATATATATGAATGAAAAAGATATAGCCCTTGTACACAGAAGTATACATAAGTGCTCCTAAATACATTCTAAGAACGATAAATTAAAGACAAGAAATCCTGAATATTGTCCCCATGCAAAACAATAGTGGAAAACCAACACATTAGAGTGTGGAGAAAAAATTCTTCAACTCGGACATTGTGCGTTCCTTATCTTCAAAGCACCTCGCATTCCTTTCCGTCCAAGTACACCACATAATGCACAACGGAATCATCTTCCACACTACTGCCACTTGTTGACAGCCTTGCAACTTTGTCCAATAACCCAACAAATCCACCACCATCAAAGGCATAACCCAAGCAACATCAACCCTTTGAAAGATCTCGTCCCACAACACCCTTGTTACCTCGCAGTGTAATAAGAGATGGTCTACGGATTCTCCATTCTTTTTACACATATAGCACCAATACACAACCTCTCTTCCTCAAATTGTCCGTGGTCAATATCTTCCCAAGAGCAGCATTCCAAACAAAAAAAGCTACTTTAGAAGGCACACGAGCTCTCCAAATATTCTTCCATGGGAACGGAGTATTGTCAAGATGTGTAGTCAAGATGCTATAATACGCCTTGACTGTACATATCTTGTGATTATTAGACCTCCACTTCAAGCTATCTCGTTGTGCCAAAGGAATCTCTGTGGAATATAATAAGCTGAAAAAAACTGAGACACTAGGTAATTCCCAATCATGGAAATCCCTATTAAACAGAATATTCCACTGGTGCGTACCATGAGAAAATAACCGCACATCCGCCACTAAGGCCTCCCTATTAGCTGCAATACGGTATAGAGCCGGAAAAACCCTTTCCAATGCCTGTTCTCCACACCACACATCTTGCCAAAATCTGATTCGATTGCCCTCACCAACTACAAAACGAATTTGATTTGCAAAACATGGCCACCCCTTCCTTATATACTTCCATAGTCCCACACTATACCCCCTCTCACTTCATTAGAGCACCAACCACCCAGCCCAATACCATATCTAACATCAATAATATCCTTCCACAATGATCCCCCTCCAAATGATATTTCCAAAGCCATTTTCCTAGTAAAGCTTTGTTAAATGTTCTCAAGTTACACACACCCAACCCCCCATTCACAATTGAGCCACATATAGTCTTCCAACTCACCAAATGAAATTTTTTCTCCTCCCCCATGCCCCCCCATAAGAACGCCCTAAAGAGTTTCTCCATTTTGTTCACCACCCCTACAGGCATAAGAAAAAAAGATAAAAAATAAGTGGGAAGGTTAGTGAGAGTACTCTTGATAAGAGTGAGACGACCCCCTTTTGATAAATACACTCGTTTCCATCCAGCCAACCTATTCTCTATCTTCTCCACTATCCCATCCCATATAGCTCTATTCTTGAAAGTTGCTCCCAACGGAAGGCCCAGATATTTCATTGGAAAAGAAGAAACCTTACAATCCAGAAGGCTTGCTAAACTATAGATATTAGAGACCACACCCACAGGAACCATCTCAGACTTGCCCAGATTCATCTTTAGCCTTGACACTGCTTCAAAGCAGAGTAATAGTGCTCGTAGAGTTTGGATCTGGCTTTTATTCGCTTCACAAAAAACCAACGTATCATCTGCAAAAAGAAGGTGTGAAATGATAGTAGGACCACTAGAACCATTGCCCACCTGAAAGCCAAATAAAAACCTTCCCCCAACAGCAGCCTGCACCATCCTACTTAAAGCCTCCATAACTATAACAAAAAGAAGAGGAGATAGAGGATCTCCTTGCCATAGACCCCACGAACTGTCAAAGAATCCAGCCGGTGTGCCGTTAACCAGAATTGAGAATCGGGTGGTTGAAATACAATGACGCATCCATGAAATCCACCTATCCCCAAAACCACATCTCTCAAGTGAGTATAATAGAAACTCCTAGTTCACGTGATCATATGCCTTCTCCATATCAAGTTTACACAACACACCTGAACCTCCCTCCCGTAATCTGTGGTCCAAACACTGATTTGCAATGAGTACTGAGTCAAGAATTTGTCTCCCGCGAATAAATGCATTCTGAGACTTGGAGATAATTTGTTCCAACACCGGACTAAGCCTGTTAGCAAGAACCTTCGAGATAATCTTATAAACACTACTAACCAGGCTTATAGGCCGAAAGTCTTCAATAGTCAAAGCCCTATGTTTCTTAGGAATGAGAGCAATAAAGGTTGCATTTAGGGATTTTTCAAACTTTTGAAGAGAATAAAATTCATTGAAAACTTGCATAACATCACCGTTCACAATGTCCCAACAAGTTTGAAAAAAACCTATTGAAAAACCATCCGGCCCCGGCGCTTTATCTTTAGCCATTCCAGATAAGACCTTGTAAATCTCCTCTTCAACAAAAGGTCTTTCCAAAACACTCACACTCTGCAAATCAATTGCCTCAAAGTTCAAGGCATCAAGTTTCGGCCTCCAAGGAAACGTTTCGTGCCTCTGACGTCGGCGATGCCTCAGACGGTGACGACGCAAGCTCTCGAAGCTACGTTGGAAGTAACGCTGCCTGTAG
Source organism: Juglans cinerea (assembly GCA_961763995.1). Classification (NCBI taxonomy): domain Eukaryota; kingdom Viridiplantae; phylum Streptophyta; class Magnoliopsida; order Fagales; family Juglandaceae; genus Juglans; species Juglans cinerea. Next base: position 18,767,969 of record CAUIVZ010000008.1, read on the forward strand.
CAGGGTCCGTTAAGCATGGAGGGGCAAAACCAGGCAGTTCTGCCGTAATATCAGAATCAAATGACTTGGCTCCTGCACAGACTCAGCCGACGGGAGTAGTGAAGGAGATCCCGCAGTCAATCGTGAGGAGTAAAGTTGTTTCTCTCGGGAGCAAAGGCAATACAGTTTCGGTTCAAGCCCGAGATCATGTATCGGAGCCGATATCAGCTCAAACGCCTCCACTATTGGCACAGAATATGCCGATAGGCTCAATGGAAGCTTCGGAGGAGCTTCAGGTGGTCCACCATGTTCTAGAAAGGGAGGCAGGGGAAATTGTTGAGGACGTTGAGGGACATTGTGAGGTTCTGACGTCTATGGTCACCCATACGAGAGAGGTTGGGGAAAAGGGTGAGACTGCTGTGGGTCAAAATGTGCTGGAAGGTTTGAAAGAGCTGAGGGGTAATTGTTTAGAAGAGCTGGAAGAGCAAGTTACGATGGTTTCGGTGCCAGAACTCGAAGTAGCTGTTTATGAGGAGGAGATGGATAGTTCATCTCCATTACAGATGACTCCTCTTCAGATTGTGTCGGAGGAAACCTCAGATTGGGTCTTTAAACAAGTGGAGAAAATTCAAAGCTGTGTGGGTCTATTTTATGAGGGGTATGAAGATCAATTGAGGGCACTTTTAGTTACTATTGAAGCTGGTCGATCCACGGTAGAGCAGTCATCTGTGAAGAAGAAGCGGGAGTTGAGGAGATTACATTGTTCCATTAATTACGATAATAGGGAGGGTACCTCAGGGAGGAACCGATTTAAGGGGAGGGATGCCATATCTGTTAATGAAGCCTAAAATTATGTCGTGGAATGTAAGGGGGATCAATAATGTTAATAAACGCCTTCGCATCAGGTCTATTATTCATAGTTGGAAGATTGATGTTGTTTGTCTTCAAGAAACAAAATTAGTAAATGTGGACAGAAATGTTATTAGTAGCTTGTGGAGAGGTTCATTTGTAGGCTGGTCTTACCTAGCCTCTTCAGGTGCTTCTGGTGGAGTTCTAGTCATGTGGGATAGTAGAGTTGTCAAGATGGTAGAAGAGTGTATTGGAAATTACTTGGTGGCATGTGTTTTAAGGAATGTGGAAGATGGGTGGTCGTGGGCATTAGCAAGTGTCTATGGTCCCAATAGTGATCGGGATAGGAACCTGATGTGGGATGAAGTATCAGGGTTATATTCTATGTGGGATCTTCCTTGGTGCATATGTGGGGATTTCAATATAGTTCGATTCCCAAGTGAAAGGGCGGGCCTTTCTTCAATAACTGCAGCAATGGAGGCTTTCTCACAGTTGATTTTCGACTTGGAATTGCTGGATTTGCCGTTGGTGGGGGGTGAATATACGTGGTCCAATTCTAGAGGCAGTTCAAGATTAGACAGATTTTTAGTTTCATCGTCGTGGGAAGCTCATTATCCGAAGTTGTGCCAAAAACGGTTCCCAAGGATAGGATCGGATCACTTCCCCATTATTCTTGAGTGTGGAGGTATTCATGAGGGCAAACGGTATTTTAAATTCGAGAATATGTGGCTAGAAGTGGAGGGCTTTGTCGATATGGTAAAAAATTGGTGGCTGCTGTATCAGTTTGAGGGGACTCCTAGTTTTGTTTTGGCTAGTAAACTTAAAGCTTTAAAAGCTGATCTGAAGACTTGGAATAAGGAGGTCTTTGGGAATGTTGAGCAGCAGAAAAAAGTCCTTTGGGATGAGCTCCAATCCTTGGAAGCTGATGGGGTTCGAGAGGAGAGTTTGTCTAGGATGAATGAAGTAAAAATAGAACTTGAGAGGGTTCTTTTGAGGGAAGAAATATCATGGAGGCAAAAGTCGAGAGTTCTTTGGCTCAAAGAGGGGGATAAGTGTACTGGATTCTTCCACAAAATGGCTAATTCTCACAGACGTAACAACGCTATCGAGATGTTAAGAGCTGAAAATAATCTCCTTACATCACCAGCTGAGATCCAAGAGCATGCTGTGCAGTATTTTAGTTCCCTCCTTAGTGAGACGGAAGATTGGAGACCTAAGATAGATGGATTGAACTTCGCAGCGGTGGATGCTTCTTCAAAAAGTTGGCTAGAAAGGCCGTTCGAAGAGATTGAGGTGCATCGGGTGGTGTGTGGAATGAGGAGAGACAAAGCTCCCGGGCCGGATGGCTTTTCTATGGCATTTTTTCAGGATTGTTGGGATTTTGTGCGGGAGGATGTGATGAAAGTTTTTCATGAATTCTATGAGTTTCAAAAGTTTGAGAAGAGTTTGAATGCCACTTTTATTACCCTAATTCCAAAAAGAGTGGGTGCTTCAGAGTTGAAGGAGTTTCGCCCGATTAGCTTGGTAAGTAGTGTCTATAAGATCCTTTCAAAGGTGTTAGCAAATAGAATGAGCAAAGTGATGGGGAAGATCATTTCCAAATCTCAAAACGCTTTTGTTAAAGGACGACAAATTATAGATTCGGTGTTGATCGCAAATGAATGTGTAGATAGCCGCATGAGGGAAGGGGCTCCGGGGGTCCTTTGTAAGTTGGATATGGAAAAAGCATATGATCATGTAAATTGAAATTTTCTTTTGTATATGCTTAGAAGATGCGGTTTTGGTGATAAGTGGTGTGGCTGGATAAGTCACTGCATTTCAACAGTTCGCTTTTCTATTCTTGTTAATGGGCAGCCTTGTGGGTATTTTCCGAGTTCTAGAGGTTTGAGGCAGGGGGATCCCTTATCTCCCTTCTTGTTTGACATTGTTATGGAAGCCCTGAGTCGAATGGTGGAGGCAGTGGTAGGAGCAGGATTTATTTCGGGATTTTCAGTGGGAACCAATTCGAGTGGCCCCTCTACTATATCACACTTGCTTTTCGCTGATGATACCCTCATTTTTTGTGAGGCTGTTGGGGAACAAATTCAAATTTTGAGGGCTGTCCTGCTATGTTTTCAAGCCGTCTCGGGATTAAAAGTGAACTTAAGTAAATCGGAATTGGTACCGGTGGGAGAGGTTAGTAATATTCATCACTTGGCTGAATTTCTGGGGTGCAAAGTTACATTTCTGCCCATAAAATATTTGGGTCTACCGTTAGGGGCATCTTTTAAGGCCAAACACATTTGGGATGGGGTGATCGAGAAGATAGAGAGGAAGTTGGCAGCTTGGAAAAGGATTTACTTATCTAAAGGGGGTAGGATTACTCTTATAAAGAGTACTCTCTCTAATATTCCTACTTACTTCCTATCTTTATTCCCTTTACCAGTTGGTGTGGCCAATCGTATTGAAAAATTATATAGAAATTTTCTTTGGGGAGGCTTGGGAGAGGAGACCAAAATTCCCTTAGTAAGCTGGAAAAAAATCTGCTGTCCGATTGCTGATGGAGGTCTAGGTATTCATAGCCTATGCAGTTTTAATAAGGCGTTGTTGGGGAAGTGGCTATGGAGATATCATGGGGAAGAGGAAGCATTGTGGAGGGGGGTGATTGATCGCAAGTACGGTAGTGATTGGGGAGGATGGTGTACTAAGGAGAGTAGGGATTCGTATGGAGTGAGTCTATGGAAGTTTATTAGGAATGGTTGGGGTCGCTTCCTAAAACAAGTTAACTTCTCGGTTGGTGAGGGTTCAAAAATCAGATTTTGGTCTGATGTTTGGTGTGGGGATATTGAATTGTATCGAGCATTTCCGGTTGTTTTCAGATTGGCAACTAATAAGCAAGCTTCAGTTTCCGACGTGATGGTATCTTCCAATGGAGTGGTGCTTTGGGATATAGGCTTCTCCAGATCTGTCCAAGATTGGGAAGTAGAGGAGGTTAATGACTTTTTTAGACAGTTGTATTCAGTGGTGTTAAGAAGACAGGGCAGGGACCAACTTTGTTGGAATCAAACAGCCTCTAAGAAGTTTACAGTTCGGTCTTTTTATAAAGTGATACTAAATCAGCACCATATTGGCTTTCCTTGGAAGAGGATTTGGAAGGCTCATGTTCCGTCAAGGGTGGCTTTTTTTGTATGGACAGCAGCAATCGGGAATATTCAGACTATTGACAACCTGAGGAAGCGTGGAATGATTGTTGTGGATTGGTGCTTTATGTGCAAGAAAGAAGCGGAATCAGCGAACCACCTTCTACTTCATTGTGAAATGGCTAAAGTGCTATGGGATGGTGTATTTGGAAAGGTTGGGCTGTGCTGGGTTATGCCAGAAACAGTGGTCGATTTCCTAACATGCTGGACTAATTTTCAAATGCATACTTGTCCCCAAGTGACAGCTGCTTGGAAAATGTTGCCTTTGTGTATTATGTGGTGTATTTGGTGGGAGAGAAATGAGCGGTGTTTTAATGATCGGGAACGCAATAGTGATGAATTCTGGAAGTTTTTTATAAGTACTCTAATTTGCTGGTTTTCTGCTATTGTATTGAAGGGAGGGGCTGTAAACGCGTTCCTGTCTTCGTTTTTCTAAGTTCTAGAATGTATTAGGTGTTTCTTGTGTATACTTCCTGTGTACTCGGGCTATGCCTATTACATTGTTATTAATAAAGTTATTACTTATCAAAAAAAAAATAATGTACTATATGGTTTTCTAACTCGGGAGGAGAAGAAAACACCTGAGAACCTGATTGGAGTGAGTCGATAGCATTATTACGCCGATGTGAATTAGCCACTTTGTGAAAGAACTTCGTACACCTATCACCTTCTTTCAACCAAAGGGCTCTGGATTTTTGACGCCATGAAGTTTCCTCTGACAGCAAAACCCTCTCCAAATTTGCGATAACCGTGCCCTTCCTCAATAACATCTCCTCTGAATTATCTCCCAATAACTCTTTATCCTCCAGCTCTTGCAGTTCCTCCAATAGTGTAGCCTTCTGATTGTCAATATGACCAAAAACCTCCAAATTCCACTTCTTCAAATCTTGTTTCAATGCCTTGAACTTACTTGCAAGAATGTAACTTGGAGTACCAATGAATTGATATGAAGACCACCAAGCATGCACCAACTCTACAAACCCATCCGCTGTTAGCCACATGTTTTCAAACTTAAAATACCGACGCCCCCTATGAATACCCCCACAGTCCAAAAGGATAGGAAAATGATCAGAATTGACTCGAGCTAGTCGTTTCTGACTGACTTTCTGATATTGAGCTTCCCACGCAAGAGATATAAGGAATCTATCCAATCTCGACCACACCCGCCCATTTGACCAAGTGTATTCACCCCCTACTAGGGGGAGATCCATGAGGTCAAGATCGAAGATGAACTCGCGGAATTCATTCATGGCCAGAGAATTCCGACAATGCCCTGAACGCTCACTAGGAAAGCGATAGAAATATAGATTTAAAAGGAAACCATCGTTTCCTAAAATAGAAGCCCTAAGTTTGTGGGTGTGTTAGGAACTGAGTGTGTTATGCCCCAGCACGTGGCGGTGTAGTTGCCATGGTCATGAAATCCTTATGGAGCTCATTAGAATTCAGAAGTTTAGAAGATGGGTTTCCTTTGCTTAATGCGGCGTATTTGACACAGATGCAATGTTTGAGCTTTTGAAGACCGAAAGAAGACAATCATAGAGTTAAAATCTTTTATGTTCAACACCCTCTGTTTGGATGACTGCTCACCACAACTTTCTTTTTTTTAGTTTCCTGGACTTACAAGAACTTATTTCTTTTTTTTTTTTTGGCTAGTTGGGTGTTTCCTTCCGTATACTTCCTATGTGCTTCGGTTGCGTCCTTCTCTGCTTTTAATAAAATTGCATTAATTTACAAAAAAACATCTATGAAACCTTCTCATATATGACTGGGCATCACATAACACAATCTCAGTCCATCAATTATGAAGTTAAATTCTTTCAACATTCATGTTAGTGACCTCTCAAACATGTAACCTTCAGATTAATTTTAAATATGTGTCTGCGTGATTTTTTTTGCATGCTTTTAGCTAAGTTCTATGGCAAGAAGAGACTTTTGTGTTGCTTTTGCAAACTGTTGGATAAGTTTTGAGCGATATTCGACATTTGAGTCTTTGTATGGCAATTTAACTTGGTTGAGCACATTTGTCCAGGATACTGCATCTCAAGTGCTAGATTTGAAAATCATGGTTTTGTTTAAAATTATAAATCCCCTTTTAATTCATACATGTTTTTATGTTTTGTCAGTATTGACATATTCTCTATATTTCCTGCCTTGTAAATCATGCTTCTCTTGTCTTCAAAATAATCTGCTGTATGCTTGTTATGGGCTCATCAAATTTTTCCATGCCTGTCATGATAAGTCTAATTTTGCTCCTAATGCAGACGCTGCACATTGGAGAAGGAGCTGGCTGATGCTGATGTTCCCAAGGAAGAACAAATGAATATTCTGAAACATCTGGAGAAAAGGGAGACAGAATATATGCGTCTTCAAAGACATAAGATGGGCGTTGATGACTTTGAACTTTTGACACTTATTGGAAGGGGTGCATTTGGGGAGGTTCTCATCATATTGCCTTTGATTGTTGTTGTGTTAATTTAATCGTTTCTTTCATCCCAAAAAATTGTTTACGGTGATAATTATAATGATTGTGATGAATGTACAGGTGAGACTTTGCAGAGAGAAAGCTACTGGCCATGTATATGCAATGAAGAAGCTGAAGAAATCTGAGATGCTTCGCAGAGGCCAGGTTCTTTCTGAACCAGTAGTATTGAAATAAAGACTTACAGTCTATACACCTGTTACCGTGAAACAAATTTCATCTAGGCTTGAAACTGTCAATAATGCTATTTTCTTGATGCTTAGCAGTAATAAAATTCTACGTTAAAAGAAAGGAAATTTCAAATCATATTTCCTTGCCGAGTGTGAACTTGAGGGAAACATTGATTAACAATTTTTGACCTCATTTGAGTATTTTGTAGAGAAGAACTTGTATATTTATTTCACTCAATAATTTCATTAAGTCATACTTCCATTTTTCTTTTATTTTTGAAGGTGGAACATGTTAAAGCTGAAAGAAATCTTCTTGCTGAAGTAGATAGTGCTTACATTGTCAAGCTCTACTGTTCTTTTCAAGATGATGAGTTTTTGTATCTTATAATGGAATATCTTGCTGGCGGTGACATGATGACATTATTAATGCGCAAAGATACCTTGACTGAGGATGAGGCCAGATTTTATGTTGGGGAGACAGTCCTTGCCATCGAGTCTATTCACAAACACAACTATATTCACAGGTTTTATATAATTGATCTACTATCCATTCATGAAACCTAGACTATGGCGTTGATATCCTCATAACATTTTGGTCCAATTTGGCCAGTTGATATATTTTGACCTGGTTACTTTTTTGAGTTTTCTTGGTATGGTCCCATAACTGGGGGGGGGGGGGGGGGGGGGTGCAGATTATGAAAAAGTTTTGCTGGGAAAAAATTAATTTTATATAATTTTCTTTATAAATACGTATAAATAATAATTTTCTTTATAAAACTACCTCAAAAAATAAAGTTTACATTTTTTTTTGTTTTTGTCCGGTGTGGGGGGGGGGGGAGAACCATGTAGTTCCATGGTCCACCTCTGCATGTGGGGAGTTAAGTGATTTGAAGAAGACTCTTAAAAGAATGCTGAGTGGGTTCTTTGAAGAGCTAATTTTGTAGATTTTTGGTCCTGAAAGATCCAGCGTATGTGTTGGATGTGATTTTCAGGTAATGGGATTTGGATTTATTTGTGTTTGTAATGGATTGTGAGGGTGTGATTTAGCTGTAATGGGCAATTTTATTATTTTACTTGCTACATTTTCTTTTTGGTCGTTTATAATACATATTTATACCTCATTTATATGAGAAGTTTACTATAGACAGCTATTTAGTTAATTTTACTTTCATTGTAGGGATATCAAGCCTGATAATTTACTGCTTGATTGTAATGGCCATCTAAAGCTTTCAGATTTTGGATTGTGTAAGCCCTTGGACTGTAGTAGTTTTCCGAATCTTAGTGAGAATGACCATGGAGTGGGAAGGAATTTGAAATCTTCCTCAGACAGAGACAATCATTCTTCTGCACCAAGGTGGACACAACAGGAGCAGTTATTGCACTGGCAAAAAAACAGGCGAATGTTGGTAAGATCTCTATTTACCCTAGAAATTACATATCATCCTTGGGGCAAGGTTGCCAGTGTTATTCCTAGGCAGGAATTTTATGTTCTGCTTGTGAAACGCATTGTGTACACAAATAAAAAGCAATAAATGAGAGGTTGCCATGTTGGTAAAACTGCCTGTGTTTCTGATATTTCCCTTGCTTTTTTATTTCGTTAGAGCATTTACTTTAACTATTCTGTAGTAATCTTTATTTTAGGTGATGTCACACTAATAGTGCCTGCTTAAAATGATGACGAACCTTGTTTGTTGATAGAAAACAATATAAAATCTTTTCAAATTGCATCTTCTGATGTTATGTTATATTGTTCCACTTGAGTTTTTCTATCAAACTTTGGAAAACATTACTGGAAACCCACAGGCTATATTTGGATTAGGAAATTTGAAATTCAAATCTAAGTTTCCCTTCTTTCATCGTGCAACAGCAAGGATTTCAATGTTCCCAAGGGGGTTGAACATGGGTTATTAATGGCCTATCTATATGTTTAATGTTTATATTTTTTGTTTTTGTCTCTTACGTATAAAAAAAAAAAAAAAATTTGTTTTTGATTAGTTATTTCTATGTTTCAAGGTTCCATTCTGGAAAATAAACCTTAGAAAATATTTAACATATTTTCTTGTCTCCGATGCAATTTAGGAAATTAATTACAGAAAATGTGTTTTTAGTTGAGGGAAATGAGCCTAAATTCTGTAAAACTGATACACTTTGAGAGGCTTGTTATTCTCTGATCCAATTTGGCGGGATGCTCCATTAGGTGGAAAAAAAAATCAATGGGTGAATAATAGTATTATGGTTTATTTTGTATTTGCTTGGATGAGAAATGCATTCCATATGAATGTTGAGTAATGACCTGATGGACTTGGCTCTCTCATAAGAAGCTGTGAATCCCAGCATGTCCACTGGGGTATCAACTAAAACTCTGTCTTCATCTTATTTTTTCTTTTCTTTTGTATGCTAATTTTTGGCCATAAACTGTTATGATTGAACCTATTTATTTATTCAGATTATATTTCTTAGCTGTTGTACTTACTAAAGAGGATTTCTTGACTGATATAGAAATTGGTTTAGTTGCATGCTTTTCTGTCCTAGCGCTCAGATTCCAATTATAGATTTAATCTTTTGAAGCCCTATTGTACATATTTCTTGATACTTATGTTGTTTTTAAGTATGTACCATAAATGTTATATAAGTAGATCTGCATATGCCATTCAGGCTTATTCAACAGTGGGAACACCAGACTACATTGCCCCAGAAGTGCTACTGAAGAAAGGATACGGAATGGAGTGTGACTGGTTAGTTGATTATTTACTATGCTTTATATAGCCTAGGCATGTAATTTGTTTTCATTTGTTAACTAGATATTCGTATCAGGTGGTCTCTTGGGGCAATCATGTATGAGATGCTTGTGGGTTATCCACCTTTCTATTCTGATGAACCAATGTCAACATGTAGAAAGGTAATCGTGATGTTAACTTGATAATATGATTCACCACGTTATAAATACGTGACATGCAAATTGCTGAAGAGTTTTCAATTTTAATTCTCAACATGGCTTCCTAATGGATTTTTTTATTTGCTTTTTAATCTTCTCCGACTTTCTTAAATTTTGATGAATGGCTATCAGCTTATGATAGGGTTGCTTTGTTCTCATGCAGAAAACTAGATCATTTTGTTGTTTATGGAAACGCAACACTGAACTTTGTTACTGGCATTGCAGCACCACTAAAATTTTTTGATAAGTTGAACTTTATTAATGATAAAAAAAAAAAGTGGTGTTCCTCGAGTACACAGTGTGTATACATAGGAAACACTTGATAAGAGGACAAAAAAAGGGTAAGCAAATCTGGACAATTAGAAATAGAAAAGTTATAAAAGGAAATCCTTAAGGACTGCCATTGTTTTCTCCTTATCTTTAAAGCTCCAGTTGTATCTGTCTCTTTGTATACACCACAACAAGCAACCTGAGATCATCTTTCATAATGCATCTCTCTTTGAACTGCTAAACCTCCCTCTTTAACATGCCAAAAGCTCCATTACACTACACGGCATGACTCAATCTAAATTGAACGAACCAAAGATAGCATTCCAAAGTGGGCTAGCCACCTCACAATGCAACAAGGCATGTTCTATCATTTCCACACTCCTAACACCGATCCATCACAATATTTTTTTCTTGTATCCATGGTATTTTCTCTAAGGAGCTGTCCAGACAAGGAAAGCTACTCTTAGAGTTGCTTTGTTCTGCCAAATATTATTTAAAGGAAAAGAGTTACTATCATAGGGATAAAGCATGATAGAATGATTTTACTCCAATCACCCCACACTATGATGGTGCCCAACATAGCTTGTCCTCAGTCCTCACAGAACCTTATGAGCTGACTAGAATGCAAATGATCTAAAAAAGAGGTATGAATCTCATACCTCCCAATCTTGTACTGCTCTGATAAAATTCACATACCACTGAGGAGCATCTCTAGAAAACTATAAATTGCCTGACCTAAAGTGTCCTTTACATGACTCGAAAAGCTACATGGTGTGTTAAAATTTTATATTTTGTCTCGGATAATTGGACCTATTAACAATAATGATATCTTTGATTAGACAATCTCATTCTTAGGATCATATCATTCCCATTGTGTTGACATGAATGTTGCCTTTTGGTATGGTGCATGAAGACATGTCTGCTAACATCTGATTTATATATTCTTATGAAACAAATGGTCAGTTTAATGCAGATTGTGAACTGGAGAACTCATTTGAAATTCCCTGAAGAAGCCAAGCTTTCTAATCAGGCAAAAGATCTCATTTGCAAGCTCCTCTGCAATGTTGAGCAGAGGCTTGGGACCAAAGGAGCTCATGAACTAAAAGTTGGGATTTTTACTAGTTGCTTCCAATTTGTTGTTTTATGGGTAGTCTATTTTTTCTAAAAGTATAACTGAGATGTGTCTACTCATATTAGGCACACCCATGGTTTAAAGGATCACAATGGGACAGATTATATCAGATGGAAGCAGCTTTTATACCTGAGGTCAAGGATGAGTTAGATACTCAGAACTTTGAGAAGTTTGAAGAGGTGAGAATAATGGTTTCTGTATAAATTTGATCCTCTTTGCAGGTGAAACTGTTCATAGATTTTTTCCTTTACCTCATTTGCACACTTGAGATTAGGGAATGTGAATTTGGTTTTCATATGCCCAAAAGGTAGAGAATGAAGTTTTAGAATTACTCCTGATCAGCATTCCAGCTAAAATGTTTAGACTGATGACTCTTGTGTCTGGAATGGAAAGGAAATGTTGCTATAGCTTGGCAATGTGCTTTGACTGTCATGTTTGTTGTTAGTGGTCCTTTTGCTTGCATCTATGTCCTTATAAAAAAAATCTGTGTCTTTCTTAAGACAAAGAACGTATTGTTCAGTTACCAATACAATGACCACTAACTTACTTTACATACTTTCTGACTTTATGTGTGTGACTCTGAAGCAGAAGTAAAAACTGCATTCCCTGGTTTACTTGTAACTTAATGTTCTTAATTTTTTGTTGTTCTGGATTGTTGAGAAAACAGTCTTTGACGATGATGTTTATCTAGCTATAATAGAAGCTGTAATTGTTTGAATTGTTAATATTTTATGCACATAAATGGTACTGTTGTCTTCTATCCAGATTATGCAGTGTTTATTCTCACTGATTATATTATATCTAAAAAAAAGGACATCAAGACTGTATCCTTCCTCAATTTATTTTTAAGTTCAAATATCTTTAAGACGTTCAGAAGTGTTGGAGAAGCAATCAAGGTGGCGATATATTTGTTCCGTATTTATGTAGCTGTCACAGAAGCTGTGACTAACTATCATCTAAAAATAATTGAGTCATAGCTGCGATTGGCTTCTCTCCTACTCCCAGGATTCCTTTCATTTTGAAAATCTTACTTTGTTTTGGTCTTCGTCAGACAATTTAGAAACGCTGGTTGTTTTTCAGGTGGATCTTAATTTGATTGTCCTCTTGAAACTTCTTCTCCCCTCGTCGTTTGCACAAAGTATTTGCTAGATCTTGTCTTTGGCTCTTTGCTACCACTTTTACCTTACAATAGGATGGTTAGTTGATTTTCTCTCAAAACGTTACTTATCAAAAAAAAAATTCTCTCTCAAAACGTCAAAAATAACTTGTATGTTTTTTCACTATGATAATATGATTTGGTATGTCATGTGATGACTTAGTAAATTTTTTATTTGTTGCATTTATTTGTTTGCTGAATTTGAATTATTGTAAATCTCTGGCCCATATGGTTGTGTGTTGCATCTCTTATATTTCCACCATGGTGTGGGTTTCCAATAAGTTTTTTGGGCATGAGTGTTGCAAACCCACCTCCAAAGCCACTGAGAATGTGAATGCCATGTGAAGTTCACTGATGGTACTGGTTATTGTGTAATCAGCTGCATGAATTAGTGGAATTAGGAGAGGCACATGTTAAATCTGCTCTTTCCCCTTGCAAAGTGATACAATTCTTTTGCACTTTCTTTGTTTGACTCTGCGTGCTTTTTCCAAGCATTTCTTTCATGGTGTTATATTCCTTTGGATTTTTATAGTGATTTTATATTGCAAACCTACTCCCTAAGCCTATAAGAAAGGTGCATTTCGTGTGAAGGTCACTGTCAGCACACTTTTAGTTGTATTGATGGCATTGGTTGTGTTCTGTGTATCAGCTGCTTGGGCTAATGAATCTTGAAAAGGAGCTATGTTAAAATTACTCTTTCCCTTGCTGGGTGACGGATTCATTTTGCAAAATTTGACTGAAATATGTTATGATTAATTAATTTTTTTATTTACTGTGTTTGCAGTTACTGGCTCCAGTTCAAACTCCATCAAAGTCAGGTCCATGGAGAAAGGCATGTCTCATAATTTTCAATATTTTCAATTTTTTTTAATTGGGAATTTTTTCTTAGATTACTTTAATGTAAATCTAGTGTTAAAATGCTTGTATTATTTTCAGTACATTGAAGACAGATTTGAATGCTTTAACACTAGATGTTTTGTAGAGGTAGTCAAGCTTTATCATATGGTAAAGGTCAAAAGTAGATGTTTATTTTAAATCTTCTAAACATGTTGAAGAAAACTTACGTCATATGGTCCACCTAACTTAAATTAGTGGACTTTGTGGCTTGGGATTATTGATGGAGTTGTGTCCTCCATGGACACCTGTCTGATTTTCGGGGATTTTCATTTTGGGATAAATAATACTACAGACCCTCTTGAAGAAAAGATTTCATCCAGAAAACTTGTAAAAGACCTTTAGATCCTAGAAGCTCAACAATCATGTTGTTCTACTCCATAATCGAACGATTAATTTTCTATTTATGTTTTGATACATCCTTTCTTTCCATTTGACCTTATTAGCATTAGTAGTTCAGATGGGCTGGTAAAATTTACTCTGGTAGTTGATGTAGTTGCTGTCTTTCAGATATATATATATATATTTTTGGCTTACTATATTTATTTTCTTTGTGGGATGGAAGAGCCGGATGGAGGGTTTACAACTGCAAGCCCTCACATTATTAGAGTCTCTTCTACCCGCACATTATTTCAAATGCTTTATTCTCCCTCTGGCCAGAGTAGATTATATTGCGACCCTAGTTCCTGCCACCCTCAGAAAAGTAGTTTATGTTTTATTTCACTTATACGAGAATAGAGTTTTGGTCTATGTGACATGGAAAGGATATCACCGTTAGTGGGGTTATGATTGCCAAGAATCCAAGATAAGTGTCTGGTTTCTATATTAGATAGCTTCGATGAGATTTAAGGTTTTGTCTCTAGCATGTAAAGAAGGCCCTCAGTATTGGTGTGCATATGGACGTCAAGAATCCAAGATGGCTAAATTTACCTAACAAAATGGCATAAGCATTATTTGCACATGCCTTTACTCCATTTTGAACTCTTTTAACTTCCGAACTTTAGATCAGAGTTAGACAAGGAACATGATAAATGAGGTGATACAGACTACTGATTTCAATTATATTATTTTTGGTTTGAGAAATTGCAAGAATTCTCTGAGGCTTCTTAATACCCCCCTCCCTCTCTCTCTCTCTCTCTCTCTCTCTCTCTCTCTCTCTCTCTCTCTCTCTCTATAATTTTTTTTCTCCAGAAGATTCCAACATGCCAGAGATTTGTCTCTGATATGCATTTTTTTTTTCTTTTTCACATCACTGCGGCTAAAGCCTCACTCTATGTACTAAAGCTTTATTGCGTCTTTTGTAGTGACTCTTTCAATAACATATTGCAGATGCTCCCATCCAAGGATGCAAATTTCGTTGGTTATACCTACAAGAATTTTGAGATCGTGAATGAGGATCATATACCTGGCATTGGTCAGTATCAACCTACAAGTTCTCTGGTTATGGTGCTGGGATATATTATTTATAGTAGGACAAATAGAAAGAAAAAGAAGGGGTGGGTGGTGAGGGGTGTGGATCATACCATTCATGATTGGTCATGGTTGTACAAGGCAATATATATTTGCATTGTCACTATCTCTATGCTTTGTTATTCTTCAAATTATTTCCACAATATTTCTTTTTCTAATTTTAACTTAAACCAAACTCATTGACAGTGGCATATTCTATTTTTCTTTAATGTTTGATATTATTTTCCTTGAGAGATTCACTGATTGTTAAATGTACATTTGGCATGTATACCTCAATTCAGCTGAGTTGAAGAAAAAGACTAACAAGCCCAAGAGACCCTCTATTAGATCGCTATTTGGTACGTTCCCCTCTAATTCAGAGTGCTTTAAACACTATCCGTTTATACTCGGCACGTATCTGCAATGTCAGACCTCTATGCTTCCCCCCCTCTCAGACACACCTGATGCTCCTGATCGGCCTGCTTTGGGAAATTTCCTCAACATTTTGCCAACACAATCAGAGGTCCCTGAAAGCTCCAAATCCGAGCCATTGCGCCAGTCTGCTAGATCTGCACAACAGCAAGAATGGCCTATGAGAAGATAGCAAGCGTCAGCCATAAGTAATTGTCCATAACCAAAACAAATATAACAGAAGTGATTTTTTTTGTTATTAGGAGAAGGAAAGCAATATATAGCATGCATGTTTTTCTAACTATTTCAAGCTCTGCAATTTCTGTGCCTCCTGTGTAGCTTTCGTAGAATCTTATGTAGTACTAATGGCAGAGATGATCATTAACTTCCCCCCAAGCTAGTATCTCACCTGTACTAGATATATAGCAACGAAATAAAAAAATTTATGCTATAGTTTTTAATCACATGTAAGTTATCTGTTGTGTTAATTTGTGGTGTATACTGTAACTGTTGCAACTAACTTAGATATTATGGTTTATATATATATATATATAGATTATAGATGCGAACTTCAAATCCAGATGATCAGTACTTGGCATATTTGGGAAGTTCTGCATGCATATATGCCTTTGATTATCTAAGACCCAAAGTTTCGCCTGCCCATATATATTAGTATACATCTCAGATTTTGTACAAAATTGGTCTTGTTTTCTCCACCTGTTTTCCCATAGGGTGGCTCTACAGCCACCGCTCGGGGCTCCCGCTAGTGTTTGGGATGTTTTTTATTCACATGTATTTTTTTAACACTTATATATCTTTTAAAAAAATAAAAAATTTACAACATCATTAAAAAATACTTTCTTAATCACTAAGTAAAAAAAATTAAAAAATATTAAATTCATCTTAATATCTAAACACACTTTAAATTCAGTTTAGATGGGTTTTACATAACTCCCTCCACTACTCAACTCACTACTATTTATAAAGAACTCAACTCAGCTGAACTTAGTTCAACATCCAAATGCAGCCTAACACAAAACCTTTTAATTTTAAGGCGTAGGATGACTCAATTAAAAACAATATTCCAAAAAAGCCATATTAACGCCCTCATGAAAGTCTTGAGTAGTCTTCATGATATTATTTTGGTCATTCGCAACCTTCAAACTATACAAAAATCACATATCCAATTTGTTAATTGAAATAGGGAAAACGCAGATACATTTAGGACTTTTTTTGGAAATTCTATATAGGCATATTTATATACAAAATTAGTACTTCCCCTTGAGACATTAATTAATTAAATGCGATGTACGTAAAACGTACAACATGCGGTTAAATGAACAAGATATAAAGATTATGGCATTAAATTCTAATTAAAGTGATCAAGTGTGCCAGTAATGAATTATGAGGACATAATAAGAGCCAGTTACACGAGTCATGTGCACAGATATCGCATGATCTCGTATTATCACATGATCGAGTGTTTAACATTTACTTTTTAAACAGGATGGATGTAAACCAAATTCAACATTTAAATGCAGTAGTACCTATTATTATTTAGCTAGAATGTTCCCCCAAATGGTAACAATTAATTAAAGGCTCGATCGGACATTTTTACTTAATTTCTATTATTTATTTTAATTTTCTAGTTTTATGCCTTTCATGATCCAGCTTTTGAAAGGTGAACTAATTAGAAAGAAATACTTTAACTACAAAGGGGTTACACAAAAGTAAACCTGGCCACAAACTGATGTGGTTTGATATAGTACGTCTAAAGTTATTTTTATTGTAAAGTAGATCTAACAGATCACATGAAAACACATCAGTTTGTGAGTTTATTTTTGTGCATCCCATTTGTGTGTGTATGTAGTACTTCTCAACTAATTAAGCATGAGAGTTCTCCAAGCAGCTAAAGCATCCCAGCCGGCCAAATATTATTGCATTCTTGTTGTCACGAAGATCAGCAACCCACCCAGGTCAGCAAAAATAGGCCCGTTTGGATACAGAGGTCATGAGATGAAACAATCTCATCTCATTTTAACTAATAATCTCACTATTATTCACAAACCATTTCAATTTATCTTACCTTATTTCACTATCCAAACGGACTCTAATGAATAAATTATATAGTAGTGCATTGTTACAATCAACTTGGTTTTGAGATTCTAATTTGTACAAATTAGTATTCTTTAATTTCTTCCGCCAAAAGTACTAATAGTTTATTAGTAAAATTGAGATATATATTAAACGTACGGTGCCAAAATAACAGTTTGACAATCAACGTAAATTAATGTTTAATTAATCGTTGAAACTGGAAAAAAAAACACGCTACTTATATATTACAGTATTAATTATCCGAAAAGAAAGCAGCTCCAAATTGAACAATTCAAGGTAACGATATTTCCAAATCACGACTTAAAAATTCAAACGTTAATTACTTATAATATTCTTAAATTATATCATTTTCATTCACACGTATTATATGTATAATATATGTAGCAAGCAAGCACATTTTAAGTATTTTTCACTTTCCATTATATATATTTATGTCGGGAATGGGAATTGTGAGGATCATAGCATGTTGTACATGATTAAGATCCTTTGATCTTCCTCCTGGATCTATAAAAGTAAGCATTAAAAGAGAAGTTGAACAAGATGGGGGGAGTGTGGAACAATGCTCATGATCATCAGTGGCAGTGCAGCTAAAATGGTGGGGGTGCAAGTAAAGGACAAGCACTGAGCAGGCACAGAGATTATGAAATAGAAAAAATGAATGGACAGTGAGGTCAAGGAGCACTTGTAATAGTCAGTATCAGTAAGCTGGTGGATAGATAGATAGATAGATCAGCTTGTTTTTCCGAGGCCTTCACACGTTTATTTGGGAGATTCTTGTTTTTCTCCATACATACATACATTATATATACTGACTTTTCTTGTCGAAATTGCATGGCATGTTCTTTCACACCCATTTATTTGCATGGAATGCTCAAAGGGAAAAGCCCAACATATCCCCTCTCTCCCATCATTCTTGCTGAGAAAGTGACCCTTAGAGAATCCCTATGCTTCTGCTGTCATAATGGTGGGGTTTGCATCGCATTGGGTTCTGGCAGTTCTGCTCTCTCTCTCTCTCTCTCTCTCTCTCTATATATATATATATATATACACATATACACACACAAACACACGCACACACGCAATGCCTGTCTTTTCCATCACCCACCAACAGCGCTCCACTGCTTTTGACTTTTCCTTGTACTCATCAAAACTCATGACCCATCCCCTAATTATTACTATACTCATTAGTTTGTAATAACTCTTTAATCAGTCATCATCGTGATCAACTGATCTCACTTCTTTTCCTTTTCTTTTCGTTAAAATATTCCTTTTAACTTTTTAAGTATACTTAAAATCCCAAAATACACTAATCTCTAAAACGCAACGTCTATATATATATATATATATATATATATATATACATTAAATGGTTTATTTGTAGGTTTTAATTTCTAAAACTTGATCAGCTAGCTAGCTCTTTGAAGTGAGCACATGGATTTTGAATGTAGAAGAGATTTTAGATATATTTTCTTTGAATTTATAAGATACTTTAGATATTTCAATTAATAATTAATACTTTCTTTTAACAAATTGTATTTCTTTTAATATTTCTTAATGTTTTCTTGAATAAATATTGCAAATGATCAAGCACTCATGAATTTCATAATTCATATATCCCCGGCCGGCCTTATTAATACGTACGAGGAAGAATAAATTAATATTTGAGTTAAAACTTTATTTTTAAAAAACTAAGTTAAAACTTAATGCTTGTTTATTTTTTGTTGGGTTTATATAAATCAAGGGTAAACCATATATAAATACGTCCCGTCCAAGACAAGATGGTTGCATATTATATATATCATATGACTCTCAGAAAAGGATAGATGCATGTGATCTTCGTGGACAATAAGAAGCTGAATACAATGTCCCTTATTCTTCTAGTACTCGATCCCTACGCCTTTTAGGCATGCATGAGCTTCAAAATTGGAAGTGTGCACTGCGAGTTAATGCTTGCGTGAGTGGTGCATGCATATATATATGCAATATGGGGGAGACAGAAAATATTTCAAAGTATTTAATGATAGTGCAAGGGTCGCAATTTTAATACTGCAATATGCCTCGACTCATGATAGATCTACTTGTCTTTAGTGACAGTGAGAGCTGAGTTAATAATACCTTCTACAAACTTGAGGAAATACATTTTTCACATTTAATTGATATCTAACTTTATATGAATGATGCCTTATAAATATGTATTCGGAATTGAGATATTGCACTCTTAAAGCACTAATGTTATGAGAATTGTTATTATGTCGTCGTCTCAGTTATACCACTCACTTTGTCCCATTAACGTGACACCACATGCATGATTTATTACAAAAATAAAAAAAAAATACTCAAAACAAATTGACATTTGAAAACATAAAAGATGAAGACTGAAACTCTAGGTTTCCTCTACCACTTTTATGTTTTTGTTTTTAATTATTTTAATAAGTCACGGGGCATGCCATGGTTGTGGTGCGACATCAGTGGGAGCAAAGTGAGCGATATAATTGTGGCAGCATAGTAACATGTAGTTCTCTAATATTATTACCTTTTCTCAAATTGTAATATTCTTCCATTTCATATAGTTAATTAGATGGTAAAAAATCTGTAATATAACTCAATCATAGCCCTTTAGATCTTAATAGAAGGTGCACGTACATGATGGTATCATTTGTCCAAATTTAATTGTTTAGGTACAACATTGCAAATTGGACATCTGCAATTACGAGTACTATATATATATATGTGCCTTCCCTGAGTGTTGCATGCTGATCAGGGCCCGGGTACGTTAAGCTCCTCTTTCAACTTTGGTAGGGATGTTGACAAAAACTAGGCGCCGCTGCAAAACCCCTTCCCGGGTACAAATATCTGATCAAGAAGAAAAAAAATCATGGATTTTTGTTATTTTCTCACTAACAATTTTAATCCAAAGAAAAAAAAATCCCCCTTCCCGCCCATAGTTTTCCTAGCTTCATGTAAGTCTAGTTAGTAGAGGTGTCAATATTTGACACGGCCAATGAACCCAACACGAACATGACACAAAATTAGTGGGTTTGGATTTAATATAAATTGCTTTGGATAAAAAAGAGTTGACTTATTAATACACGATTAATAAATGAGTCTATAACAGGTCAACCCGTTTAACCCGCAATAACTCCGTTTAAATTTTATGTCAAAATTACAATTTTACCCTCTTAACCCTAAAAACTAAAAAATCCTAACTCATCACTCATCACTCATCTCCCATTCTCTTACACTGCCCCCACTCCTCAATATGCTTATGTTTTTATTGTTGAGATTGTAATTTTGGATCTATGTTCATATTTGCTGTTGTTGGGATTGTACTATTGGTTTTATTATAGTTTAAAATTTGAAAAATATAGATATTTTTTGTTAGAAGGTACTCTTAGGCCTTGTTTAGGTAACAATGTATTCTCAGGTATTTCCTTCCCAAACATCACTAAAATACAAAACACTTTTGAATTTCAAATCTTCAATTTTTTTTATCTAATCATTACCTAATCATTACAACTTTCTCAAATTTTCAAACAAAACACAAAAAACAATACAATTTTTTTTAAATTTCAAAACAAAAACAATATTCAAACAGTTTTTTAATTTTACAATATTTTATTCAATTTTTTTTTCTCTCATTTCTCAAAACCCAATAAAGTATCTTAACTTAAACCATTTCACTATTATTCACAGATATTATGAGATATTCTAAGTGTCCAAACGATCCCTTATTTGTTTTTGCAGATATTATGGCTACAAATAAATATAAACTTTTACGTGAAATTATGTTAATCAAGTTAAATGGTGGTTATGCGAGTCAATTCAACCCGTTTATATAAAACATGTTGAAATAGATGGTGTCATGTTGACTCATTTTTAATTAATTACTAAGAGCATCCTCATTGGCTTGGCCAAATGAGAAGGATAGCCAAAATTTGGATAATCTGTACCATAAAGACCCCACATTAAAATACTAGTTTCTCACTCCAAGCAAAAATGCTATTTGGTTTGTAATTAAGAAATTTAGATAGAAATTTAGATGAGTTTAATCAAATATTTTTTGTTATTAGTATTAAATGAATTTTAAAAATATGATTTTTTAATATTAATTTAATTAAATATAATTATTATTAACGTTTAATTGGTAGAACTACAAAATGTGATAAAAATAAATTAAATAAAAAATTATTAAATTAATAATATTTTACTATTATATAGAGAGTGAATGGATAATCCAATGTGGAGATTAAATTTAAATGGAATAGGCAAATGCAAAGAAATGTGATTTAAATGGGTCAAGCCAATGAGGATGCTCTAAACGGGTCATGTCGTATCTCCAGTTATTTAAATGGGTCATATTAGGGTTTAAAGGTCTGACCCGTTAACGGATCGTGTTCAGGTTGACATATATAGTCGAATGTCTATGACTTGACACGACCCACGACCACGAATTGCCACCCATACTAATTAGAGATCAAGTCGGCATTTATGATGTTTTCATGACTAGGATATTATTGCCTCTATATGTGCGATTTTGCATATATTTTATGTTATTCATTTATACACACACTTATCTTTCAAAAAGTTTCAAAAGAAACCTAAAATTCAAACTCATACAAAACGGTAAAAAAGCTAAATTGGAATCTTGTTAATTAATCTATTACCATAATATTATAGATACTATATATTAATTATTACATTATATATAACATAACTACTAATTTCTTGATCCATGACTTAATGAGTCGTTGCAGCACTGGCGGTTCAATATATAGTCGTTTTGGGTTCATCTTCAGATCGATGGGCAATGAGAGGTTTGTATAGTGAGTTGAGATGAGATAAGATGATATTTGAAAGTTGAATAAAATATTGTTAGAATATTATTTTTTAATATTATTTTTGTTTTAGAATTTGAGAATTTTGAATTGTTTATTATATTTTTCAATGTGTGTGTATATATATATATATCTATAGAAAAATTTTACTTATCATCTTCACACCACATACTACATATAATTTTTATTTATTTTTTTTACTTTTTTCCTCTTACCAAATGTGTGATGTATGGATGATCATGAGTAGAAGAAATCAATTAGTTTAGGAAGAATAAAACTAAGAAAAATTTTAAGAAAATTAAAAAAAATAAAAATAACTGTGGTTTGTGGTCATGTGTGCGGATGATGTGTAGCAAAGCTCATATCTCTATGTATGTATAGCATTTTCTAAATATGCAAGTGCAAAAATATATATGATCTCTAATTAGTTGTACTAGTGTTTTCATGGGATGTTACTAGTACTCCTTTTGCTATTTGTATCATTTGACACATAAATTAAAAAAAAAAAGAGGATATATATATATATATATATATTTATATATATTGCAATATATATGTCTTATGTTTCCGAAATAAATTAAAGCAACAGTAAGTTGCCCTACTTCAATTGTACTCGACCCGAATTTGATAGGTCAATTATGTACTGTACTTAGGCATGTGAGCTAACGCTCTCTCTCTCTCCAACAAAATTAAGCCTATCAATCATAGTTTTGAATTCCATTTCGTTTCAAATTCCAGTCTGTTTTATCCAATTCTATCCCGTTTTGACCAATTTAGGATTATTACATTCCGTTTCGGATTGTTTTAATGATAATTTTGTAATTTTCTTCAGCTTGGATGACATTTTTAAAAATTTTAAATCTAGATGATATTTATATATATAATTTTAAAACCTAAAAAGGATTTATATAATTAATATATTTTTTGTAACTTTAAACATTTCTCCATTTCTTTTAATCTCATTATTTTTAATAGTTTCGATCTCAGCTCTTTTTTTTTTTTTGTATCTCGACTCACAACTCAAGTTTGTGATTTTCTTAATACCTTTCAATTTTCATGGATGTTTCAATTCATCTCTTGAAAATAGATGGTTTCAATGATCATGGGATTTATCAGCTTAATTAAATGGGTACGTACGTAAAACCTAATATTAATGCTTTTCTTTTTCTTTGTAGGGGAAATAAAGGAGTAGCATTGCATTTAGTCGCTTTCCCAACTCCATAATTTGATATATATATATATATATATATATATATATATATATATGATCATGTATATATGGAGTACATCCCATGCATGTGCCTCTATGCATGTAGTTTTTATTTTTAGTCTTACTAATTATCTAAAATAAAAAAAGAAAGAAAAATTATATTCTCAAGTCGGTGTGTATAACAAACCTAATAAAATGCTTACATGACATAATTTGATTTTGAAGATAAATTTTAAAACTTGAATCGTATAAATCAAATTTTACCATATAAGTAATAATGTGCGTGGATGATGTGTTGATCCACAAATCGGCTTGAGAATTGAATAACTAAAAAAGAAAACCCCTCAAGTACAATTAAGATATATACTTTGTGACAGAAAATCACAAGCACGAAAGAGATACGTGTCTACGACTACGGTTTTCTTGAATTTGAAATTCACTTAAAGGGAACATTGGGATCTATTAACGATCCCCAATATTAAGGCAAAAATATATCATGCATGCCTCATCTTTCTACAACGACTAATTCTCATTAGAAGCAAAGTCAGTACTTATGTCACATGGGAAAGGGCCACGACACACGGTCCAAGGGCTTAACTATCCCATTAATTCTTAATCAATGGAGGATATATATATATATATATATACACACACACAGTTACGTGGTTTCCAACTAATATTGTACTTACCATACATTATACAATATATATATATATATATATATATATATATATAATATTATGCTCATGTTCTCAAGGTGATCGTTTTCACATTACTCTCGAAAGATTAATGGGTTGGAGTACTACCTAGGGAAGAAGCTCCCTTATATATTGGTGTACACCACGCAAGTTACAAGTTCATTTTTTTTTAATAAGAAAACAAAAAGATTGTCCGTATCGACCAAAAATAAAGGGTGTGAGACCCAACAATCATATAAAAAAAAAAATCAAAATCATGCAAGATAACGGAGAAAATAGAAAGGAAATTATAAGCTAGGAGATGATGATCAGGGGAATTAAATGGAATTTAAGGGTAGCTCAATCTGAATTGAGGTCCAAGATAAAAAAATAAATAAATAAAAGGAGACATTTTGAATTTTAATGTGACATGCTGCATGATATATACCTTTTATCTTTTGAAAAAATGTAATATTTTTTTTAAATGCCAGCTAGCATTTATATTTTTAGGGCCTTGCTCTTTGGGGGCACTTAGATATAACACCGTGGAACCACATGATCAGTGAGGTCTCGAACTCCATATATAACATTTTAATTTCGAGATTAGAAAATAATCGCCGATTAGAGGTAATACCTTTTTTTGTGTAGTTTGGGGTGCAATTCACACAAAGTGTGCTAACAAAGTTCATCTTGCATCGAGTGCGCAAGTGATAAGGGAGAATCTAGAAGGAGAAATTAAGAGGGAGATCATCAAATGCAATAATGGCCGGCCTGAAACAGCTTGTTCAAGGATCATGGGATCAGGAGGAGTTAGATAAGGATATTGCTTTTAGAGATGGAGACATGAGAAGAGAAAAGGATATATATATATAGCTTTTATATGAACTAGTTAGTATTGTTGGTTAGTTTTTATGGTGCAGGCCAGCGTGCAGCCCCTACTCAAATACCCAGCCAAGCTTCGACAATAAGCACTGTGGTTGATAGTGAAAATTAAAGCATATATACAAACCCCACCTTTCACAATGCTGGCCTGCCCTGTCCAAATTTCCAAGGAGCGCCTGCACGCACTACTAAATTCACATGCAATTTCATGCCTAAACTAAAAATCAAATACTTATTAATTGCACAAAACCTTAAAAATTCAGCTACTCAGACTGCAGAAATACTGCAACTAAGACTGCATGCATCAAGCAGTACCATTATTATATTGCACAAAAACCTTAAAAATTCAGCAAACTGGGGAGATATACATATATATATCAGATCACAAACTAGCTAGCTTGATGATTTTGATCGTGTGGACGGGCCCCTACATTGACTTTGTCCCTGTTGGGGCATTAAAAATATGGTATAGTTTATAGGGACAAAGACAGGTGGGGAGTGCTAGCAGATGATCATAACCGTCCATGTAGAGACATTTAGAAGGCTAAGATGAGCGTAACTGGTGAGGTTGCCGGTAGACGGGTGACGTTGAGAGGCGTCAGATGCTTAGGCAAGTGTCCATGCCAGCCAGCGTGCAGATCAACAAGCTCAGACTGTGACAGTAAGGACTTGAGGAAATATATAAAAACACGACTACTACACAGACAGATCATCCCTCAATATATATTTAGATATATATTGGGACGGACAATCGTCGGCATCGACAAAGGGTCGGCATATATATATATATATATATATATATATATATATAGGTGAATGAGGAAGACAATATTAAAGAAGTGGTTGGTTCACATGGGGTAGGATGGCATGGATTCTTATTAATGTTGTGGGAGGGAAGACAAAAACAGTGTATATATAGTATTGCTCGGAGAATCCCAGTTTAATTTTGTTCTCTTATGGCCGGGGACCGTGGTAGGCTTCTCATGCACCAACGTGGGGCAACTGTTTGTCTGATCAACCCATTCAAATATTCATCATTTAAACTACACTCTAAACTTAAACTTGCTAGGGTTTTCATGATGATGGGGTTGGACCACCCAAATTCTCCTTCTCTTTTCTTTAATATATATATATATATATACATGATAATTTATACTATTCATATATATACATATTTTTTTTAAATTATTGTCCCTTTAATTAATTAATTAATTAGGTTTTGTTTTAATTTGATCCTTATAAGAAGCTGCCAATCAGTACTATCATGATCTTCTTAATTACTAGGAGGAGGTACACATGAAGCCCTTGGGGTTTCAATTTCAAAATTCCGGCCAACTTGATCATGATCATGTGGAGAATTTATTAGGGTGATATTATAATATTATAATAGTATTATTTGTTAATGGTCATGGTCATCTAGCTAGCTAGCTAGCAAGTAGATCATCAGAAATTATATATAGAATTATGAGAAAGACCATGACGGCCTGCAACTTGCTGGCCGGAGATCAATATCATCATCTATTATTACTTGTCATATCAATTACCTCACAATAATAATTTGTTCGTTCTTATTTTGGCCTCTATCCCGGATCCCTTACCTTTTACCATTCTATATATATTCCCATCCTGGTCATGCAAATAGTGTTATCTAGCTCCATCGATCCTGACACCATATATATATATATATATATATAGACATGACAAGAAGATAAATAGATAAATATTATCGTTTTTAGAACTCTAATTTATCTATAATTTGCAGACAATAATCTAGCTAACAAAGAAATTAGCAAATATACGTACCCATGAATGAATTAATATTAAATATTATGAAAGAATATACATGATTAATGCATATATGGTATCTCATATATGTATATATATGAAAAATTCTATTTACAGTTCTAGGTGAGATATATGAACATTTCTTGGGATTCACGGATATATATATATATAGGTTACAAAATTAATTTAAGATTAATTTTCTATTAGAATCATGCATTAATTAATAACATGATGCAGTACCAAGAGATAGGAAGAGCCTCTTTAAGAATCAACGTACAGTGTCATATTGTACCAATGATGTAGACCGCTAAAAAAAAAAGTAGTAAGATTGGTGGCAACATTGGTATTTTGGAGAATCCAAATGCAGAGGCGGAGAGAGAGATGTTGTTTTGCTATATGGTAGATTCCCAAAATGTCTCATCAACCGTAAGGTCGGTGATTCCTTCACTGATCATTGGCCCATTCAAACATCCAATCCTTCATATACTAAACAAAAGCCATCACCCACACAAAGATTAACATCCCCCACATGATTACTGTTTTATATTATATATATATATATATATAGAGAGAGAGAGAGAGAGAGAGAGAGAGAGAGAGAGAGAGAGACGTTTCGAAACTAGTTTTCTTAAAAGAAGAAGCAAATCAATTAAAAGCCCCTCTCAATCTCAAATGTCTTGTTGAACATGATCGATATGCAATCCTGCACCCTTCAACACCAACTTTATTTGAACAGCTCGCAAAGTGAAAGGTCCTCCATTAAAGAACTCCTACTTTTGGACCAAAACAATAGGCATGCATGGCATACATGCACATGATATATATATATATATTATCTGATGACGGCCTCTTACAATATAAAGAAGAACTTGCTAATTAAGCTACTTTCCTAGACCCTTTTTCAAATCTAAAGTACTTGGCCCGGTTTTAGACTTGGAATTAAACTCTCCTCTCTGTCCTTCATAATCCCGACATAATACTTTTTAACAACCTTATTGTTAACCTAATTAATGTGCAATATCAAACCCATGCATGCTAATCACCTTTTAATTATAGCTATCTGAATTAACCTATATATCTAGCTAGCTAACAGGCCGTAATCTCCCTAGCTAACAAATCCACGTGCTAATCATTTGTCAAATACAACGACATAAGCTAGCTAGCTACCATATATATATATATATGCATCATGTATATATGTTGGGACCTCCAAATTAAGCTTAGTTTATGTTGGAATGTTCGTTCTCAACCATAATTGGTGGAAATAAAGTGGCTTCTGAAATAAGTTAAAAAGCATTAATAATCCATGGCCAAGAAGTGGTCAATTACCAATGTTGACTTTGAATATTAATGGATTTAGTGGCACTAGTACTTCAACCTTTCTCATTTTTTTTTTTCTCTCCCCCCTCCCGCGCCCGTCCATTTTTCTTATCTCATATTCTATGATCTGATATCTAGTAAAGTAGGCAATCAACACTGCGTAGGTCTGCTAAATGTGTCTATCAGTAATTAATGCAATTCCAATAGATATTGACATGATGAGGTTCAGATCATGATATGCGTCGCCAAGTCTTGTATATGGGTCGTTCTTGGTGTCGGCCTTATTGATCAAATGATATATATAGTGGCCGCCATCAAAGTTAAAAGAATTCTGAAGTGGTGTCAAATAAATGAAACTCATGAATTTATCATTTAATATATATATATATATATATGCATGTATAGTACTATACCCTAAGCTAGCTACAGGGTTATTTTGTCTATATATGTTGAAGATCGATGCAAGTTGGAGGCAGGTGGCTTAGATACCTCTCTCTCTCTCTCTCTCTCTCTATATATATATATATATATATATAGTAATGATATATGCACAACATATTTTCATAACACATTTCATAATAATGTTGTAAAATGAGGATATTTTTATAAAATGATATTACTTTTATTTAAAACATAATTATATAAAGTATTGTAAAAAATATTACGTGTAAATCATTTTACATATATATATATATATATATTACTAATGTGATGTTTCCTGTTTTTGTCGTGCGTGCCCATGTTACACGGGTACGAATTAATTGCAAGTTGTGCATGCACGATGTATATGGATGAAAGATTCTACTCATGCAGCAGTCATACACCACATATTTGTTGAAGAAAATAAAATTTTACTCAGTACGTGTGTGGTGTAGGCCAGGCTGCTGAGTAGAATATATAACTCATGATTAATTATATATGTTATTTTTACAAATGAAAGTACTTTCATTTGATAGACAATGCTAGCTAGGATGACTCCTATATGCACTCCAAATATGGCTCTTAGTGCAATTGCATTTTTTTTTCATTTTCTTTCAAATATTTTTTAAACATTTTTAACCGTTAAGAAAAAAAATTATGAATTAATTCACTAATAATAATCACTTTCTTAACCATTAAAATAATTAAAATACATGAGGGGCGCATGATTTGGGGTGCACATGCATTTAATTGGGAGTCATCCAATCATTTTATAATAAATTATAATATTATATTTCCTTAATTAGCTTATAAATTGGCCCATATTGCATATACATGCTCAAGTACTAAACTAGAGTTTTCTAGTAATTTTGTATTTTTGTGACTATATATGCAGTAAGTGGAATATTTATATCCTTGTTTTACTTAATATTCTTACAATATTCTTGTTCCCCGGCCAACATGCATGCACATAAAAGACAAAGTGAGTATAAAAAAAGGTAACGCATTTGTTTTGCGATTGATGTTTTAAATTTTCAGACATCAACTTGATGATGATGATGATGATTATGATCAGTGTCTCCAACTAAATTAAGATCGACTTCGCAATTAGGAGGTCATGAGTTGCTTTATAATGGCTTGTTTAGTTCTATTAATTGATCATAAAAAAACACGAAGTTGTACGGTGGATATTAATTGTAAGTGCTTGTAAACTTTTTTTTTTATATTACTAATTAATTAATTAGTAGTATATATTCATTTCATAATTTATTAATTAAGTAATGAAATTGACTTCTATACGAAAACAAAAATACCTTTACTGACAACGTAAGTACGTACGTATATATACATGGCAATAATATATTATAAGCAAACATGCATTAATATATATTTCGCATCAACAGCAGGCGAAATAATGAGTAAATATATATATAACGAGTAATCGTCCGAGATACTCGCCTGTTATATATGGTACGTAACCCATTCTGATATTAGCATCCATTTGAAACTTGATATACGGATGTCTCGAAATCATCAGAGAGATTAGTACTGAGAATGTTTCAGAATGATTGTGAATAGTAATGAAAAATTAATAATAAAATCTTGAATAGTAGTAAAAAATATTAATGAATAGTAATAAAAAGTAAATGAAAATTATCCATAATCTCCATCAATTTATAAATGCTTTCGTATTCTTGTTGTCTAAAGCATTGACTTAGATATCGCATTGACTTAGATATCGGAAGTGTCTCTGATACACCGAGCCCTCACACTCTTTAATTGATACAGGTTGATTGAGTATGTGAGCGAGGGTGCGAAACACGTCCAGAATATATATAATAATTCTTTAATGAATTTTTCAAATGAATTAAGTGTCATATAAATAGCAAATTAAGTTAAAAGAAAAAAATCTCCCAAATTGAGGAAATTAAGATAAATAGCCTAGGACATATATATATATATGTATATAATTAATATATATATTATATATATCATGATTAGATTAATTATTATTGTAATTATTTACAAGTTTGCTCAATTTGCTTGTGTGGGTCAAAAAAATAGTTAAGCGACGTCTCAATTATAAAAAGAAAAAGAAATATGCATGAAATTATTACGTACATGGGGCCAGATAATTACTGTAAGAGATTATAAATTAATTCCAAAGTAGCTTACACACAAAAAAAAAAAAAAAAAAAAAAACTAATTCCAATTAATGTAATTAAAGTACGTATAATTAACCAATATTGATACATACTTGTTAAATATATGTTATTGTTATGATGATAGTCAGCCTTCTAATTTTAATTAGGTTCAAAAATTGTTTTAAACTTATTTCTATTAAATATTTTATATATATTAATATAATAATGCGTGGCATGAACTTGACAGATATTGCTGGATATAGTGGCCGAATAATAATTCAATCAGAGACGACAATTAAGTTGGAAATTAAATCCAAAGGTCACGATCTTTTGGAAATGGTATTTGTGGAAATTAATGATCAGTTTATAATTAGTCCAATTTGAGAAATTAGAGAACAAGGAAATTAAGGAAGTTATCTTTTAAAGGGTCAGAAATTAAGATGCATGCTTTGCTGATCTGAATCCAATATTAATTACCATATCCATAATAAATTAGTAGATGAATTATACACATACATATATATATATATATATATTGTATATTTATATGCATGCATTGTAAGTTTATGTACGGACCAACGTCTTTGCAACCTAACTAAATTACAAATAGAGATAAGAAGTGGGTACGACGTGTCTTATAATTAACTATTTTTATTATTTAGCAGTGGCACAACTTAGGAAGGTATTTTAAAGGAGGTTATATATAAATTATATATACTTGAAAAAATGATCTATATACAATCCATATTTTGAGATGAGTAATGCTATATATATACAGTCGTGGAGTGTATAAACGTCGTGCAATCATTTTGAAAAAGAGTGGAACTCACTATTAAAAAATTAATTTTTTTATGTAAATGTTATGTATTTATTCACTTTTTTCAAAATAATTGTACAACACTTGCGCACTCCGCGATTGCAAATTTCATTTCTTTTCTTGAGATATATCAACTCAAGCAGTGACATGGAGGATGTAGATCAGACATGCCGCATCAATTAATAAATAGTGTTTTAACTTTTTCAAAGAACCCCACACCAAATAGTGTATTAACGCATTAAGTAGCTTGTAAGTAATATAAGGGCTTTTTTAAATACCGAATATCTCAGTATATTTATGAATGATAGTGAAATAGTTTAAGTAAAATGTTTTATTGGGTTTTGAAAATGAGAGTGAAAAAATTGAATAAAAATATTATAAAATTAAAAATTATTTGAATATAATTTTTATTTTGAAATTTGAAAAAGTTGTATTATTTTTTATGTTTTGTTTAGAAGTTTAGAAAATTTGTAATGATCAGGTAATGATTATATTAAAAAGTTAAAGATATAAAATTGAAAAGTGTTTTGTGCTTAATGATGTTTGGAAATGAAATATCCGAGAATGCATGGTTGTGTTGCCAAACAGACCCTAAATCATATCATTCTCAGTTCATTCTTCTTCGATATATCTGCTAAATTAGGGGATGTTTGGATAGTGAGTTGAGTTGAGATGAGATAAGATAAAAGTTGAAAATTGAATAAAATATTGTGAGAATATAATTTTTTAATGTTATTTTTATTTTAGAATTTGAAAATTATTATATTTTGTTTAAAAGTTTGAAAAGTTGTAATGATTAAATGAGTTGAAATGATTTTTTAATCCAAACAATACCTAGTCTTTTTTATTATAATTCCATTAATATTGTCATGCACAAAAAGGTGTTATATATCATATATATGATAATATATGTACAGGGATTAGCTAGCTACATAGTGCCTTTATAAAGAACTGCAATATATATATATATATATATATATATATAGAAAAATTCTTCTCATCATGATAAGCTATTATTCATCACCTCGCGCTCCATATTCTATAAAAAATACTTTTATATCTTATGAAAAATATTCTCATATTTTATAAAAAAATTATGAATGTGAAATGTGAGAGTAAATAATACCTTATACATCATCCTTCTCTATAATATATATTGCAGATAAAACCCAAACAAGTTGTGATCAGAAACTATTTAATTAAGTCTTATACTTTTCTAGACCATGACTTTGACTAATGGAATTTTTGCCTAACATTTCGTTTACGTGTAAGTTACCTAGCACTTGACCAAACCTTTCTTTCTTTTTTTTCTTTTTGAGAAAATTCCATTTTCTTTTTAGATGGTGATTCTCACGTGTATATACCTACGTATGCCTCGAGTATTAATTTGACTTGTTGTTGATACTTTTATTTATTTATTACTAGCTGCTAGGTGAATGCGATGTGATTGATTTGATTCTTCACAAGGAAATTATATAGATTTTGGAAAAAAAAAAAATCAAAGCTATGCAATATTTTCATGCATGTTGGATATTGAAGATTATTGTATACTCTTTTTTGATTTCCTGCCAAGTTAGGTAAACGACAAATTAAGGGTGGCATCACAGAGAGTGGTGCTTGTCAATGAGACAGATTGTGTGTTCTTCCAGCTACCTCCTCCTCCTCCTCCGATCTCTACCACTGGCCTGCTTAATTCATCAGAAACGTTAACGAAACGGGATTAGATAATATGTACATAAAGAAACGGAGATGGATGTATGGATCGATCGAAACGTTTCCGAGAAATGCGGCAACTTGCCGCCTCTTTACTTTCCCATCACTTGTTTTCGAAAAAGGACTTTTGGCTAAAGTTTCTTTTATAAATCCAGAGAGAGAGAGAGAGCAAAACTTAATGGAGAGATTAAAAACAGGGGCAGAAATTTGACCCTATGATACTTCTTAATAAATGATTAAACAACAGGCCAGCTCAAGACCTATTTGTTTATTGCTATCATTTTAGTTTTAAATTCTCCCTCTCTCCCTGCGTGTTGCGTATGGAGATCAAGAGCTGTTTTTGTGTGAAAAGTCAGCGACTCTAGCCTTTTTCCCATTATTATTTTTTATTGTTTCTCTATCTGCTAATAAGACCATTCTCTCTTTGTTTTTCACAAGAACGATCACTTCTATTAACCTTGGCAAACAAAGCATACTTTTTTGTTCGTCTTTCTGCTTTTCTTCTTCCCAATTGCCAAAACCCATCTCCCCAGAACGACTGCTTTGTTCCCTTCCTTGATCAAACACCCATATACCAGACGAACCAAAGATTATTTGCATGTCTTTTACGTCTGTGGTGTTCAAAAGATCAGGACAAATATCCCTGGCTTGCGGCCTCCAAATGACACTCTTTCTCTCCAACTTGTTCTTGCTCTTGCGCTGAAAAAAGTATGTACTGCAGCTTGTTTATGCCCAGGATGGAGAATTATCAAGGTGATTTGACTGACATAGTCCGAGCTAGCGGGGGAGCATATGGCACTGGAGCTGCAGGCGCTTCCGAACCCAGTCCCGGCTGGCGCTTCCCTTCCGATCCCATGAATTTTTTGTCCGTTGTCGAAGAGCCTAGGGATAATTTCGGCGATCCATTCTCCTACATGCGAGATCCGCTTCTTAACGAGCTCGATGTATCAGGTTCCAGCTTCTTCAGCAGCACCAGTTCTGCTGAAATGATGGGCAGCAGTACAGCTGCTAGTGTGGAGGACACGGGCGGTTTTAATGGAGGAAATACTACTGGTGCTGTTGTTGGTGTTGGCGGTGCTAGTACGAGTACGATTCTAGCTCCGAGCAATTATCTTGAAGATGAGATGAAAAGGCCTTGCAATATATTCTCACGGATGCTTCAGATCTCTCCTAATGCAAAATTGCCTGTCTCCCCATGTGGTTCGCCGGTGATGGCCGCGGCGGCTTCTCCCAGGGGAATTAAGGCGTCTGCTATGGTTGCAGGCGACATGATTACTGCAAACAGCCCCAAAGGTTGCTTTATCGACAACACCGGGGTGCAGATCTCGTCCCCGAGGAATCCGGGTATTAAGAGAAGGTGAGTATTTAATCTTATCCAGCTAGCTCAGGGTTTCTTCCATGAATTAACTCTAAAAGAGTTGAATTTGATGCTATTTTAGTACTTATTAAATCCTTGTTCAATTTTATTTTTGGATACAAAAGATTTCACTAGTAGGACCAACGAGCTGGAAGTTTGGTTTTCGTTCTTTGGGAACTTGGGTGGTCATGATCATCAAGTCAAGGCAAAGATCTGAATAAGGATTACATGCTGTAACTGTCCATCTTGTCATTTTTAGGTTGATTTTATCCTGTCTTGCTTGTGGTGCTCGAGATGATTTTCAGATGGGATTTCCCATTGTCAACATTACCAATTACAAAAAACATGTTATCTTTGATGTGTAGTATTGATCGACCTGAAAAAGTGGGCTTAGTTTTGGTGGTGTCACACTGATATTCATCATAGACTTAGCTTTCATGTTGTTATCTCAAACCACTCGTCTTCCCTAACACACTTGAGAGCTTAGCTGCGTTTTGATTGGTATTTGGGCTGCCTTTAGAATAATACCGTCCCTTTCAGCTTTATTAAAGAAAATAATCCAAAAAACATCAAATTGCTGCCAAAAAGTAGCTAGGAGATCAATTGAAACATTTTAATTAATTTGCTCCGGGAAATTAAAAGATCATGACAACTATTTAAGTTTCTTCAAATCTTCTCTACTGCTTTAATCATTCAAAATTCTATCAGCTTTCACCATATATATATATATATATATATATATATATATATATCCATCATGATCTTCCTCTTATTCTATTCACTGATGATCATGATCATTTACAGTTGCTTGAAAAAGTATAGCAAACAAACATAAACTTGGATGAAAATATATATACACATATACGCAGGAAGAGCCAGGCAAAGAAGGTGGTTTGCATTCCAGCACCAGCTGCTGTAAACAGCAGGCCTACCGGAGAAGTAGTTCCATCTGATCTGTGGGCTTGGAGAAAGTACGGTCAGAAACCCATTAAAGGTTCTCCATATCCAAGGTGAAATATTAAGTTCATTCAGTTATTCATATTCTTGATAACGGAAAGTTCAGATAAAACTTCTGCCAAGGCTGCAATTTGTATCTCCCACTGACAGATCACATTATTACTTCTGCTTCTTTGCTTAATCTTATTTTGTCTGCATTAATATAATCAAAGTGACACAACATATAAAGAGACTGCAAAGAACCTTCTGAATCCCCACAAAAGCTTCGATCCTTGAAAACTGAGTACCTCAAACACTTCCATTGCCATTAATTGACTATCTCCAAACCAACCCTAGCTATCAGTTTCGCTTACTTCTGTTTCCCCCAAAACGAGTAGTAAACCAAACCGCGCGCATGCATCTTTGAACTTTTGGTTAAGAATTTGAGGCTCTTTCGAATGTTTCCTTCGTTATTGGATCGGACTTCAACCGGCCAGCACGAGCTCTTACACTATTTTTTTTATTATATATGTTATTTCAGTAAAAATAGCTGTTTTGTTTTGGTTTCTTAGTTTATGATATCTTACAAGTCTTTTATATAAGTCTCTTATTTTTGTTTTTTGTTGGCAGAAGGAGTTTATAATAATATTGTTTACTATTCGGTTTTGAAATGTGAATATCCTATTATATTAGAAAGAAATAGAGAATCCATTTTCAAAGTCAGATATACAGCTTACATGTGGGTGTATATAGCGGCAAATATTTCAGTGGAGTTTGAATATTTTGGATCTAGTAATTATTATCCAATCCGAAATGATTAACAGGCCAAACAGGATCGACAACTTTAAAGTAAATAGGATCATCATGATTAACTGTTAATGTTACGTGAAAATGAATATTATTACAATAACATCATGTTGCTCATCAACTTGTATATATTGTACGTGTACATGACTTCTTATTTTATACCAATCAACTTCATGTATATATATTTTCTGTTTTTGATACTATACAGGGGCTATTATAGATGCAGCAGCTCGAAGGGATGTTCGGCCAGGAAACAAGTCGAGCGCAGCCGGACTGATCCCAACATGTTGGTGATTACCTACACATCTGAGCACAATCATCCATGGCCAACTCAGAGGAATGCCCTTGCAGGCTCGACCCGGTCCCAACCATCGAAGAGCAATGCTGCTTCGAAAAACTTCCAAGGAGCCCAGTCCCAGAAGCCAACAAGCCCGAAAGAAGAACAGAAGGAGAGCAGCATTGATGACCACGTATCTCCGATTGTCTGCGGCAGCTCGACAACAAGTGCATCAGTCAAGGAAGAGCTTGACGAGGTGGAGAGGCAAGTGCTGGAGATGGATGACGGAGAATTCAGTACTGCTGATGAAGAGTTTTCTTACAGGCCGACAATGCCGGGGTCAAACCTCCAATCTGATCAGGACTTCTTCGCCGAGTTAGAAGAAATTGAGGCCGACCCTTTAGATCTCTTGTTTTCTCAAGGGTTTGCGGGAGATCATGCGCAGAAAGATAGTAAGGGCATGGATCCATTCTGTCTCTTTGACTGGCCAGGGGACAGCGGCCACGGCGGCACCAACTCTTTTGGAGAAGCTAAGAATAGGGGTTTATAACAAGGCATTTGAAACGATAAAGAGCAATTTCCCCACTAAAGACTCATTTTTAGTTTATATGGTGCACTTCTTCTATATTCAAGGTCTGGTATAAGAAGCCCTTAAAGCTTCTGGTTTGAATATTTTTCCTGTTGAGAGTGGGGGTAGCGGGAGAGATTTCTACCACTTTTCTTCTACCTTTTTCTCTTGTTATTTACCAGAACGGTTTGGGGATTAGGAAAAGGAGTAAAAGACAGTGCTGGTTCATTGGGAGCAAAACCATGAGTCCCACATTCCTTTTGGAATATTGGTGGATGGGACAGAAAGCTGAGGAACAGAAGGTTTCTACAGTGAAAACAAGTACATCCATCAGAGACATGACTGGAAAGCTCGGTGAGGAGATTGATATAAAGATGGGACTTTGCCTTTCATCTTTTGAAGTGGGAAAAATTATCAATTGCAAGAAGCCCACCCTCTGGTTTTGTGGGTGGGTTGTCTTAAAAACAAAAGAAAATTAAAGCCATGCTTTAATTGCTTGGTAGAAATAATCGAAAGATGACAAAAATATATATATATATATACAGGAAACAGATTACTAGAAAAGCTTGGACTTTTCTTATCAGTCTTCTCTAGGGATGTCTAAAAGAGAGAGAAACTACATGCTTTGGGTTCCTCAGCTTTCTGTTTCTTATATTATCCGTGCAACTTGTATTTGTTTTCTATTTTTAATTCCAGTGTTCTAGTTTTTATAAATTACGGTGATTGTTTACGAGAAAATGGAATTACAATTCAGCCTTATTTTCTATGTTCCTCACCCTAGCTGCGCTCTGCATACTTTTAAATAGTA
The DNA here is from genome assembly GCA_961763995.1 of Juglans cinerea. Classification (NCBI taxonomy): domain Eukaryota; kingdom Viridiplantae; phylum Streptophyta; class Magnoliopsida; order Fagales; family Juglandaceae; genus Juglans; species Juglans cinerea. The sequence goes on from CAUIVZ010000008.1 coordinate 18,805,543, forward strand.
TTATTCCAGCTAAAAGGAGGTTGGCATTTAATATTTCTTCATGTGAATGGTAACCTGTGCATGCATTATTATTTCTGCATGCCTAGCTGCGACTGCGAGCCTAGTTTTGCAAGAATCAAAACCATATTCATGGAAGAGGTTTTTCAACACATATATACAAGAACAACTACGAACCGCCAAAAGTGTACTAGGGTCTCGCTAGTTGCTTATAAATTAACGAGAGGAGGGAATTGATCACGGGTGTGTTGAAATTGTGACTTGAACAGGAAACTTCAAGGAGATCGATGGACTAGCGGCCTGTTTACTGTTTGGGGAAACATGTTTCTCAGATTCTCAGTGAAAGTGATGATTTCCCTGATCAGCTGTTTGATTCTTTTCAAGGTCTATATATATGCACCGTAATCATGATCAGTTTCATTATAAAATAGAGGACATAATTAATAATTAAGAGTACTAGTACTTCTGCTAGCTTTTAGTACTAATAATCGCTTAAATAATCTTTACGTTTTTCAGAAATAATCTTCTTTATTTAAAAGAATTAAAAGACATGCATCGTGAATTAATACGAGAAACTAATTGTATATATGACTTTATGATCCTAAAACACCATATATATATATATATATATAACTAGGTAGCTAGGCTAGCTAGTCCTTGAGGATTCCCTTTTCCATCCATACTGATCTGTATTTTGAGATGATCAGAGGGGGAAATGGGGAGGACAATAAATCATAAGATCATGATCGATCAGTATGAATAAAAGCACAATTAATCTTTAATTTTTAATTTTTAATTTTCCATGTTATCGGATTTATCTTTGAAAGGAGTACTGTAGTACTTCTGCAACCTCGACCTTGATCGATGGTGTACAGATCGAACTTTTTTCTTAAAAGAGTTCTAGTCTTTAGAGCTCATGACTAGCTAGCTAGCCCAGCCTTTGGTAACTCATGAAATTAATATTCGATCGAAGTCTTCTCTGGCCTCCTATATATAAGCTAAGGAAATATAGACAATTGGGTTTGATTTTAATTTTGAAAGTGTCTATATATCTTCAAGTACACAACAGGTAAACAAAAAATGGAACACTGGTTTTTCAGTTTGGATAAAGTCACGTTGCATCAAGTAACAGGTTTTTCGCAGGTAAAAGTGGCATTTCATATTGTGTGTATATATATATATGTTAAGGAATGCCAATACGTGGAAATTGAAACCTGTGCCAGAAACTAGGTGTTGGCTTTTAACACTTGTCGAAACATCGCCCTTGTAACATTGGGAGTCATATGCCTCTGCTGGTAGATGAGGTAACTTTAACTAAATTTAATGGGAAATAGTGACCCTAAGTTCTGTCAAATCCATCAACTTTAAATCAAATTATCAATACCCTTTCAACTGAAGTCACTTCAGAGGGAGGAAAAAGAACAGTCCAAAGTTGTTCTCCAAATGGGTCTCTCTCTACTTCTCATTCTCGATTGATTGAAATAAGACTCATTATGCATTTAAAGGAATTTTGAGTGCAATTGGGTTTATGGGAGTGACTGTTGTCATGATTTTGAAAAGAAAGAATGCCAGTTGTAATTGATGACAAACATAAAAGCTTTAGGACCATTTACTCTCTCTTTTTTACAAAAATAAAAATAAAAAACCTAGCTGTGGCGATAAAACATGATCTTTCTTTTCTCAAATCCTAAGACGACTCAGCTGCACATAAAAACATCATTTCATGTTTTGAGAAATAATTAGTCATAAGTACAATGTTTGCAGCATGCATGTATTTTTGAGGATCATCTCTGTTGACAAAGATAAAAGTAGTAGTAGTAGTAGTGGTGATTTCTGTTAATTTTTTTTTTTTACTAATTTAGTACTTTTACCTGTTCTTAATATCCTAAACCGGGAAGATATAAATGTGCGAGCTAAGTGCTTTCATTAATATTTACTGGCTAGGGAAAGAAAACATGAAAGTCAGTTTTCCACACAAACCACTAGCTAATTTCTTGTTCATATCAAGTGAGCAATAGTACGTTCTTTGTCTTATTTTATTAGTGAAATATCACAATCACAATCATCTCATCACTTTAGCCATTTAATTAATTTTTAATTTGTTTGTAATCGCATCAAATTATCACGAAATCCCTAATTTATTAAAGCCCTAACATTTGTATTTTATTCTTTCTTCATGTTGAGGTTAATTATCTGTATATCATCATGAGATATATACTGTACGTACCTTCAATAATTAATATACATGCTATCTATAATTATAAGTTATTTATATATCTTATATATATAATTCATGTGGGACCAGTAAGTATATATAAATTAAATATAGCATTAGTGGCCACATGAATTGATCAAGTCAGCATCTACAAATTTATAAACCGTCTAGGTCTTTATAAATAATTTGATTTCAGTCGGCATGCACATTGACTATATACAGATAATCAAATTAAATTCCATTAATTAATATTCAGGTAGAATTAATTAGATGTATATTATAATTTTATTTTATTTTTCATTTGGTTGTATTAATGATGTGACAATACACATAAACCATGCATTAAATCAACTCTTATTTTTAAAGTGAAAAATTCAATAATTGATGGATAATATCGTATCGTTAGAATATTTAGAGTCAGATCATGAAAATGTAGTAGTACTAGTGATCAGTATGTAGCATTTTCCATATAATAATAAATTAACGTGACCTTTTGTTTATTAATATAGAACAGTCTCATGTACATTTTTGCATGCCTAGTACTAGCTAATTTTGATTATAGCTAGCAGTTTATAATTAGGTTAATCTGAGATTCCCTAGTTTTGGGATATAATTATCTCATACATGATCTCCTAAATATTATTAATGGAGTCTAGGCCTATATACAGAGATTATGGTTTGGGAATTAATGCAACTTGGTCATCAATATATATATATATATATATATGGGTATATATTTTTATGAGTAATTTGAGAAGCAAGAGGCATGCATATATATGAACGTGAGGTGGATGATATTTTCAGATTTTACAGCACATGTAAATTAATTTTATCAAGTACAGTACCCTATATATATATATATAGGCCAGATTGTCTCGACTGTACTAGTGAGAGGGAATACTCCTTGTATTTATTGTCGGCTGAGGATCAGATTCGTATTCGATTCCCTGAATATTGAACTGACATCTTTTTGGATCGATGCAGATGATCATTAATGAGCTCAGGAATATCCAAGTTTTATTTATATATGGGTTAACACTGATGATCTATATACATATACATAACACTTAATTCATGCTTGGAACTCCTCTTCATAGCATCCAATTTAGAAACATAACGCAATAGGAAACAAAAGTAATTAAAGTACGTACCTCATGATCTGGATATATAATTTCATGAGCAACAAAATTCAGTTCAATGAGGACGTTGATGATGATCATGATCAGCCAGCTTTAAGATAAGATTAATACCAACCAAAATATTTAGTGGATTGGTATTAGTTTAGCCTTAATTAACAGATCGATGCTTGGGTTTTCAAGTTCCTATATATATAAGTTATTTCTAATTCTACTCTAGTTATATATGTTTGGGGACTTTCTAGTCATGCGTAGTTCAATTAGTTAATCATGCTGTGCTTGGGTTTTCGGTTATCTAGTTGCATGCATGATTATCATCATGAACACTCATGTGTACCATGATATGGATCCATTAGTATTTGGACAACAAATTACGGAATCTAGCTATATATATGGGCTTTGTACCAATTAGTTGGGCTCAAATTTCACTATAAATTGTTTGATTGCAACGAAGTTCTAAAAGTTTAGAGGTGCACAAATCCTTGCTAGTTGCTAAACATCTTCCGTCTCCTCTCTCCATGATCACCTTGTAGGGGGATGTTAACTATATACCATTCCTATGCAAACCATGCTGCACAACCTCATGATCACTTATTTGAGAACATAGGAACTAATGATGACTGAGAGACTATAACTCATCTTATCTCATCTCAAACTTCAATTTAAACGTAAACTGCTACAATCCAATCCTTGTAGCCTAGTATTTCTTGAGATAACAATATCCCCTATATATATATATATATATATATATATATATATATTAGTTAATATCGTGTATATAACAACTTATGTAAAGTTTTATAAATATTTAATGAGAATGCCCCATTTGGTATCGATTGAACCAGTACCATTATTGTTATTCTGATTTGGTATAAGAGTAATAATTGGCTCACACTTCTTTTGATCCGCTATGGCCTCCACCATGATGTTGCATATGCTACCTTTGGTATGCCCAATATTACACCATTAGTTCTATCGAACTTGATGGAACTAATTATCTCAATTAGACTACTTAGTTTATTCCCATGCTAAATAGCTGTTAGGGTTGGGGGCCGAATACCTACACCTGACCCACCCAGGCCACATCTGGGTGGGTTCCCACCTAGTAAAAAAGTTAGAGGCGTGTGCCAAGTGGGGCACCGCCCCCGCCTGGGTTTATATATATATATATATATATATAATATATATATATATATATATATATTACCTATATTAAAAAAGTTGGAATGAAATGACATCTTTTTGGGGAGTTATAAATTCACCCACAACGACATTGTTTCGTTTTAGGGTAAATTACCCCCCCTCCTCGCATCTCTATCTCTCTTTCACGCCTTTCATATAGTCATACTCACTCTCAGTCTTGCCCCTCTCTCTCTCTCTCTCTCTCTCTCTCTCTCTCTCATCTCCTCTCTCTCGTTGTTGTTGTAGCTCACACTGTCGCCATCTCTAGGTTCATTTTTCTCTCCATTCTCATCTTGTAAGTAACTCGATCGAAACCCTAAGTTTGAAATTTCAAATTGTTTTATATGTTCAATAGAGGATGGGATTGTCTTCAATGGAGGATGGGGTTGTGTTTTGGATTATGTGGAGTTGGATTGTGTGTTATATGTTCGATTGTGGATTTATGTCCTTTAATTCCGTATTGATTTTAGGATCAGATGATTTATGGTTACAATTTGAAACCCTAAATTAATTTATGGGTTCGAAATGAACCCTTAGATGAATTTAGGGTGTTGAATCAGAGACTCTAAATAATCTAGGGGTTCAATCTGAAATCCTAAATTAGGTTAGGGATTTAGATTGAACCTATAGATGGTTTTAGGGTTTCGGATCTAAAACCCTAAAATCAATTAGGGGTTCAATCCGAAACCCAAAATCAGTTTAGGGTTTTAGATTCAAACCTAAATTGGGTTAAGGGTCCAATTTGAAATGCTAATCTAGCTTGGGGTTTTCATTTTAATCAATTTTGGGGTTCCAAATTGAAACCCCAAACTAGACGGTCTAATTTCTTGTATGATCTTAATTTTTATGATTTTAAAAACCTAAAGCTTTTTATACTTTGGATCGTGTCATGTGCTTGATCGTTTGTCGTACCTATGGATAATGGTAATTGTGCTAGTGTGGGTGATCATAATACTACTCCAAGTCCAAACAGTAGCACTAGTGTTACCTCCCCTACACCTACCATTACCCTTACACCCATGGGTCCATCAAAGAAAAAATCGATTTCCATCGCGTGTGAACATTTTACCAAATTAGAGGGTGCTAACCAGTGTTGTGAATTTCGTACCGTATCGGTCGGTACTGCCGAAATTTTTCGTACCGGCCGTCCGGTCGATACAGGTACTATATCTGTTTTGTACCGGTCAAAATACCAGTCGTACCGGCCGGTACCGGCCGTTTCGGCCTATACCGGCCTAAATTTCGGCCTGTACTGGCCGATATTTCGGCCAGTTTTTTTTTTTCCTTTTTTTCAAACTAAAAGCTTGTTTTTTAACCCATAATTTAGACTAGACTATTTATAATTTATATATATATGTATTTATATATAATTTATTTATATATAGACTATTATTTTGGAATATAATTTATTTATATATTGACTATCCCGAAATGTTATCCCTAAACGTTATCCCGAAACGGTACCAGTACCGAAATATTTCGTTCCAGTGCCTTGACCGGTACGGCGTCCGGTACGATATTCAAAACATTGGTGCTAACTCCAATAACCCACAAGCATAATGTAATCGTTGTGGTGTTATTTATGGTTGTCACTATAAACGACATGGTACTTCCCTGCTGAAAATTCATTTAGAAGAACAGTGCAAAAAGAGTCCTATAAGACGTGCAATACTTGAAAAGAATCAGTCTAGATTGGAGATTGCACTTAAGAAGATGCTTTATGAGATTAGTAGTGGGGGCAATACATTGAAGGGGTTTGTGAAGTTTGATTCGGAGAGGTATAGGAGGAATGTAGCTCATATTATCATAATAGACGAGCTACCATTTTGTATTGTGGAAGGTGAAGGGTCCCAAGTCTACTCTAAGGATTTGAAACTTAGGTTTAACATTACTTCTCGCCATGAGTGAAGATAACATGTACTATGTCCACCATTTTGATGAGGAAGAAGAGAGATCGGAGTAGCCCAACAGTGTTGATTGGGAAAATATCTAGGTTTTTGTAGAATTTTTTAGGCATTTTTATGATGCCACATGCACCATTTTTGGGTCTTTATGTGTAACATTCAATGAATATTATCAACAAGTTTTTCAGGTGAAGGAGATGTTGTGGACTTTATTGTTGATTTGTCTCATTCCTCTTTACTCTTCCCTCTTAAACAAAGACTAGATATAGCTTTATGCTTCATGAAATTTAAATGTCTTGTTGAGAGTCTGTTTCCACCAAAATTAAGCAACTACAAACTGATAATAATGGAGAATATGTCTCTACCTCGTTTACACATTTCCAAGAAAAACATGGGACCCTCCACAGATTAACTTGTCCCTATATCTCGTAACAAAATGATATATTTGAACAAAAACACAAGCACATCACATAAATTGGCCTAGCATTACTTGCTCACTCTCACTTACTATTCAAATATTGGGTAGATACAGATGTATATCTTATCAACCGTATGCCTATCCTTGTTTTGCGCAACTCCTGTAACGCCCCGAACCCGAGGGTCCGGAGAGTTAACTCATGTCACTAATAAACCTGTCTCTCCAAGCACTTAAAACTCCAAGGACTACATGATTAGCACACAATTCATATTTTTTCAAATAACCATAATAACACTCCATAAGTTATCATTACAAAACATAAACCAAAAGGGGTCCACAATCTCCCAATAACCTCAAAAATATAACAATACATCTTTAGGTATCAATAGGTCCAAACAACGTAAAGTACTTCAAATGCTCAAGTTAAATCCATCTACTAACAATGGTACTCTAATGTACCCACTCCTTCCATCCATATCTAGCCAGCTTCAATTCTATTCCTGACCCCCAGTTGGGAAATCAATATCATCTGAAAATATATGAAGATAAAGGGGGGTGAGTTATCAACAACTCAGTAAGCAGAGAACATATACTAGCATGTAAACATGAGCCTTTTTAGAAAGTTCAATATGCAGAAACAAAACATTTTATTTTTATATGCAGATCTCAGAAAACGTGTTATCAGAAAACCAGAGCGACTTTTCAAGCACTTCATACTCAAGTTAACAATTTATATTTGAGGATCCATTTCATATTCAAAATCGCTTTGGCATAACATAACTGAACATCTTCATCTTATCATATCATATCATATACCATGTTTAACCCCCGTGGTAGGGTTGTGCTATCCCCGGTGGCCAAACCAGGCAGTATCATGTGGTGAACTTCCCCTTTTTCAATCTCGGAGCCCCGAGTGTGCACACAGGAAAGAACACGTAAAAAGACCACTTTGTTTCCAAAGTGGGTGCACTCATATCATATCATGGTGGTACCAACCATATCACGTGAACAGTATTATCATATCAGAACCATATTCAGAACAGATAAGTATGCCAAAGTTTTATCATATCCATATCATATCAAAACACGTGCAAAACATATTCATATCATTTCTATTTGATCAAAAACAGATCCATATCATTTCATATCACATGCATAAAATTTCAATGATATCATATTCGCTCTTTTGTATATTTCAGAAACATGTCAAATATTGCTCATGTCTACACATTTCATGTCAAACATTTCTTTTCTCTTTCATACCTATCTCATGAGGGAATACAAAACATAGACTGAGGTTGTTTTTTTTTTCACTTTTTTTTTTTAAAACAACATGCACATTTTTACAAACCAACCTCAGTTCATTTCTTTTTATGCAAATCCAGCATAGGAACCCCGCTTACCTGGACTTCTTAGCTTTTTGAAAATTTCCTCAGAAATGCCGAACTAAGAAAATTTATTCGTCACCTACAAGATAATCACGTAAATTTCCATAAGTCTCCAATTAATCTTGTATTTTGATATTCCAGCCTACCGCTTCTAAAATAGTCCATTTTTAATTCCTCAAACTCAAAATTCTCATTATTCTCAACATACCAGCATCACTTTCTAAACTCATCAACATCCGACTTCGACTAAACATTTAATTCTAACTTATTTAAGAAAGAGATCTTACTATAATTTACAATACAAAGTAACATAACTATAATAAATTCATTATCCTTAGAAATTCATAATTTTATTTAAATAATAATAATAATAATTCAAAGATATTCTTTTAAAAAGGATACGTTAAAATATTCTTTTTAAGTGTTACTTATCAGTCTACTTATTAACCATTCCAATAAAATATAAGCCCCAAAACAATATACCCATTTAACAAAATAAATTCATGCATCTACGCCTAAATAAAAACACACTTTACAATCCACGTATTATACTCATGATTTCAAATCCGAAATACTTAACATAACTTAATTAAGCTAACACCCCAACACTAACTTTGGAGGCGCACTATAAGAGAACAGAAAATAAAATAAAATAAACAAAACAATATTATTTCCTACTATTAATTTAATATAATATTACATATACATCCGAATATATATATATATACAAATATAAATATACATTTACACCAGAAGATTGATTTCATCCGCATATATACTTACATATATATATATATATTTACACCAGAAAATTAATTACATCCGCATATATAAGAATAAACACACATATATGTATATATATTTACACCAGAAGAAAACAAATAAGTTTACGTATACATTCATGCATATATACATATGTAGTACACAAAACAATTTCACTTCACACGGTGCGGCGGAAGCACTTACGGAGGGTGGGGGAAAAGCACGGCGGCGTGGAGTTGGGGCTGGCTACGGCGGACGAGGGTGGCGTCTAGCTGCGAAGCAAGAGAAAGAAATGAGAGAGGGAGACACGGTGAGGGAACGAGGGAGAGGACAGAAGGCAAGGATCACCACTGGAAGTGGTGCGAGCTCACCGTGGGGTGAGGCAGCGTGTGGCGGACCTGGGTGGAGGAATGTCCTCGCCGGCGGTTTCTGTGGAGGCACGGCACGGAGGAGCTCACGATGGAGGGTGATCACCGCGGCTTGGACAATGCTCTGTTTTTGACAATAAAAACAGAGTATTTCGGCTTGAAACCGGGGCTACGTGCGTTGGGTGGCAGCACCGTGAGACTGAGGCGGCATGTGGCTGGGGTGATGGACTCCGAACGACCTAGATACCGGCGTGGTTTCACTTGGTGTGGCTGCAGAACGCGTCTCAGCTAAACGGTGGCAGTTCACTAGTTTGGAGCTTACGGGGGAGTGCTGGCTGGTGTGTGTGTTCCTGGCTGGCTGAGGTTCACGGTGAGTGGTGGAGGCACAACCAGTTGAGCGGCTGCAAGCATGAAGACAAAGTAGTGGCACTGAAACTAGGTCAAAAGGATAACACATATATATATATATATATATATATATATAGTAAGCTATAAGAAGTAAAGAGAAGAAAACCTAGAGGGAAGAGGCTGAACGGCATGCATGAAAATAGAAAGTGGACGGGATCTATGCGACGTCGAAAACGGGAGGTGTTTCACGGGCCTGGGCCTGAAAAATGGGCTGGGTCTTACAACTCCTCTCCGCACTTTGTGTTCTTCCACAAGTACCTAGATTACTCGAGTCTCAAGACCTTTCATTGTGCATGCTTCCTCTTACTTCGTCCATATAGAACCCACAAACTTGTCTACTGCAGCAGAAAATACTTTTTTTTTTTAATTGTAGTGAAAACCAAAAATGGTATAAGTGTTTAAAGCCTCAAACCAATAGAGTCTACATTTGTTGACATGTCATTTTTTATGAGAACAATTTTTCATCCTCCACTTGCCTTGCTCTTCAGAGGTGGCTTCCTTGGATCCTGCAGCTCATGCACCAATAGGTAATGGTCACTAATCTTTCTCCAATCCCTTTCCTTCTAAATTTTTAATGCCTACTAATGTTTCTCCTATAGCTAGCCCTGCTCCCAACCAGCCTTCTACCTTTTCACCTGCACCCTCAGACCCATATATAAATACACCCTCCCCTAGCTTCATATCAAACAAACCACTTCCAAACTCATCCCCTATAACCCCATCTATATATTCCTCACTTACAAATTGTCATCCATCACGTATGGTCACTAGATCACAGACCAATTCCCTAAGACTTAAACATTTTCCTGATTTTTAGTTTTATTACTCGTCTAAACATCCTATTCAGACCCTCTCCTCCATCATGCACTCTGTGGAACCAAGCACTTATAATCAGGTTGCTAAAGATCACAACTGGGTTGTCGCAAGGGAAGTAAAATACAAATCCCTCATGGAAAATCACACTTGGTCCTAATGTTCTCGACCACCTCATAAACAGGTTGTTCGCAACAAGTGTGTATTCAAACTAAAGCAAAAGTTTGATGGATCTATTGACTGTTACAAGGTGAGACTAGTTGTAAAGGGTTTTGATCAAGAGGATGACGTTGAATTTACAAAGAAAAATATAGTCCTGTCATCAAACATGCCACAATTCGACTCATGTGCAGCCCTTATAATGCATCATAATTGGTTTATACAACAACTTGACATCTTCAATGCATTTCTACATGGTCACCTTGAAGAAGAGATGTTCATGGAACAACCTTGGGGTTTTGAAGATACCTGTTATCTAGATTATGTTTGTAAGTTTCATAAATCCTTGTATGTCCTTAAGCAGGCCCCTAGAGCCTGGTTTATGCGCCTTTCTCAATCTCTAATGGAGCTTGGACTCACATGTTCTCAAGCTTACACATTACTCTTTTCTGTTTACGAGTCCTACTTTTGTATCTTCATCCTCATATATGTGGAAGACATCTTGGTTATTAGTGACTCTTCATTTGACATCTCATGTTTTCTTAAAAGGCTCAAAAGTGACTTTGCAGTCAATGATTCAGGACCTATGTCTTTTTTTTTTTAGTATTCAAGTTCATTAGAACAATGAGTTACGGCATCTTCACCAAGGCAAACATGTTCAGGATCTATTTCATCGGACAAAGATGACTAGAGCTATGCCAATTTCTACTCCATGCACATTGGGCACTAAACTCTCCAAGCACTTAGGAGATCCTTTACAAGACCCTGATAAGTATAGACACATTGTTGGTGCTCTCCAATATTGCATTTTGACATGACCATACATCTGCTATAGTGTGTGAATTAGCTATGTCAATTCCTCCATTGTCCAACAACAATCCATTTCCCAACTGCCAAATGTGGACTGCGCTACCTTATGGACACAATTGAGCATGGCTTACACTAAACACGAGGTCTTTCGCTATTCTTGGCTTTTGTGATAGTGACTAGGCTGGAAGTGCTAATGATAGGAAATCAACAAAATTTTATTGCATTAACCTTGGCCTGTGTCTAAAATCAACAAAAGATTTTGATCCAGTTGCATTTCCTCAATAATGGTAGATATGGGGTTCCCAATTGTAATCCATGCTAATAAAACAATCTCACATCCCTCAAATCGAAAATCAAAGGTTCGAGGAAGCTCCTTTGAGGCTTCCACCTCCACACAAACTCTCGCATAGTTTACTTTTTTTTTTTTTTTTTTGCAGTTGTTCATACGGTCAGGATAAAGGGGTGTTCCAATGACACTAGCAATGAAACTCCAACCCTTTTGCAGACCATGCCTCATTAAGAATACTTCTAAATTTCACCCAAAGAGGGATTTCTTTATTTCCTCTTTGCATAGAGTCATATTAGGCTACCATTTCTTCAATACTAAGGGTCTATTTGCCATATGTCAAGGGGCAATATCCAATATTTCAAGCACTTTTTCAATTTCATTAATTTGAAGAAATAAAAGCCATTAAAAACTGAAAGTACCTTGGTTAAGTCATGTTCCCTCCACAATTTTAATATTGCTATTGTGCTAACCATATTGTATGGTAATTCTTCCCCCATAAAATATCCAACAAGGGTACTCTCCCACTCCTTGCATCCTTTCTCAACAATTTCTTTTGGTAGAACACCCTTTTAACCCTATCTATAATCAGCGGTGGAATATATTAAAGTGTTATAGAAGGTTTGATTGGAGTAGAAGAATTTGCTCACATCGTGCTCCTTTTGACTATCTGAGCATAACTATGGTAGCGGGGGCATCCACAAGAACTTTGGGTTTGAGAGATGATTGCAGGGTAGATGAGCACCTGTCCCAATTTTCGGTTTAGGAGGGTAGCTAGGGGTAGGAGTCTCTACTATACCAAAATGGAAATGAATCTTTGTTCGAGCTCATAGTGTTAATCGATGTACCTATTGTTAGTGCAAACTAACTCGGTTGGTTCTTTCGTTGGTGTTCAATTTCAAGTTCAACATCCAATCGAGTTTCCAAGACGTGAGAGGGAGCACCACTTGTATTTAACACTAAGCTCCTTTTTCCATCCAAAACCATTGCAAAGGGTTCTTTGACTCATGCTAGTCGGGATTGTGATATACAAGATTTGTAAGATCAACAGAGGTGTCATCCCACATAGTTACTGATGCGAAGAGGATGGTGGGGATCACCTGTTGTTAGTTCGAACTAGCTAGGGGAAAGGGTGGGGAAGTTGGGAAGGCAGAGTTAAAGCAAAGAATGGGGGGAGAGGAAGGAGCATTGGTGCTTTATCCCATGGCTAAGATCAGCCACCGTGGACCTGGAGAAATTGGATCAATTTAGTGGATGTAAGATCTTGGGGTTGGGGGGAGACAGACGCACTCGAAAATGCCACCTGGGATGGTAAAGGGGAGTATAACAACTAGTGCAACAGTGTTGTTTGTCAAGACTCCAAAGTGATAGCTGCGGAAGTATACTTACATAGCTTTGTTACCATCCAGTATAGCATCTTTTATTTTAAAAAGCTTAAATCTCATTTGTTTCTCTCATTTTGTCAAATGAAAAGAAAAATTGATCTCGGACCTCTCATCTACCACCATGTGTCACTTGCTTCTTGACTTGACGGCAGTTTATATTCTTTTCACTCACTAAAGATCAAGATGAGAAGGTGATGAGGTTATTTCCACCAAATAATCCAAAACAACGAAGTGAAGTACATCAAGTATCTCAATCTCTAATCATGATATCATAACTCTCTAGTTGAACTTACCAAAATTGTCAATCAAATAGGCCCTTTTACTTTGACCAAAATTTGTTGCAATGTGAGGAGAACAATTTATTGAGGCCCAAAATGTTATCTTTTGGCGTTGTGTTAGCCTAGAGCACTAGTAGTGGGCTTAACAAAGTTATATTTTGGTCAAAATTTAACTAGATTGTATAAAAATTCACTGTAGTGGACTCAATAAAGCTACAATACTTTTTACGTTGATCATTTTTACTAGCTAAATCTATTGAGTCCAAGTTGCTGACCAAATATTATTTTGGCATAAAAAATTATCTCTCATGCGTGCTATTTGTTTCGTGCGAGCCCACAATTCCAGAAAATTCCTCTTCTTCTAAAAAGCACGAAATGCCCAAATCCCAAACTCAACCACAGAAGGCGGCCAGTCTCAATCTCCATCAGCCATCATTTCAATGACGCGACATCATCTTGCTGGAGTGCTTCAAGTTATAGTTATGCAATATTATGACTAGTTGATGCCAATTTTCTCTTTTAAAATCTAATATCAAAGTTAGAAAATTAATGTGTACTTTTTTAATAATAAATGAATATTCAAATTACAATTATAATTAAAATAAATGAAAATGTAAAAATGAATATTTTAATATAATAGTGATAGATTTGGAGAGTATGTTATTTATTGGTGTTGTTGAAAAGTGGCTAGCTAAATTTATAAAAGTGAATTCTCTAGTTAAATTTTGGCCAAACTTTGTTGAGTCCACTATTAAGAGCACTAGCATTGGCCTAGCCAAATGCCAGTGGCTCATCAAATTATAGCTAAAAGTGTTAAAATTTGATCTACATTGAACTAGCCAAAGCTCAATGGCTTGAGATTTGAGCTACAGTAATTACATCTTATCCTCCAAATTGGCCAGTGACTTTAGCAGGACCAAATATTATTTTATTACGTAAAATTGGCTCCAACGTCTCTTTTCTCCACTCGATTTTCCGCTCTCCCATTTCCATTTCTTTCTTTTTCTCTTCTATTTCTCTCACACCGAATACTGAACTCGCACACTCTCCTTTCTCCTTTCTCCCTTCCATTTTCGTCTTCTTTATGCACCCTAGCTGAATACCACCTCCCTTCCCCTGTCTGTGTTTTTTTTCCTTTCCATCTTTTCCCATTTTCATCTTCTCTCTACACCCTCAACTCGCTCCCCCTCCCACTTTTTTTCTTTCCATACTTGGCTTCAACCATTTGCAGAGAACCCATCGACTCTTTCAGCAACACAGAGTATCTGGATTTTGAGGACTTGATTTTTGTCCTAGACTGCCGAGATCAACCTATGTTCCAATGTTTCCTTAGAAATACTAATCTGGGTGTGTTAGATTTTAAAACATTTGTGGGTTTCGTTTATTTGTTCGAATTGTTGATTTTTTACTAATAAAAGAATCTGTGATTGTATTTGTCTATGTTTTGATTTAATGCTTATTTTAATAAGGCCAGTAACGTGAATCTCTCTTTAGTGTGCACGATATATCCATAGCAGAGGAAGAAGAGGAAACGCAAAGTCGAAGTTCAAAAGTCGATTTGCCCTGGATTTGTATTGTAAGAATACCTATTCCCCCCCTCCCCTGAGTTTTGCTAATCACATTATTTGTAGTATATCCATTAACCATATTCAACAATCCTTAGTGGCCTTTATTATCTGAATGATTTTCGAATAAACCCATTCGCTATTAGAAGTGATGTGGATAGCAGTGGATTTGACTTGTTTATTGATCTTCATTTTATTTCTTTGTTGTTCTTCTATATAAGAGTGAGCAAGATTCTCTTGTCTATATAAGGTCCTCAATGCAGATCCAAGTGCATAGCTTTAAATATTAGTAGGCTTGATGGAAAGATTGGATTTATTCTTAAAACCATGATGTGTGGAAGCTTTTGCACTTAAACATGGAGTTTGTAATGCAACCCTTTTGTTGGAGAGGCTAACAAGTGGCATTTCATTGATTTTGTGGTAGGAAGTTATGTGTGGAGCATCTCTTGACAGTTCCTCAAGGTTTCAAGGAGTTTTGTAATGCATATCAGAATAGTGATGAAAGATCAAAGACTATTGTTATCTCATATTTGTTTGAATGTGTTTATTCAATGGCACACCAATATTGTATTTTTTTTTTGGATTAGAGCTCTCATTTGAACATAGGATGCCACGATTTAATGTGTATTGATTCATTAAAGTGTTGCTGTTGGTATAGACTGCATTGCTGAAAGTGTTGTATTTTAAAATTATTGACAATGGACAAATATTGTTCTTAATGTGTGTGCTAGACTGTGTTTTTATCTTGGATAGATTACTCCACAATTTCTTCATGGCTTTATTAAGTTCTTTTTAAAACTTTAATTAGTAATTTGACTAGCTACTGCTACTGAAGTTGGTGAAAATTTGTATAGATGTTTTGTTTTATTGGTAAAATTTAATGTTGGGTAGCAACTTATTTATGAACTGTTTTTATGGCTGGGTAGTAACAGGTTTTGTTTTGTTGGTTTAGTAGTTGCTGAAGTTGGTGGATTTCTCAACTTTTGGATTAAATGTTGGTAGAAATGTTGCTGAATTTGACTTGTGATAGAAATTTTGTGGAGATTAAATGTGTGTTTGCAAAATATTTAAAAATATATATATTAAAATATATAATATTTTATTATTATTTAGACTTTGGGATGACTAGTCCAATGTGGACTAATCTAGCTAGAAGTCCATGTTATGGCCAAAAGATAACATTCTAACTAATTTTAGACCAATGCTCTAATGCTTTTAAATTGGATATTTATTGAAATCTTCAACCCTTCTTTTACACCTATATTTTTGTTATTAATGAAATGCTAACCTAGAAAAAATGATAAAGGAAAATACAGAATTTCGTGTAAGAGTATGTACACATGAACAGTAAAATGGAGCAATGCTACGTACAGTCTCCTAGTTAATTTTATCTTTAATTTTTTTTAAAATTACAATAATATCCTTATCAAAATGGTACTTTTTTTTATTTAGTGAAGGGCTGACACATGCAGTCCCTAAATAATTAACTAGGCTTGTGATGCAGTCCCATTTGAAGACCGTACGTAACATTGCTCTAATAAAATTACTGTTTATACAAAGTTATTTTTAGCAAAACTCATTCTGCATTGAGAAACAAATATATATATAAAAAGAAAAAGGGGCTCATAGTAGCACACGAAGTTGAACTAAAGAAACATTAATGGTGGCAGGCTAACAGCCATACAATTTTGCATTTACGCGAGGCGTTCAGTTGAGAACTCCAAATGCATTGTTCTACACCCGAGCCTCTATAGTCTACACTTTAACGTCAAACAAAGTGCAAAATGAATAAGCTTTTCCTTTTGAACCAGCGGGTGTTCATGACAACACCGCTGAGCATGAGATCAATAGCCCGATGGCGACGGGCTTCCGTGTCTTCAATATCTTCTTCTGCTTTGAATTTGGAAGGTGGGGTTTCCATGGTGCAGGGAGCTTCCAGAGGAATTGGCCTTGAATTTGTGAGCTTTCCTTCCCCTTCTCTTTACATTTTCCTTTCCACTCTTTGGCGTCCATGGTTCATATATCTAAGATGGATTGGTCTGTTTCATCCGTAAAGTTTTGCTAGGAATATTGCATTTTCATGGCACTTCTTAAATTTCGCTTTTTTCCAAAGCTAATGGAAGCGAAGGAGAAATGAAGCTTCTTCCTAAATAAAAAGATTTTCTTTCTATTTCTTTCTGTATGTGCCTAGGCTATGTTCTGAAAGATGAACCAAATGCGGGCTCTCACTGACCTTACGCTACTATTAAATAAATTTGGTAAACGTAGGGGCGTTAAATTTGATAGCTTACCTGTGAATGAGTTCAAAGATTTGTGCATAATTACCATATGTTTGAATGTCCCATAATCTGTAATGGTGATGCCTAGATGCTACCAATAAAATTAATGGTTATGCTGTTAATTTTGGAAATATTGGGAATAACCAACTATTAACAATTGGAATGGGGAAAAAATTAGGGGTTTCATTTTGAGCCCCGGCTCTTGGGACATTTTCCAATTCATTATTCAAGACTGGTTCTCTGTTTTTCTGTTATTATTTTTTGGGTGAACGATCTAATATTCAAACCGAGCAAGCGAAAAAAAAAACCTACCTATGTAAGTCAAGAAAATCATAATTGAGGAAAATGGAAATACAACAAGCATCGGCATGCCACCAGAAACTTTTCTTAGTATTGAACAGTCCAAGTCAATTACGAATGGAGCAGAGTGTTGGCAAATTTCCAGGATCTGATAGAAACAAAACTACATGCATAGCCAAAATGGTCCCCTGACTTCTTGCATCTTCATTAAAATTTGATATGGCAAACCCCCGCTATAAAAGCCTTGATGATTTCTTGTCTTTTATGTATGGTTGTTTTTGGCCAGCAAGCCAGGCTTTATGGAATAGCAATGTCTCCTAAAAGCGTTTTAAGAGGAAGCAAACTCATAAGTATCCTGATTTAGCAGATCCCTAAAGACTAAATCCTCTACATTAGGATTTGGAAGCACTTCGGTTGAATTTGATTCTGGTAGCAATTTGAACCGAGTACCATTTCTCAACATGCACATTTATCTTGTCAAAGAGAAGTATTTTCTCCTTTTACAATTGTGAGTTTAACAAAGGCTGCATACTTTAAACTCTGAAACTTTCATCTAGCTTCATTAGCATTGTAAAGGTTGGGTGGCAATCCAAAAGATTTCACCTCTTAAAACAGAGGCTTTAACCCAAGCAACTGATAGAGATCCATATTGAGCGAATAGGGACTACTATATTCTCTTTACAGAGGTTTTAACACCAAATCTGCTAAAAATCAAGCCACCCTCCAATTTTGGATTAAACTTTTCAACTAACCTTAGCCCTTGATTCTCTATCTGCAGTACCACGCCACAAAGCACAAAAGCTTTGCTCAATATGCTTTATGACATTGGGGAAGAATGAACTTTCAGTTTATGCTTTGGAGTGTTGATCAAAATATTTCTAAAATAATAATTTTAAGGTGATTTGACATCAAGTAGTGGGTGTTACCCTATTGGTTCTGTAAAGACCTGGAAAAATATTGCATTCATTGTCTTCTTGTACAACTTTTGTCTACTCCTGGTTTAAGGGTGGTCAATCAACAATCATTGTCTTTGGCACTCTAGAATAACCTTTCAAGCACGTTCTGAACTCTGTTTTAGTGCTTTTGTTGGATTTCCCATTCTTCCAATGAGTCAACTGTAAATTTCTGTTCACAATTTGGTAAGACGATTTTTTGATGTCTATGGGAGGCCACCATTTAGGTTCTTTAGGGCTTGATAGTATTATGACTATTATTATCTATAAATAAAATCTTCAACATATGATTTTTATGGCTAGGTAATGCTTTTACGTAGGGGAAATTATTAAAATATCAGTTCTACAGTTATTTTCTTGATTGGAGATTGTTTAAATAGTAGACAGTGCCAAAGTAGAACATACTTAGATATCGAATTTTGTTCTTTTGGTTCTTCCTTTATGTTATGAACTAATTCTGTTTTTAGCATGCTACTTTGTTTTCAGTGCATTGTCTTAAATTCATTTGCAGTACTAAAACAGCCTTGCTGGAGTCATTTTTAAATAAGTTAGATTTAAAGGTATTTTAGTTGCATTATTGGTACCATAATCTGTAGATGTTCGTGAGAATCATTGTCGTGCTTGTGCTCCTGCCTAGTGCTTTTCCTGAAACCTCTCTTCTTTTGGGATTGTTGACATTAAGTTGAGATTGAATATAATGAACCATTAGAGGGAGAGAGAGAGAGAGATTGCAATCGATGATGCATTAATTGAAGTAATTCTCTTTGTATGGCATTGACTTGTTTTCTGCTCGCATAGGTTAAGCAGCTGCTGGAGAAGGATGAGAAAGGGCATGTTATTGCTACTTGCCGCAATCCTGGTGCTGCAACTGGGCTTCTTTATCTGAAAAACAAATTTTCTGAACGACTTAGCATTCAACAGTTGGATCTGACGCTTGAGAGCACCATAGAGGTTACATCACTCTCTTACTCGAAAAGGAGTTAACATTTGCATCTTGATCCATCCAACATGGTTTTTTGCACTTTTTTGGCTCGGCCCTTTTCCACTATCTATAATTTATATGTTTTTTTGATTAGTAAAGAAAAATACCTTGATTTGGTAATTTATATACCTTGATTTGGTGAGGTATAATTTATATACCTTGATTTGGTGGACTAATGAAATCAAATTTTTGCTTTTCCTAATTATCATAATTTGAGTTCAATAGTTGTTTTTGCAATTGAGATTAATGGGAAAGGTATTAGGCCTTTTGTTGGAAATTCAGATAGAGGGATCGAAAAGTTGGAGGCCAATTGAGATAGATATGGAAAGATTGTTTAATTTTGCTTTCTCCAAAGAAAACGAATGAAAATAAAAAATGAAAATGAAAATGAAAGAAGAAATAAAGGTGTTAAGATTTTCGAATTTTTCCTTTTTTTCAACAAATTTGGTTTTGCTATTTACTCTCTCTCATTTTATGTCACATTTCAGGCATCTGCAAACTCCATTAGAGAAACATTTGGCTCTTTAAACCTTCTCATTAATGCATCTGGCATTCTTTCAATACCTGATGTACTGCACCCAGGTACTGCTCGTGTCATTGCTTACATCAGGATTTTGAGACTTGTAGTGGGTGTTAAAATCTGCAGTATAAGTTCTGATTGTGGACCAGAGCTAAGATTCTTGGTGCCAGGAGCTTACTTTTTTCCAATAAATCCTGGCAGTCACTAATATTCTTCGATTTGCAGTACAGAAACAACATTGAGCAAAGTAGAAAAGTCATCTTTGCTTCTTGCATATGAAGTTAATGCCGTTGGTCCTGTTCTAGTGATCAAGGTATGCTTAATAATTTTTGATTTTGTCACTTGTCTTTAGCTTTGAACAAAGCGGTTTAGCAGAACTGACACCTGCATCCTATTAGGCAAGAAAATCTGATAAAGTTTGAATGAAATGCTGAATAATATTGTTTTAGTGCTTGATTTGATGAGATTAGGATATAGTCCATACTTTCTAGGGGCCACCTCTCATAGGTGAAAAGCCTATAATTTACCTAATCTGTGTGATGGGGACGCGTTACACATGTCTGGGGTTTAACGGGGGTAAAAGACAAGTTGTATTTGCAGAGTCTCTGAGATTCCTCGTCATCAAAAAATTTGCCACGAGTTTTTGAACGGGAGAAAACTCAGGTACTGATACCATTATCCTCACCCTCTAACCAACATTTACTCCAGAGAACATTGAAAAGATGATTGCAATGAATGTACTGGTATAGATTCCCGCCCACTGCTTGTGTTAGTAACATATGCTTAAAATAAGTGTGAAAGAAGGCTTCTTCATGTTATCAGACTGGAAAGATGTCTAGATCTAGCATCTCGCCTTCATTATCACAGGACTTCTCCAAGAAATAATTTCTAGATGCAGGAATTGCTTCTTAACAGAACTAGCTTCCAAAACACGGTCGTATTATGTAATCCCCTGATTGAGAATAGGAAGGTGATGAATGGGATCTCAAATTGTTTGGGTGGGAGAAGTCTTTGCCTTTTATAATGATTCAAAGGGGCTCCAATTTAACATCGACTAGTTTATTTTTAGTATGAGCCTAGATGTGAGTTAAGCCTTCATTAGGTCGTTATATATCATATGCAATAAGCATGTTATGAAATGATTGCAATAGGGCTTCCTTTATCTACTATTTTGTTTGAACTATTTTGTAGCTTCTTTAATAATATGATTAAAGATTGTAGTTTGTTATTTGTACAAGCAGCACATGTGGCCTCTTCTAAAGGTTGGTGGAGGCTCTGGGACTGAAAGGGATGTTGCAGTTGTGGCCAATTTAAGCGCTAGGGTGGGATCCATTGGGGACAATCGCCTTGGGGGTTGGCACTCATACCGATCTTCAAAGACTGCACTTAATCAGTGTATGAATTCTTCATTTAATTCTTATTAGCTTGGATTTTCTTGCTCTAACACTGAGATCATTACTACATGCAATTGATATCTTTCAATTCTGTTTCGTATTGCTATTAAAAATGTTGCACCAGCGGTGCTAATGTCAATGGTTGTGGTATATTCATATACCTGTATGAATGCTACAGACTGACTCAAGACATGTTATTGAACAGGTTGGGTGCTTCCATTGATAAAGTTCAATAATATATCCCTATCAATCTCCATGTGATCAAACAGATCAAAAGAAACAAATAGTGGTTCTGTTGTATTATTATAATTCATTTGCAACTGATGCTTGCAGTGACGAAAACTGTCTCAGTAGAGTTTGCCCGAAGAAAGGATCCAATTATATGCATTTTGTTGCACCCTGGCACAGTGGACACTGATCTCTCTAGGCCATTTCAGAGAAATGTTCCAGAGGGCAAGCTATTTACCAAAGAGTTCTCAGTTCAGAAGCTCCTAGGCATTATCAACAATGCAAAGAACCACGACAATGGCAAGTTTTTTGCCTGGGATGGTCAGGAAATTCCTTGGTGATCTGTCAGATTCATTTAGAATACACAATATTGACTACTTGAGTTTGAAATTTCTAGATCCGAAGTCGATTCTATTTTTTGAGTGAAAGGTTAAAATGTTATTTTCTATTAATAATGCGAATTATTGACCATGCAATTTCTCCTTTTGTAACCTCATTGGTTTTTCGGAGACATTTATGTTTTCTACTCTGATGTGAATTCTGTCAGAAAGTATATGGCACTACTTTCCTATTCCCAAGTGCGTTCAAAATCTGAAACTTGTGATTCTTTAGTCATTAGGTTTTGGCAACAACTGTAAAATCTCCACTGTGACATCTACATTAGAAAAAATAGGCAGAATACAAGCTCTTAACACCCTCTGAGGCAGAATACATAATCTCTTGTATCCTTCTCACTCTGGTGTTACTCATTGCCATCTATACAAGAAAAAAGCAAGTTCTTAATCGTTTTTCTAAAGAAAAAAAGGAGCTTAAGAAGTCATTTTGTTACAACAAACAATGCCTGAATTAGTCTGGATAATTTAGTTTCAACCTTGTTCATTTTGGAAATCACTGTTATTATAAGCATGAAATGGATATCACTGTTACCATCAGGGATGAATAGCATCAGTCCTTGAGGGAAGAGACAGAGACAGAAGCACTTGCTTCACATGCTGAAACTAGTAGCATCAATCCTTGTCTAAGATTCTGATATAAAACATTGGTGAGAACCAGAATCCCGCCTTCCTTTTGAAGGCCACCACAAGATGTGGTCTTGCCATGGAAGGATTCTCTTGGGAGGGGAGAGATATCTTTGGTTCAAACCTTTAGCACCTTGCCCATAAATTGGTCTCAACTTACCTTTGATTGTCCAAAGCGATAGCAGTGAACAAAAAAATGACCTCCAGGTCATAATACTCCAAGTGGTAGTGTGTCTCCTCAAAGATGAGCACCAGCAACCTGAGGGTACATCCATCAAATAAGTGAGGGCTTTTTAATAAATCAAGGGGATCCATCCTTTAAAAAAAAGTCTCTTCCCATCAAATTCGACAAATCCTTCTTGACAAATATCAGGCCTCCCGTAGGAATTTGGACTTTGTACCATCCATTCTAACAAGTTCCCCCGCTTACTGCTTGAACTTCATCCACCTTAAAGGTTTGCACCTCATTCTTATTATCGATCCAACTATAACCTGGTTCCTTAATGACTTGTTTATCACTCATCAGCTCTCTAATAGCCCTCACATCATCCCATCTTCCCAACCCTGAATATATATTTGCCAGAAGCACATAAGGAGCAGGATTCTGAGGGTCCAAGCGGTAAAGTTCCTGCGCTGCTCTTTCTGCTAAGCTCACATTAGCATGAACACGACAAGAACTAAGCAACACCTCCCATAGAACTGGATCATTTTTATATGGCACCTTATCTATAAGCACTTCTGCTTCATCGAACCGGTTAGCTCGCCCCAAAGAATCGATGATGCAAGTGTAGTGGTCCAAGACAGGCTCCACATCATGTTCTAGCTGCATTGAATTGAATATCTCCAAACCCACATCTACGAGTCCTGAATGGCTACAAGCAGTTAAGACAGCAATAAATGTAATATTATCAGGTTGCTGACCAGAAGTAATCATGTCTTTGTAGAGAGAAACAGCGTCATATCCACGTCCATTCTGTGCATACCCATGTATCATTTCATTCCAAGTAACAGTATTTTTACCATGCATCATATCAAAG
The DNA here is from genome assembly GCA_961763995.1 of Juglans cinerea. NCBI lineage: Eukaryota > Viridiplantae > Streptophyta > Magnoliopsida > Fagales > Juglandaceae > Juglans > Juglans cinerea. The sequence continues at coordinate 18,829,329 of CAUIVZ010000008.1, forward strand.
AATCGCCGGGCCTCATCCACATCACCACATTTACAATACGTATCAATAAGAGCACTACCCACAAAGACGTCACTTATATACCCATCTTTTGCTATCTGAGCGTGTATCTGTCTCCCTTGGGACGAAGAAGATAGTTTCGCACAGCAACTCAGCACAGTTGCATAAGAAAATTGGGTAGGACATATTCCATTTTGTCTCATCTGCTTGAAGAAATTGAAAGCTTCCACGTCTAGAGAATTAAGCGAAAAGCAAGCTATCATTGAGTTCCAACAAACAACATCCAATTCAGGCATATTATAAAATATACACTCAGCCATCTCTGTCTTCCCACATTTAGAGTACATGCCAATTAGTCCACTGGCAACATATATGTCAGTATGAAAGGAAGCCTTCTGTGAGGCAGCATGGACCTGCTTTCCAAACTCCAGAAGCCCCATTGCCGCACATGAACTAAGGATAATAGCCAAAGTAGTCCGATCAGATTGCACACTTTGAAACTGCATTTCTCTAAAGAGTTGTATTGCCTCCTTGTGATTCCCACTCTGGGTATAGCCAGAGAGTATTGCATTCCACGAACTCACGCTTGGGTATGACATGCTGTCAAATATTCGACGCCCTGTTTCAATATCGCCAGACTTGATGCATCCTGCAAGCATATTGATATAAGTGACCTCATCTGGCTCAAAACCAGACCATTGCATTCTTTGCAAGTAATCAAAAGCTTTCTCACTTTGATATTTCTGGCCATGCCCAGCTATCATAACGTTCCAAGAAACAACACTGACTTCAGGCAACCGAGCAAAAACCTTCTCGGCACTATCCATGTCCCCATTCTTTGCATACATATCAAGCAATGAATTATTTAAATGAAGATCTGTCTCGAATCCAAGTTTAATCGTGAGACCATGAGCTTGTTGCCCATGCACCTTGGACGAAAGGACGTCGTTCAGATCATCCTGATAGAATTCTCCTGATACCCCTCTAGCACAAGCACCTAAAATGCTCGACAACGAGACAGAATCGATACGTATCCCTTTCCTGCACATTAGTCTAAACATTTTCAAAGAATCCATAACTCGACCCGTCTGTACTAACCCACCCACCATGGCTGTAAAAGTGACCTCATTATGTTCGTGCATGTCCCCAAAAACTTGAATTGCATCCTTCATAAGCCCACACTTGGCATACATGCACAACAAAGCATTAACGACATATATATTTTTGTCAAGGCCAATCTTAATAACAAGACCATGACATATCCTACCACGCTCCGAAGCTAACAAGGCGCCGCATCCACTGAATACACTCGCCAACGTGAAATGCGTAGGTACGTATCCTTCCGAGATCATCGCATCATACGCATCCAAGGCTTTCTGTTCCAACCCACTTCGAACGAGTGCGCTAATCAAAGTGTTCCAAGACACGGTGTTTCTTTCCGGCATTTTAACAAACAATGCATAGGCATCCTGTACATTGCCCACTTTACAGTGAGCGCTCAAGATGGCATTCCAAGAATATACGCCTTTTTGAGGGATTTTATCGAATACCCGGCAAGCGGAATCGATTTTCCCGCACTTAGAGTAAAGTTCGATGAGGCGGTTGGAGAGGAAGGTTTGGGAGGCGAGGCCGTTCCGGAGGACAAAAGCGTGGAGGATCTTGCCGGCACGATGGGCTTTCTTGTCGATGCAAGACTGCAAGAGGTTTACCAAGTGGGTAGTGGCCTTGCTTTCCATAGTTAACGAGAGTTGGGTTTTGAAACAAAACTCTTTCACTACAGGAGCATGCGAACTGTAATCATAGTCACCTTTTTCGTATTTTAACGGACATGTTCCAACTTGGTCATGCTCATGCTCATGCAGCCGACTCGGACTTACATTGCTGTACTCACGTAGGTAATAGGTCTAGTAACTTGTGCAATTTTTTTTTTTAAACTAATCCCAGCGGTATAAGTTATTTGTAAATACGAGTCCTTTCCTCAACGGGTAAGGTGTTTGTCATTTCGAAGGGTGAGGCGGTAGAGTAGGATTTTTGCAAATAACACAGTTTTGATTAACAGTTACTTATCACTTAGGTATAACAGATGAACTGGCTAGGCTTTTGTTTTAACCTAACAGAAACAGAGAAAGAAGAGGTTGTTAGATGAAACAAAACGTGTAGATGCTAGAGCACAAAGATGTCTTCTATTCATCTTGATGAAAAAAAGTCTCAATAAAGAAATTTTCAAAGCTACCATGACTAAAATCTCGAATCCTGAAGGCTCTCTAAGCTTCAATGAGGTGGGGTATCATAGGTTTTTAGTTGAATTTCAAAAGCTATGGACATAGAACGTGTGATAAATGGAAGACCATGGTCTTTTGATAAAAACTTAATCTGTATTCAAGACTTTGACAGCAGTACTCCTCCTAGTGAGGTGATTTTCACTCATAAACCCTTTTAGATCCAACTACATGGTATGCCTTTGGCAACCATGACAACTGAAGGTGGGGTAAGAATTGGCTCCTCGGTAGGGGAAGTCTTAACAGTAGATGTGGATGGAGATGAGGTGGGTTGGCAAAAATATCTAAGAATCAGGATAAACATGGATATTACAAAGCATTTACCTCGTGGGAGACTAATTAGAATAGAAGGAAAACAAAGCTTGATTGATTTCAAATATGAGAGATTGCCTTTATTTTGTTTTCAGTGTGGGGTAATTCAACATGTAGACAGGGTTTGTGCTCTGGAAAGAGGCAAAATAAATACAAGAGGTGTTAGTCAATCCCAATATGGTCAATAATTAAGGTCCACGGCTATTAATTTAATCGGTAACGGTGACAAAAGAGTAGGAGGTAGGGAAACAAAACTCATACTTATTTTCAAGGAAATGGTGAGGGTCAACTCGACAGGGGTTTAATCACTCAATATGGTGATCAGGAAGAGGTTCTCTTGGAATCCTCTCACAATCAACCAACTAAGATTTATAACCCATCTGGTGAAGCAGTTGATAAGGGGAAACAAAAATTAGAGCTGGAGTACAAAAGACAAGCTGATCAAATTGAAGACCAGAAGAGAGCCTTTTCAGAGGAGAGCTATAAGGCTAATAAGGTTCAGGAAGATTTGAGTAACAACATTAGTAGTTCCTCTAGGAGTTTACAAGCAACTCAGATACTCAACTCTTCACTAGGCAATCTTGTCTATTCGAGGCTTAATTCTTTAAGTAATGTCGAGCTAACACCAAAGACAATGGGTTGGAAAAGAAGGGCAAGAGTAGTTATGTAACATCCGGGACTAGCACCAAGTTCGCTCTCTAAATATTTTTGGGTTAGACGTATGAAAAAGCCCATTTATTATTCTTTATTCACTACCAGACGTGAGCCCAAATTTTTGAAATGGCCAAACAGCCCAAGCCCGTAAGATCTTGTACCAGAACCCACGACATGCACGTCCATTTCCTTTGCATGCACATCTATCCCACTAGGGTTAACGACATCACTATTTATTCATAAGTTTTTCACTTCACTTGCAGTTCACGAAAAGCCTCATTCTTATTTCGATCACTTGCAACCCTAGACTAGGTTACCACCCCTTCTTGACGCACCAACCACCTCTAGTCCTCGTCCAGGAAAATAGCCGAAGCCTCCATCGCATCACAACCAACCTTGTTTCACTTCCTGTGACTTTGCTGCACCAGACCACCACATTTGACACACTGCGACTCAACCTCCGTCAAACCCTCCACCAAGTTAATGTCGATGCTACCCTCTTTAACCACCACTCCGATGCCGCAAACGAGCTAGCCCGAGACTCAACTTGGAGTCACTTTCTGTGGTGTTGCTGCATCAGAAAAACCAACTCCCGTGCTTCCTCTCCATCACGGAAACACAACCAGTGTACAACCACCATACGGAACCACTTTGCCCAACGTGCACTTCCAGGAAGCAACCACCCTGCCCAACTCGACTACAACCATGTCGCAGCCCAAGTGCACGTCTAGGAAGCAACCATCGCGAGCCATCATGGCACATCCACAAACACCCCTATTTTTGCAGCTCAAAACAGAGCAAGGCCTATTACGTTAGGTGCCACCAGCCACGACACAGTGAACCCAGCGCCGCGACAAGTCACCTTTCCTCCATACCCACGACGTCCCCACACCCATTGCACGAAGACCCCTGTTTTAAATGTTCAACCCGAAACGGAGCACCTGCTTCCCTCCATGCCGAGCCACAACCCAGCCACCCCACGGCTCCAACCCCTACTCCGACTCCACCTGCACAGAAAGTTTACGCCGACCACCTCATGCCACCCCAATATACCGCTCCTCTCTCTCGGTAAGCTCACGACGTGCCCACGGCCTCCTCTCCGTCTCTCCCCTTTTCTCTCACCGTCTCTCTCTCTCTCACTCTCTCTCCTCACGTTTTCTCTCACTTCCACAGTGCACTCTTGTCGTGACCATTCACTGGCCCCTGCTCGTTGCTGATCACGGTAAGCCCACCGCTGCCCTCTGCCCACCATGAATGGCTGCCTGGCGTTTTTTTTTTATTTTTTAACTAAACTGTTTTTGCCATAGGCTCTTACATAGATATTAGATAGAAGAGAAGTTTAGTTTGTAATTACGATATTGCCCTTCTAGTCATGATCTGAACACGTGTTATGAACTTATGTTATTGTGTTGGGCTTGTTTTTATGATGGGCCGAGTATATCAAAATGGGCTAGTGTGTATTTTTGGTGTTGGGCCGTGTATATTTTGGGGTCGAGATCACATGTTTGCATGGACAATATTATAAGACCAATTTATGGAGTAATATGATCATAGGAGTTAATTGTATTTTTGTTTGGAGAATATATGTAAAAATCAAAATATTTTAGAGAGAAAAGATATTTTAGGGTTTCGAGGATTTTAGGGAAAATCTGCTACCACTCAGTATCAGCCAGAGCTCTATCTAGCTTTTCTTTAGTGAAAAAGGCCCCATGTCTATTGTTTGACCAAGTAAACTTTGGTCCTTGTGTGTAAACTCCAGTCAAAGAACACCACTCAATTGCTTCCTTAGATTGCTCCATCTGTTTGTAGGGTCTAGTACTAGCCCCCATTTTCTCATTTTGATTAAGGAGCTAATTAAAATCCCCCATACAAATCCATGGAAAAGTTGTGTTTTGTCTTAGCATTTTAAGAAGTGTCCAACTCTACTCTCTCTTAGAAGTCTTAGGATGTCCATAAAAACCTGTAAACATCCATCGATGTGCCATCTCGTATAGCTGCTAATAGTTACATTAAAATCTTCTTTCCAAAGTAAAGCTAGGCCCCCACTTTTACCAATGCTTTCTACTATCAAACAAGCATCAAATTTGAGCCTAACTCTTATAGCCTCCATTTTTTCTTTATTGCATTTTGTTTCCATAAAGAAAACCGCTCTGGGACACTTCTCCTTAATCAACATACTAAGGACCCTAACTGTCCGAGGGTTTCCAAACCTTCGACAGTTCCAAGTTAAGCAACTCATTGGCTTTGGCAGGGCTGGTCACCAGCCGCTGCCAATTGAGATTGAGTGAGCACTCCTGCATATATGGTCCAATCTTCTGTTTTTTAGAAAAATTCCTTCTGTCAACTTCATCTTCAATTCCAGTCACACTACTTCTCTTTTGAGACCTTATTTCATAATGGTGCCCTGGGGAACTAGGTTTATTTTGAGCATTCCTTTTCCATTTGGTTTCTTTTTTGTGCCCCTTGTCATTAAGGCCATCAACTGCCATATAGAATTACTCACTTTTAAAAGGATCAACGCCTATAGTTTGCTCGTTATGATTATCATCACATTCCTTAGCTAGGAGGGGACTAGAAGAAACAACTTCTGGGGACCCAAGAATACCAATTACTGAATTGGAAAGAATTTCTTTTTCAGCCATGATCCCAACAAAATTAGAAACCATATCAAAAGCCTCATATCTTTCCTTATTGTCAAAATTAGACCCATCAATTCCCTGTATAAAGCCCTCTGATTAATCTCCTCTCCCCACTTCAAAACTTGGACCCTTTGACTACTCCTCGGTCCTAGGAAGGAAACTTTCCATATTAACAACTGCAGGTCTGATTTCTTCCACTGAATGTGCCTCTTTTCCAGCAGAGTTTGACTTCTTACCAAAACTGACATTATTTCAATTCCCAGCTGTATCTTCCTCCTGGTCCCAAGAACTTCAAGAATTGGCATGATCTTTACCACCATTGTTTATGGGAGGTGATTTAGAACCTAGTTTCTGGTAAGAAGCTCTAAGCCAAACTCCATATTGACTTTACTGCCCACTATGCAAGGATTTTCCATTCATCGACTGGTCACACCCATTTGCACCATGTTTAATAATACCACAATTAAAAGAAAAATTTAGGATTCTTTCATACTTACAAGAAATCCAGCATTTACTCCTAAGAACATTGATCACCATTCCACGCATGAGTGGCTTTATGATATCCACACCAACTCTTACCCTTAGATAAGGACCCTAGCCAACCCCATCCTCATCAGTATCCACTTCCACCACCATTCCAATCTTATCACCAATCAGCCTACCAATATCACGAGCCATCCCTCCTAAATGGATATTGTGAAGCTGAACCCACATTGGTTCAGTAGTGAACGTAATATCTCTTGGTGCAACAAGGCCATCAAAAGAAGTCAAGCATAACAAATAACGGTCAAAAGTCTATGGCCTACCTTTCATCACTTTCTGGAGATCTCTTGCATGTTGGAACTCGATGATAAAGAGATTAGAGCCAACCTCCTTGAATTGTACCTTCCCTTTAGCCTTCCACACAATTTGCATGGTTGATTTGAAAGCCTCCCAACTAATACTATTCTCAGTCACAATGAGGCGTACCAGGCATAGTTTACCACGAATAGAAACCATGCTCTCTTTTAAAAACTCCATATCTAAGGCTTCTTTGAATTGCAATGTGTGTGGTCACGGCTTCGCCATTTAGGCTTGAACTATTTCTAAAATGGGTTTCGACAAAAATTGGAGAGCCATTATCTAAGCTACATATTGTGTTGGTATTTCTAGTTCTCACTACTACCTCAAAATGGAAAGAGTAGAAATCTTTTGGGGGTGGAATCCAGCTATGGTTTTATGATTTGGTTTTGACCTCTCATTCATTGCAGTGTTCTTTGTGAACATTGAGGACTTCAGAAATAAACATATTTAATGCTGGGCAGATACAATTATGGATAGTCTGGTTTCTCATAAACAATAACTTTTCGATAGCTAGTACTACAAACAATTTTAATTAGTGTGTCATCATTAGATAGACCAAGATGTGCGGATGGATTGATAACCATCACAACCTAGTTGGGAATTAGTTATGTGGCAAAAATGGATATGTTAAGGGAACTTGAAAATTGCCTCCATGATATGCAAAAGAAATGGAAACGTAAGAGCAAGTCATTGTTTTAGATTTCGTTCCGTTCTTGCCGGAATTTTTTGTTCCAGTGTACTATCAGGTACAATGTACCTCATCATTCCGTTTCACTCCAAATTCAGGCCTGTTTCGGCCATCCCGGTCAAATTCTAGCCATTTCGATCAAATTCCAGTCATTCCGGCCGAAATTGGCATTTCGAACCCTATTCCGTTTCAGACTGTTTTTATAATTTTCTTATACTTGGATGTCATTTTTGTAAATTTTAAATCTAGATGGTATTTAATTAATTCTAGAATATAAAATGTATTTATATAATTTTAACTTTTTTGTAACTTTAAATATGTCCTCTCATTCCCTTTTTTTTTTAAATATCATTATTTTTAATAATTTCTCTATTCTTTTATTTTTTTTCTTTATTTGTGTCTCAACTCAAGTTTGTATTTTTTCAACGTATATTCATTTTTAAATCTTCAATTCTTTCATATATATACATATATACATGATACACACTTGTATATATATATATATATATATATACACATCTGTGTGTGTGTATTTATTCAATTAGTTGTTAGTTTATATAAACATAAATATTTACATATAATATATAATTAATCTCGAAATGATACATCAGAATGTACCGATATCGAAATATTCTTTTCCAATAGTTAAACTGGAATGATCACCAGAACATAATTTAAAACATTAGAGCCAGTGAAATAAAGTATCTTCGTTCATATGACATATAGGAGAGAGAATTCTATCTTCATTTGGAGGAAGTTTTCTAAAATAAATATAATTTGTGATATGTTAATTAGAGCCTTCCAAAGGAAAGGATCTAAATAATCATGGATTTTCAGTTTCTAGAATGTTTTTTCAAGTAATAGATGTGCATGAAGAGTGATTGACATGAAAATTTCACAGTTATGACTGCATATCTTGACTTAATGGAAAGACTTTCAAATGAGTGGTGAATCCACTTTGGCTTATTACTAAGAAATGAGAATTGGTACTATAACAAAGATATCTTGAGAATTTCTACAACAAAGTCATAAGAGAATAGTGCCCGAAGGAGTAGATCATCCCATCTCCTTTGCTCCTTTAAAATTAAGTATGATACTTTGGTGTTATGATCTAAGACAACACTGATAAAATAGGAAGAGGGTCTAAAGGAGGTCAAGGTGGGGATCTAAAGATTAATCCAAACTCTAATTGATGAACCTTTCTTAATCTGGAAGCAAAAACATGATTGACTAACCATTCTTTGCTTGAGAAAGCTTTATCAAAATGTTGAATCAGAAGATTTAAGATTTGTTGATATAAAAGAAAAGTCCTTTAAGGTATTTATGAGATAGGATATGCTTCCAAAATCATAACTCCCATCAATAAATTTCCATCCTAATTTGGAAATGGTCATATTAAAGTGCAAAAGAAGTTCTAGAACAAGGCCTCTAAGCAAATTAGGTTAAAAAATTGGACTCCATTATTTTGGAGTGAAGTTGTGATGAGAATTTTAGGGTCAAGACTCAAAACCTCACTAGAATTTTACGAAAGGAAAAATTATCATTTTTTTAGATTATTTTAAGACTCCATAGTGAAGATGACTGGAAGGCCGACTGGAGCTTGCTACTGATTTAATGAGATTAGTTTAACTATCTTGTGAGAGAAGCTTTGGTTTCCAACCTGCTAACCTTGTTTAAATCCTTTGTTGGATTTCAAAACAAGAACTCTTTTAGAAATACCAAAACATAGAAAGACGCCGATATATCTAATCGTAAAAGGAGAAATCATGAAATTTAATACCTTTTTAACAAAGGGCAATGGATTGTATTGTTTAACAAAGGCTTTTCTAAAGAGGATTAGATCATCATCACATAGTAGATGTGATATTGAAACGTCCACCTACACTTATGTTCATGCATTTTTGGTGGCTAAGTAGTTCCTCTGAGATATTAACCTAGACAATACTTTGTTGCTAAGGATGAAGTGCAAAGGAGACGAAGGGTGACTTTGTCTAAGGTCTCAAGATAGTTTTGAGACAGTGGATTAGGGTTTTTGCTATGACCTTATAGCAAACATTAAAGAAATTGATTGGATAAAATTAGTGAACTATCTTGTTTCTAGTTCAAAGCAATGTAAGTGTGGTTCAGCTCCTTTAGAAGCTGATAGTTAATGAAAATTCGTAAGTTCGATTGACCAATTCACTAGGCGTCTAGATGTGTCTGAGCATTGTAGTACCTTCTTCAATGGGGCTTGCGTCAAGACCCTTATTGGGTGCTCCTAGAAATATGGCCTCGATCGGTGGGCTGCTGCTAGCAATGCAAACACTAGCAGTTCCATCGATAGGTATCTAGTTTCGGCTTCTCTCAATGCCAGACTGGTGAAGCAAACCGGCCATTGTGTCTTGTCCTTTTCTCACACCAATGCTGCCGATACAGCTTCCTCCATGATAGATAGGTACATGTATAATAGTTAGTCGGTGAAGTCGATGCACATTCTCAACTTCCCATTCGAGTTCCAAACTAGGATCACATTGGAGAGTCATTTAGGATAATGGATCTCTCTAATGAACCCTGCGGCAAGTAGTCGATCAACCTCCTCTACTATTGTCGCGTACTTGTCGGTACAAAAGCTCCTTTATTTCTATCGAACCTTCTTGGCGTCAGGATCCACATTCAAATGATGTTCGATCACACCTCCATCGATTCCGAGCATGTCTTCGTGACTCCAGGCGAAGACATCCTGGTGTTTGACGAGTAGTTGTATTAACTGTGATCTCATTTCGGGCTCCATCCTTGTGCCTATCCTAACCCTCCTCTCCGGGTGTGTATTATCCAGCGCAACCAGTTCGAAGGGCTCATTGGCCTCTCCTTGCTTTAGACGTCACTCGTCTTGGGTTTCTACTTCCTACTCTATAAGTTCAAGAGATGGGGGTGGGGCTCATAATTCAGTTACAAGCGGCTCTGCCATACACATATATTTTCCCCATTCTTTAAGTTCATGTACGTAGCATTCTCTTACCCGCACGACCCTCAGTTTGTTCAAGGTCGACCACCTGATGATTGCGTTGTAAGATAAGTGAGTTTTGACCACCAGAAAGTTCATCATGGTGGTAGCTTTATATGCATCTGTCGCAATTGTCACCGGTAGGGTTATAGAAGCCATGGGTTGTACAGTGTCCCTTGAGAATCCTTTTAGGGGCATTGGTGAAGGCTTTCCTTGGTCGATCCCATCTTTGCCAATGTCTCATAAAAAAGTATGTCGGCCAAACTCCCACTATCTATTAGTATCCTTCATGTGGTCGAGTTGGTGCCTAACATTATTACCACTAGGGCATCATCATGGGGATAAATTACCCCTGGATAGTCATTTCATCAAAGGATATCGCCATGGCCTTATAGCTTCGAGCCTGCTTGGCCAATCTTCTGATGCTAAAAATTTATTCATACCTCGCCCTCCTAGCATACGTCTTCGTGTTGTCGGTGGACGAGCTACCCCTGGCAAATCCTCCAGCAATGGTCTGGATCTTGATTTCTACAGGGGTGTTCTCTACGTTTTTATTTCTATGGGGCCTTCGATCCCTTTCAGTTCTCCTTTCTTCTGTATGTCTAGGCGGCCAGGAATGTTAGGCAATTAGTCACCTAAAGTCCCCATTTTCCTGTAACTCTTCATCTTCCATTTCAAGTGATGAGAGTCATCCGTTCAATGTCCTTTTGTGTTGCGATATGTGCAATATTTACAAATCCTACCTTTGCAGTCGCCACCGCCTTGAGACTGTTCCTTGGCTTGCATACACATGCTCGAGTGTGTTTTTTTGGACGGTGCTCCATTGTAGTTCCTCCTATCATACTGTCCTTTTCTCATCTTAGGCTCCTCTTTTTGGCTTTTGCTATTAGTGGTTCCCTTGGACTTGTTAAGGCTCATACTTTCTTGTGGCAGTTAAGGCACGGAGGGTGTCCTCTGCATTAACAAAGGCATCAGCCCAGTTTATGAATTCTCGTAGCGTGGCAGGGGTTTTTCTCTCCAACTAAGCCATTAAGGGATTCCAGGGCTAGATGCCGCCCAGGAGTGCTGCTAGTGTAATCTTCTCATCCTGGTCATCTATAGTCATACACTCTTTGTTGAATCTGGAGAGGTAAGCCAAGGTAAGCCTTCAGGATCTCATCCTCCCGTTGTTTTACAGTGAGAAGGTAGGCAGTCGGTCACTTTCTCCTCCTGCTAGCCATGAACTGTGTAAGGAACTAGCTGCCTAGCTCCTCAAAACTGTTGATGGTGCTTGGCTGCAAGGCCATGAACCATCCTCTGGCAGACCCTTAAGTGTCAACGGGAATGTTCAACAGTCAATCCCCCCGGGGAAATCCTAGAGTGTCATGTGAGCTTTAAACTTCTACAAATGCTCGATCGGGTACTTAGAACCGTCGTACATCTCCATTTGCAAAACCTTGAACCTTGGTGGGAGTTGGGTGGCCATCACCTTGGCACTGTAAGGGAGATCTATCCTACTGAGCAACTAGTCGACTGAAAATGAGGCTGTGTAACTTCTCGCGGATCCTCTTCTTTTCCTTTTTGTCAACAGCCACCCTTCCAGCACTTTGTGACTTCTCTTTGACTCGGTCTTTCTAGCTTGGCCAAGCACCTTCCCCTGATCTAGCATTTATTTGCTTCAGAATCTCATTTTCTCGCTAAAGACTTTCCATTTCCAATGTCAACTTCTTCATCTGCTCCTCCATTTCTACAAATTTTCCCTCTATGTTGGTTGAGCTAGCTTCCTAATTGTGGGTTGCTTGAGAACATGTCATAGCAGGCATACAAAAGACATGCTGATATGTTGTTTGACCTCCAGCCAACAAACTCAATCAACCTGCAATACAAGAAACATGAGGGCTCTGTGGATGTGTGACATCTCCAATGCCTAAGTTAGTATATCTCTTAGAAAGAGTTCTTGATGAATACTTGAGTTCGATTCTTACCTATGTTTAGCCTTATATCCCCCCCTCTGGTTTAGGTCTCTGTTTCCTCTATGCTTGGGGTGTCCGCCAACTGTTTTAGGTGCCACATCATCATGATGTCGCCTTTAATTCGGTTGCTCCCATTAGTACCTTGGGTCACATCTCCCATGAGGCGCAACCTTTTTCTAGGTAACCTGTCAGGGACAGAATGTTCCTTCGAGATCTCCTGCCTACAATCCTTATCGGGTCATTTAATGCGGTGTGATTTCCGACGAATTATCCAGTCATAAGGCATGCCGGTGTGAACATTGTCCCATCTTCTTTTGTGGATCCAGGCCTTCTTCTCCCTGGCCATTTATTGGGCTAGTAGCTTATGATCCTTGGGCCTTCACGAGGTGGACTGAGCCCAGCCCGCGTAGGGGATGAACATGCCCATTTAGAATCGATGATTAAAATTGATAAATTTGGTCAACATCCTTTGCGCTATACCTTAATCAGGTATAGCATTGTGTATAACTTTTTCTTTTTTAGAATTTGCCCACTGCGGTATGAGTTATTTAGAATAAGATTATTTGTTAGTCTTTCCATCTCTTAACGCAAACAAAAAATGTGTTCTAATCACAAGCTGCCACATGTCAAACTTAACTTTTCTAAAGAAAAAATTAAACATATTTTAAAATTTGAACATAAATTTTTTTATAATAAAAACCATTTTTTACTCAAATATAAATTAAAAAAAAAAGAATGTGACTTCTTGTGGTATTTGCCACCCCAACCATCATCAGTGGCTATATTCTGATCATCAAAGCTATGCTACACCATGGTGACCGAGGTGGAGCCATGACACATGCAATAGACCGCACCTTGTGGAGCCTTCTAGGGCCTAGACTCTAGGCCACCTCAACCTTTATAGAATGACTCGATTTTGGCCACAAGTGGTAGCTCGAGTGGTACCGCCGGTGGCCTTTTTGTTTTTGAAAGAAAAAAAGAAAAATAAATTTTTATAATAAAAGCTAGTTTATATTATAGAAATTTATTTGGATTGTTTAAAGAATTTCAACTTGATTTTTTAAAAAAGTTACAGTTGACGCGTGAAAATTTGTAATTGGGCAACTTGTTTTCAGTTGAAATTAATAAATAGAGGATCATATTTACAAATAACATTTTTTTTAAAAAAAAAACCTCATTCATTGATAACATTGTTCTAATACAAGAACTGGAGACAGTTAGGAGGATCCTCTATATCAACTATACAGTATGTTGCAAATAAGGCATCCTTTCCTAGGTTGTGGGCAACTGAATTGCCTTCACGATGTATGTGGCTGAATTGACAGTGTACATATTTAGCCATAGAAGCTTGAATATATGAAATGAACATTCCAAAATAACTGTCATTTTGGCTTCTTTGATTGACTTCATTAACCACTTTTTTAGAGTCTCATTCTAAGATTACCTTGCTCATGCCCAGCTCAAGACCAAAATTGACTATTGTGAGTGCAGTTGTTGCCTCTGCTAGAAGTGGATGAGGAAAATAATCCCGTTTCTTCCTCAAAATAGCTAGAAAGTTTCATTCCTCGTCTCTAATAGAAACACCTATCCCTATTTTAAACTGACTTGTATCAATTGCCATATCCCAGTTGATCTTACAAAAACCTTGAGGTGGACACTCCCATGTAACTCTCCTTGTGTTTGTAGACAATGTCTGGTTTACCTCTCTTGATTTTAATACAGAAAATTCTATCAGCATTTGATTCACTTTGTGTAACATTGTGTTTGGATCAATGAATATGTTTTTAAAGAAAAATTCATTCCTTCTCCACCATAAATTCCAGAGAATTAAAGATAGTTCAATCATCTCTTCCTTGTTTAGCTTTTTTAACATATCTTGCAATAACTCCTTAACATTTTTGTATGACAACCAACTTGTCTTGCTGATTGTTATAACTGATTGGAATCTGAATTATTAGGTATGCTTCAGTGTTATTGAAAACTGTTTTGATCAAGAGTATGTTCCATTCCTTGGTTTCTGGTTGAATAAGAACCTCCACTTTAGCATCATCCCCCAATAAATGTTCCCAATTTGAGGTTTGTATAAGGTAGGTTGAGGCAGCCAAGGATTTGACCAAATTCTTACTGATTTCCCATTACCAATTCTCCATATGGTCCCTTCTAGAAGTAGAGTTCTAGTAGATAAAATGCTTCTCCATATGTAAAAGGGATTGCTTCCCAACTTAACACTGAAAAAATCTAGGAAAATATTTAACCTGCAGAACTCTTGATGCTAGAGAATTTGGATTTTTAATAATCTTCCAACCTTGTTTTGCTAACAAAACAATGTTAAAGTTTTCAAAGCCTCTAAAACCAAGCCCCCTACCTCTTTGGACTTCCCGATTTGAGACCAACTCAACTAGTTCATTTCTCTCTCTTGGTTAGCTTGACCCCACTAGTACCCTATCATCAATTTATTTAGTTGTTTCAGCAAGCTTTTAGGAAGTTTAAAAACTCTCATCGAATAAGTAGGAATGACTTATATAACAGATTTTATCAGGATTTCTCTCCTTGCTTGTGATAAAAACTTTAGTTTAGGGGTGCTACTCGCCCCTACAGGGCTGGGCCACTCCTCCCTCGCCCCAGCATGGGCGGGAGTGTCAAAATTTCCACCGGGGGCGAGGTACCCCGTCCGTTCAACGGGGGCACCCCCTACTGGGCCTTCGCCCAGCTCATTTTTCTGGGCCCTAAATGGCCCATAATCTATTTTGGGCCACTTTGGGCCCATAATCCATTTTTGGGCCCAGAATCCATCTTTTGGCCACTTTGGTCCTAGAATTTAACTAATATATATATATATTTAAAAATTGAAAAAAAGATACATATATAGATAGAACTATTAAATATATACTAAATTTCAACTATTAACTAATTAAGTAATAATCATCACTAAGACACTAACCTATTACAAATTATAATTTACAATTATACAAATTAAGACTTTAAGAGAACTAATAAATTTAAACTATTACAATATTACAAACTCCTCTAAAAATATTAAATATTACAAATTGTACTATTAACTATTGTAGCAACATCACACTTAATTGTAAATTAACAATTATAACTAATAAATGTTCAATTTGATCAATTTGGGATGGCACTGTGGCGATGAATTCATTGAGTGGTGAGTTGTGTCGACTGCTGTGAGACTGAAAATCAAGATCATAAACATTAATAAGTTATAAAACTTGAAATATTAATAAGTTAAAAATAAAACAAATTAGAATTATAAAGTTATAAAATGAAACAAAAATTTTAAAAATTAAAATACAAAATATTAAAAGTACTAACCAAGATGAGATTGAGATTGGGCAATTGGAATTTGAGATGAAAATGAGGCAGATGAGCATAGATCGGTCATTAGGATTCGGCATGTGTATATTGAGAATATAAAAGTTAAAAAACATACAAGCAAAATAATTAGATACTAAAATATGATATAAAATTATAAATGCAAAAAATAAATAAAGGACAAATTGTGCAAACCAAGGCAATGGTGGGTCCAATACAAAGTCATACTGCATCGGAGGTAGCCGTAGACGCCGTCTCATGTATCACTATAATAATAAAATTTGAAATGAAATTAATGAATACCAATTAAATGAAAATATATAAATTAATAAGAAATTAGAAAATGAAATTAAAATAAATACCAGATCCAGGCTGATCACCACCCTTCTCCTCGACGTTTGCCTCCTCATACTCAAGAACATCCGTAACATGAATTGGAGTTCCCTTGATCCAATTCTGTATACAAATCAAAGTATCCACAGTGGTAGGAGCTAATGAACTCCGAAATGAATCCAATACACTCCCTCCGATGCTAAAGGTAGACTCCGAGGCTACGATGCTAACAAGGATGACCAAAAGACTGTGCGGGCTATCTCTCCAAGGATGGATACTTCACGACATTCATCTTCCACCAACTTAATATATCGAAATCTCGTGAAAATGATATTACCTCCGCTATTAAGTATCTGTCTATCTCTGACTGAGCTTCTACATAACTCCGCATTAAGGGGGTTTGCTCAAACTTCTCACCCAAGTCCAATCTACGTCTTTTCCCACTATCGACTTCTTGAACCGGGGTGGGGGTAGGTATAGGTACCGCAATATTACCACCCTGCAGGACGGTAAACTCATTAAATAATCTACTAAGGGTTTCCCGAATCCTTACTGCAATAAGCTTCATCCATGCTTGCCCGTACGCAAGGCCCAATCCAAATACCATGACATCCACCTTAAACCTCGGGTCAAGGACGACAGCTACATTAACAAAATATTAGCCCTAGTAAAATTTTCCCAATACTTGTCGTACTTTGACCTCATAACCAATGCCATCTCCCGTAGCCTATAGTGATCACCTACGACCATGTCATCTAATTTTTCTTTTACCCTACATATTTGCTGACAAAATTGATGGGATGTAGGGTACAAAATTTCAGATATCGTCGTGGTGATCTCATAAAAAGCCTAAAAAACTTCACAAAAATATATACAATCTCCCAATCATCATCTACGGGTTTCCCCAATCCCCCGTGATCATCACAATATTTAACATATTGGATGTCTTCATCACCCAATAGTGCAAATGCCAACCTATATTATTGGGCCGCCTCCAACATAAAAAATGTTGAGTTCCATCGTGTAGGCATATCAGTACAAAGTCCCTTCTTGGATGTTAGGCCCGTAGACCTTGAAGCAATCTTGAATTTCTCCAACCTCGAAGGTAAAGATCTCACCCATCTCACAGCAGTCCTAACCCGAGCAATCGGGTCATGAAGATCCCTCAAACCATCAATAACAATAAGATTTAGAATATGTGACACACATCTCACATGCAGACACTCACCACCCAAGATTGTTTTATTTGCCTCTCTAAGATAGGTCTTTAGATGTCTCAATACGACATCATTAGACGAGACATTATCAACTGTGATTGTAAGAACTCGGATCAACCCCCACTCATTTATTGCGACCTTTAAGGCCTTCACAATTGTCTCACCCTTATGATCGGTGATTTGACAAAATTTTATAATTTTTTTATGTAATGTCCAATTATAATAAAAAAAATGCACAGTTAAAGACATATAATTAAAATTTTAGATTGATGTCT
The DNA here is from genome assembly GCA_961763995.1 of Juglans cinerea. Classification (NCBI taxonomy): domain Eukaryota; kingdom Viridiplantae; phylum Streptophyta; class Magnoliopsida; order Fagales; family Juglandaceae; genus Juglans; species Juglans cinerea. The sequence continues at coordinate 18,846,834 of CAUIVZ010000008.1, forward strand.
AAGTATCAGTGGTAAGGCAAACAAATTGACCGGCCAATTCACCCCTCAACTTATCTTTTTCAGTGTAAAAGTATTTTTTTACACCTTTGCCACCGTGTGGCGAGAATGAATATTAAACCTTGGTTCCAAGTAGCGAGCAAACGCTTGGAACCCTTTTCTATCAACAACTTGAAAAGGTAGCTCGTCCATGATGACCATACGAGCTAGGTGTCTTCTACACTCATTGGGATCATACTTAGTATACCCCCTCAAAGTTGCACTCCCACTAGTCCCATCCGTCATTTTTTTAAGTCCAATTTCTATCCTAAATTGACTCTTTTCTTGTAAGGATCTTAATATTGGAACTTTTTTACATTGCTCTTCTAAGTGCACCTTTAATTATGAGGTGCCATGTTTCCTATAGTGACATCCATAGATTTTTTCACAATGGTTACACTTGGCTTGTGGGTTATTGGGGTCACCACCCTCTAGTTTGGTGAAATGAGCCCAAACTATAGAAGCAGGTTTCTTGTTGGGCTTGGAGGCAGGGCAAGGTGCCGTAGGGGTAGGTGTTGGGCCAGGGGTAGGGGTAGGAGTAGAAGTTGGAGTAGGGGTAGGTGTAGGGGTAAGGGTACCCTAGGCATGGAAAGGAGAGCTCGCACTAAAATCTGCAGGCATATCCATGAACTCAAGCAAATAAGGTAGCTGGTGGATCAGGAGGGGCATGCAGTTACAGACAAGCAGCATTTTGGTGATCTATTCTCAAGATTTTTCATTCACCTGTTTACCTCTTCTAATCCTACAGCTATTAACAGTTGCATCTCAAGAATGGCTACAACAGTTACAGAGGATATGAACAAAAGACTACTTATGCAATTTACAGAAGAAGAAGTGAAGGAAGCTATGTTTCAAATGAATCCCCTAAGCTCCCATGGACCCGATGGATTCCCTGCTCTTTTTTATCAACTTTATTAGGAGATTGTAGGCAAAGAAGTGTGCAGTTATGCTTTACATGTTTTGAATAATGGTGGTTCTTTGAAGGGTGTAAATTATACCTATATTACTTTGATTCCAAAGCTGATAGAGGCAAAAAAAGTTTCTGATTTTAGACCTATTAGCTTATGCAATTTCATTTATAAAGTGGTTGCTAAGATTATAACTAATAGGCTTAAAACTGTATTGCCTCATATTATCTCTCCTAACCAAAGTGCCTTTGTTCCTGGTAGGTTACTTTCAGATAATATTTTAATTGCTTATGAAACTTTACATGTTATGAATTCAAGAATGAAAGGAAAATCAAGATTTATGGCACTTAAGTTGGATATGAGCAAGGCCTACAATAGGGTGGAGTGGTCTTTTCTTGAAGCTGTGATGAGACAAATGGGGTTTGATGGGAAGTGGATTGCTCTTATCATGGACTGTCTCTCTTCTGTTTCCTATTCTATTTTGGTAAATGGAGATCCTCAATAGGTATTTCATCCATCTCGAGGTCTAAGGCAGGGAGATCCTCTTTCTCCCTACCTTTTTATTATATGTGTTGAAGCCCTTTCATGTATGTTGCATCAAGCTGAGGAATTGGATAGTATATCAAGTGTGTCAGTGGGGAGGGGAGCAGTCCATGTCAACCACCTATTTTTTGCTGATGACAGTTTGCTCTTTTGTAAAGCAAACTCACTTGAGTGGTCAAGGATTCTCCATATACTTAAGACATATGAGCAAGGGTCTGGCCAGATGCTAAACAAGGAGAAGACCTATATTCTCTTTAGTAGAAATACATCTCTTGAGGATCAGAATACTATATTGCAGATTGCTGGAATCGAGTCTCAAAGTTCTCTTGAAAAATATTTGGGTCTTCCAGCCATTGTGGGAAGGAAGAAAATGGCTGCCTTTCATTCACTTATTGACAGAACATGGGCTCGAGTTACAAATTGGAGATCAAAATTTTTATCAGCTGCTAGCAAGGAAATACTAGTGAAAGCTGTGTTACAGGCCATACCCACGTACACAATGGGGATTTTGCTGCTGCCTCAATCCATTATATAGAATTGAATAAGCTACTAAGGAATTTTTGGTAGGGCTACAATAAAGACAATACAAAAATCCAGTGGGTAAAATGGAGTCTTTTGGGAATGGGAAAAGAGCAAGGTGGACTGGGGTTTAGAGAGTTTAAATCCTTCAACAATGCTATGTTATTAAAGCAATGTTGGAGAGTTTTAAAATACCCCGAGTCTATGGTAGCAAAGGTGCTTAAACACAAGTATTTCTCCAACACAGATTTTCTAGAGGCCAAATTGGGATCCAGACCCTCTTATGCATGGAGGAGCCTTATGGCAAGACTTGCACTGTTAAAAGAGGGCTTAATATGGAGAGTTGGAGATGGAAAACAGATCAGGATATGGGAGGACAGGTGGCTCATGGATTCAAACAGTTTAGTAGTTAATACCAAGGTTCAATGTGATTCCAGGATTGAGAGGGTGGCAGATCTCATTAATCCTATGCTCAAAGAATGGAATGAGGCACTGATTTCTAACATGTTCTCGTCAACTGATGTCAACAGAATTATGTCCATTCCTCTCAGTTATGTTGGAAGGGAAAATATGATGATTTGGGCATATACTAAGAATGGAGTACACTCAGTTAAAAGTGCCTACTTGTTGCAACAAGAGCTTCTCAGTCAAAGGGAAGGGGAATCTTCGAAAGTGAAGGAAATGAGTGATTCATGGAAGGCTATTTGGAAGATGCAAGTCCCTAATGTGATTAAAATGTTCATATGGAAAGCCTGCAAATGCTTTGCCTACTTTACTGAACCTGTTTCACAGGAAAGTAACTAAAGAGGATAAATGTCCAATTTGCCAAATATTCCCTGAATCAGTTTTTCATGCTCTTTGGGAATGTGAATTAGCTAAAGATGTGTGGAGTTAAGCTAGTAAAAGGCTACAAAAGATGTCTATCCATAAGCCCTCTTTTTTTGGAGTTTTGGGATTTTCTGGTTCAGACACTACAGAAGGATGAGTTAGCTGAGTTTGCAAAGATTGCTAGACTTATTTGGTTCAAGAGGAACAACTTTGTCCATGAAAAATGTTTTTCTCACCCTGACTCTATTATTTCAAAGGCTATTGAGGAGATAACCTGTTTCAAGCAATGTCAAGATCAGAAACATAGGACAAGGCCTGTTGCTCGAGAACATTGTTGTAGATGGGTGAAACCTCCTATGGGTTATTACAAACTGAATTGGGATGCAGCCATTGCTAAAGAAGCTGGTAAAGTTGGGATAGGTGCAGTTATAAGGGATCAAATGAGTCTGGTTGTTGGCACTCTTCAAGCTCAGAGAGTTCTTTTTGCAAATTCCTTTATGGTAGAGGTGCTCTAATGCTAGCTGCCATTTTTTGTCAAGACATGGGTATACATGATATCATCATGGAGGGAGATGCACTACAAGTCATCAATATTCTGAACAAAGCAACTATTGATTGGAGCAAGGTGGAGTACTAATTGCAGACACTAAAATGATACTCAATACCTTGCATTCATGGTTAGGTTCTCATGTCAAGAAGGAAGGAAATAAAGCTGTCCACATTTTAGCTAGAAATGCTCTGTCCCTGGAGGAAGACTTGTACATTCCACTATTCTTAGTGAGATAATGTAAGTCATTCTTGAGCAATAAAATTGTTTGGTTTTTTCAAAAAGTTTTTAAAAAAAAAAAAAAAAAGCCTTGTCAAGAAATCTTAATGAAATCATCATCGAATGACATTTTTTAGAGGAGAAATGATAGTTGCAGTCGTGAGTGCGCAAAGGCCGCAAAGTCATTTTGAAAAAAATGAATATATATGGATCCACATAAAAAAATTAATTTTTTAATAATAAACCTCACTCTTTTTTAAAACAATTGCACGACGCTTGTACACTTCACGACTGCACTAGTATTACTCTTTTTAGATAGTAACAAAGGAAATTACGCATAATAATTTTTTTCCTCAACCTATTATTTTTCATCTACAAAAAATATAGAAGTTCTAATTATCATATATAGAAGAACCTGAAATTATTAAACTAATGAGAGAAATGTGAAGTAAAAAAAACAACAAACAAGGTTGTTATGGCAGAGTCCAAACTCAGTCCAAAACATGACCATATTATGCATCTCCATAATACTACATCAGTGGAGTATGTGTCCTTCTATGCTAAAACATAACCATATACAAGCCGTACACAAACCAAAAAATTAATTTAGTACAAATACAAAAGAGTCCCAACCAAATTTAGCAACACAGTCCCATAAATAGTCTAGCAACACAGTCTCAAACTAAGTACAAATACAAAATAGGCCCATACAAAAGAGTCCCACAAATAAATATCAACACAGTCCTATTGAAGTCCAACAACACAATCCCATTCAAGTCAGAAATTACCAACAGTCCACAAATTATATACCGAAAGAGTCAGAAAAGTTACTAAAATAGTCCACAAATTACCAACAAAGATAATATCCACAGTCCACAAATTTAGTTGCTACCCAGCCACATATTTATCCAGCCATGTGGCTGGGCAGCTACTAAATTCTAAAAAAACATTAGTTCTATAAATATTAGAAGTTAGATATCTACATAATAAGGTGTCGAAGGAGAGTTAGATCTACCTTCGGAATGAGACTTCGAATCCTAAAAAATTGCTAGTTGAATATTACGAAAATATTCAACTTGCATGGCATTCATGCCACGTAGATCTAACATCATTATCTTGCATTCAAATTTCTTCTTCTCTAGTTCAAACTTCTTATTCTTTAGTTCAAATATTTTCTCGCTTTTTTGGTCTGCCTTCAACGCAGCATTTCTCCGCTCTTTCATGGTCGTGGCTCTATCCTCGGTCATTTTAGCTAACGAAATGCTGATCTCAGACTCTTTGCCATCCATCGACTTCCGCTTCCTCTCCCTTTCTTTCTCAACTTTTTTGCCTAGAGGTCTCTCCGCAAAAACCTCCATGTTCTCCTCCATTGTGTCAATAGCAGCTTCACCTTGTGGCCTTCTCCTCGTCCCAAGGGTGGAGATGTGTTGTTGCCATTTTGGTTGGTGTCTCAGAAGACACCAACAATGCTCCATTGTGAAGTTACTCTTCTCCATCTCTTTATACAAAAGTTTCGCCTTCTCAATCTACAAATACATAAGAATATTGTTAGTTCATAAATCAGTCCTACATGTTTGTGAAAATTAAAGGAAAATGTTACATACCTTGTCTTGCTCCGTTGCACCACTCGAATGCAATAACTCTACTTGTGCTAAAAATGCATAAAACTTATTTGTGCATTTCTGAATCGAGGACCACCGATTCATCAAAGAAACTACAGAACGGTTCACATTGTTCTGTTTTTTATATTCATGATAAAATTTTGAAATTCTTTCCCACATTTGAGTGGACTTTTGATCAGTACCCTTTATTGCATCGATACTAATGTTGAGCCAAGCTGAGACGAGGAGGTTATCCTCCTCTGCAGTGAAAGATACACCCCTTTGAACTTTTTTTGGAGGAGGCCTCTTTTCACCGTCATTGAATGTTGCTTGGAGCACAACATTAAAATGTTGCGTTGTTGTGCTATTACAACCCTCTCCTCCACTTTGTAATAGAGTGGTGAAGAAGGGATCATCATCAATTTGTGTGCCCATCCTTGAAAAATATTATATTTTCAAGGAGTCAGAAAAGTTTAGAAATTTTCAAGTCCCACAAAACAACATTTGATAAAAAAATTATGCACCCAGATTTTTACATATATTCATATTGTGTATACACTTCATTTTTTTTTTTCCATATTTTGCACCAAGATTGCTACATACATTCATAGCTCTAAGAGATTCACAAACAAACTACTCAGTATTAACCAAAAAAAAAAAGAAGAAAAACTATAATAGAAAATAAGTTTCCACAACACATCCCAAACCCAGTCCACAAGCTTCTTAAAGCTTGTATTACTTTAATGCTAAAGCTATCTTACATTATTTCTGGATATTACATATACATTTGATGCAAAATCGTAGAAAGATTCAATCAATTGCCAATCTGAAAAAAATGACAATGGAACACAAAAATAAAACATTCAATATTTTGCTGAATCTTCCCAAATCACAATGGAACACAACAATAGCACAATATCCACAAAATGATGTTATATCTGCCTGCCTCAAAATGACATGCAAATAGTCCACAAATATGCAGAAAAACAGAGTCAGAAATAAAAGCCATTTAAATGATCTGCTATGCAAAGAAATATGTAGAATAAAAGCAAAGAAAAAGAGCAAAGAAATATGCAGAAAAACAGAGTCAGAAATAAAATCCATTTGCTGATCTGGTATGCAAAGAAATATGTAGGAAAAAAGCAAAGAAAATTAGCAAAGAAATATGCAGAAAAACAGCAAAAAAATAAACTTGTTGTTCTGTTTTGGCACACCCAAATTTTCATTTGGCAAAAGTTCTATGGAATCCATTAGTTCCTAAAAAAATCTCTGTTTTTGGTTGGATTAGTTGATGTTGTGCCAATTGATTCAGATGTTAATATTTGTGGTATTCCTTTAGCTTCAAAGTGTTACTGGTGCAAGAGTAATGCAAGTATGAAGGGGGAATTAGCCTCAGCTATATGGAGAGACACTATGCTGCCCTTTTTGTTATTTCCATCTTCACTGGAATTTCATTGGAAGGAAAGGTAATAAGATGGTGGATGACTGATCTTTACAAAGATAATGCATCTCCACTTGCTTCCAGAGGTTTATTATATGGAAAATATTGTTATCTAGGAATGAGCATTGCTTTAATGAAAATATGCCAGTATTTTCTGCAGTTATTCATAAGATTACAAGCTGGCTTTTCTAAATTAATGCATCTGTTAAGCCATCACAACTTACGAGATTTACTCTAAAATTTTCTTTGAGCACTTTGGGCTTTAATTTCATTTAGGTTTATCTTTAAAAGGACAATTAATGAATAAAATTCTATATATAGTCTAGCTAATATATTTAAAAGAGAGTAGTATAACTCAAACTTAGGTTGACACATATGTACGTTTGAGTTAGATTCAAGTAACACGAGGATAAGACCCAGAAAGATAGTAGAAGGAAAACCAAAGACAAATTCCATATAAAACAACACCAAGGATTCAAAATGACCGATAAGAGCAGACATAACATCACACCTCTATTGTGATTTCTTCCAGATTTTTAAAACCATGCTGCAATGAAACAATGAATGAATTTCTTCTCTGCAATAAATGGTAGGTCTTAAACCCCTAAAAGCATGATAATCTGACCAAGTCGATCCAAGCATCCAACACACAGAAAAGCTAAGCTAGAAGAGCATATGATTGGTAGGATATAAATTCATTCCTCTACTAAATCAGATAACCATGTCTGCTCAACAATAAATTGTCTGTGGTTAAGAAAGATAATGAGTTACTACCTTTCTAAAAAAATTTGCAGATTCAAGTAACAAGCAGAACAAGCCAAAGCTTTTTTTTTTTTTTTTCATGCATCATGGAAAAGCAATGAGTTAAACTTAACTATCTTTCATTGAAGCCTGATTCATGTTCATAATATTTTTGAATATTAAACCAAAAAACAGAAATAAAAAACTTTAGTATGGAGATTAGGATGTGCAAAAAAATATATAAAAAACAAAAGAAACAATTATGATGATGAAACAACAAGAATCTACCCAATTTACATACCTATAGGGCTTGCTTGTATGACCTGTATAAGAATAAAATAAGAACCATGCTAAGAAAATTTTATAAACTTAGATATGAAAAGTCTGGGCATGGAGCATGGAGAAGAAAAAGAGAAGAAAAGAACACCAAATGTGAAACGAAAGAAACAAAAGATTCTAAGGGTCTGTTGAGTCAGATTTCCTAAATCAATTGCACAAAAATATAATTTCCTAAATCAATCGCACAAAATTCATACCGTGAGGTGTATTCAGAATGTTCTTGAGCCAAGTCGAGAGAGAGAGGGGAAATCGCACAGCCGACAGGAACCAGAAAAGGAAAGGGACGCAAAAATTTTTGGACTGGAGAAATCAACGATTGAAGAAGGTTGAGGAAGAGAGAAGAGGAAGAGAGAAGAGGGATAGGAGCGATGGTCTTCTGAACGAAAGAGAGAATACGAGGGAAGAGGGAGGGAAATGGAGGGAATGGGAGGAAAAATAATAAAAAGTTCTTTTGGTCATCCAACAGTGTGTCGCCAAACATAGCTAGAAGTAGAAATTAACTGTAGCTCAAAACTAATCATTATGGTTTTGGCTAGTTCAATGTAAAAATTTTGTAACCAAAAAAGATAAATTTTGGACTTGGCGTTGGCAATGACCAATGCTCTTAGAGATTCTAACTTCTTAGTGCGAGCTTTAGAAAGTTGGACGACTAAATAATTAATCAATTCCATAATGAAAAACTCCAAACAATGTGTACGAAATCATCCCCTCAAGTATATATCCCGTGTTTACTTGATTTAGAAGACCAATCGAATTTGAAATTGTATTATCCTAACGAATTCTTCGCAGTTCTATATTATATATTTATTGAAAAAAATAAAAAATAAATAAAAGTAGATATATAATATAGTGCTGAATAGATTTTTTATATCTAAATAGAAGTGCTTAAAAAAAAAAAAAATAGTATTGGTTTCATTTTCCTTATCTCATTTTTTTCTCTTGAACACAGAATAAACCATGAGAGAGAATCTCTATTCCTTACCTTCCGCTTATTTCCCTCCCAAGGATACCCACTTTACCCTCTTCCCTCGCAGTGGATTTTGTTTCCTTCCCCTCCTAACTCCGAAGCATAGGCCGCCGTCACAGGCCACAGTTCACGCGATGGAGGTCGGAGGATCAGATTCTAATGGCCGCGAGTTCAAGAACGCCGACGAGATGTGGAGGGAACAGGTCGGTGATCCCAGCAAGAAGACCGACTGGTACCACCAAGGCGTTGGCTATTGGCAAGTATGTAATACGCTGCTAGCAGCGTTTTCTTGTCTGGCCCCTATATTTTTTTTTTTGGCTTTGATTATTCCATTTCGTGTTAAATTTTGGTTTCTGGGAAAATTTTATGTGTTCTAAATGGGTTTGTGTTTGTGGAAGAGAAGGGCGTCGAGGCATCGGTGGATGGGGTACTGGGAGGGTATGGGCATGTGAATGAGGCGGACGTTCATGGTAGCGAAGCTTTTCTCAAGACCCTCTTGTCTGAAAGATACCCCAATGCTGGCACAGACGGCCACCTCGTTGCACTCGGTACCCTCTCTCTCTCCTCTCTCCGACTCTCTCCAGCTACGTGTGTATGAATATCTGTCGACTTGTATTTGCGTGTTTCAAGTTGGAGAAGTTAAATTCATTGCCAAGTTTGTTTGGTCATACTACTCATCAAAAAAAAGTTTGTATGGTCAAACTGCTATGAACTCGAATCTTGAAAATATTGAAGTTTCAAGCCAGCATGACATATGACACTGCAAAGAGATAAATGGCGGGAAAATGTTTTGATAATTTACTTATTTTTGATAAAGTGATACTTTGGCCACAAAGAGATCCCACAAAAGTAAATTATTTAGTTGAAGTAAATATCCCGCAAAGAGATGTTTTTGATAGAGATATATCTCCTACTCAAAAGCAAGGTCCAAGGCATTTTGAGTTCACATGATATCAATTGATTGAACTTCAAATGCTTAAATTAATCAATTTCAAACTCTTTGAAGAACAATGCAGTAGCAGGCTCCATTTCCCTTAATGAAATCAGTAAATGAAACACGTGCTTGCTGAATGACTTGTAGCCCATTGGTGAGATGAGCATTGTTTGGGAACTTACATGAGCATCTCATCTCAAAACTTCTCCTAATTTCCTTCCCACAAACATTTTGTATACTTCCTGGGTACATGGGCTTTGCCTAGTTTCATTAAATAAAGCTTTTCTTACTTACCAAAAATAAAATAAAAAAATTCCTTCTTGCAAACATCACTCAAACATAACACTTTTTAATTTCAAATCTTCAACTTTTTCATCTAATCATTACCTAATCATTACAAATTTTCCAAACTTCCAAACAAAACACACAAAAAAAAAACTTTTTAAAATTTCAAAACAAAAATTATATTCAAACAATTTTTTAATTTTATGATATTTTTATTCAAATTTTTCTCTCATTTTCCAAAACCCAATAAAACATCTTAACTCAAACCATTTTACTACTATTCACAGAATTCCCATCTCATCTCATTAGCTAAACATGCCCTAAATTTATCTGAGGATAGCTGTTTTGTCCTTCCCGCCTTCCCATTTCCCAAAGTTGGCGTCTAGATTTTTTTCTTCCAAAAGAAGTCAGTCTCACCTTTTTGGAGTTGTTCAGAATTGTTGTGGAGTTTGTGTCAATATCATTGTGAACAGTTGGACTTAGTCCAATGGTTGCCTTGCTTACCTTTCAACTTGGTTACCGATAAAAAAAAATATCATTGTGATGCAAGCATGAAAGGTGAAGAGTTATTGAGGTTTTCTACATGAGTTTTGATGTGCATTTCTCAAATGCATGCTTTGCTTAGTTTCTTTGTGAAGATTCTAATTGTTGTGTCAGTAGATGAGTTAGGTCTTCTCTAATCCATAGTAGTTAATATTGATAGGGATTTAGATCCCATCATTCATCTAAGGTGGATCTGCTATACTAAATATACAATGAAATACTATCAGATGTTCTAATTTGAGTGAGCAAACTGCCTAACATTTTGCAGTCATATTTCCTATGTTCTTGGGCAACGCCCTTTGAGTTTATTGATAAAATGTATAAAAAAGTAAAAAAGAAGAAGAAGAAAGAAATAAAGAAGAAGTTTTGCAGTCATGTTGGTGGTTCAAGGATCAATCTTGAGATCACTGAATATTCTTCGCCATGGTTCTTGATTTCTGAACAATGATATATATTTTTTATCCCAAAGACCAAATGAAGAAATGGTTAAAGAAAAAGAAGAAGACAAATGTTAAAGATATCGTTTTATTATTGGAAACATCAAAACTGATAAAAGGAATTGCCTCTAGATGTTGCATCTAGAGGGAAAGAAATGACGGAAACTTTGAAGACAAGGAGTGTTCCCTAGTTGAACTCAGAAGTTTCTTTTCAAGACACTATTCCTTTGGTCAATTGGTTTAGATTTCAATGGGCTTAATCTTCATGATTTTGTTGTTTCTATTTCTTCTCTTAATTAGGTGTCTCTCATGTATACTTCTTGTGTACTCAGGCTTTGCAATGATTCTATTAATAAAATTCTCTATTACTTATATAAAAAAAAGGAATTGTACCATACATATTCTTGATATTCAGTTTAAATGTTACACATATTTGGCACCTATAAAGCTTGCATTTGGGTAGTGAGGTATTCTGTGAATAGTAGTGAAAAAATAATGAAAAAGTAATAATAGAATATTGAATAGTAGTGAATAGTAGTAAAAAGTAGGTGAAAAATAATAATAAAATAATGAATAGTAGTGAGGTATTATCAGAATACCTGAGAATACCTAAATACCTAAATACCCAAACTAGGCTGACTATGGAATTAATGTTTGATGCCATTGAAAATTTTACCAATGATCAAACTGCTGCAGATTGTGGTGCTGGCATTGGAAGAGTCACCAAAAATCTTCTCATAAGATATTTCAATGAGGTGAGGTGAGCTTTTCTCCTTTATATGTAACTTTCCTGGTGTACCCTTTAGAATAGCAGTATAAACATATTTTTAAGTGATCTGGTCTGAACTGAGCTTTGGACTCATAGTGCATGTTGTAAATTGTATATGATGTGGTTGGATCAGAATGGATGGAAAACATTGCTGTGGTTTACCATGCATCACTAATTTCTTTTGCAAGAACTGAAGCATAATGTTTATTAATAATTAATAACTCATGTAAAGCGTGAGACAAAAACTAATCACACTGACGTCTGCACAGAGAAGAGAAAAGGAGAAAGGAAAGAAAACAAAGAAAAGAAATATCAAAAGATCGGTGACATCTCAAAAAGTCAAATCATCTTAGAAATATAAGAATTAGAAATAGGTGGGACAGGGTGAGCATGTTGCAGAAAAAAATCAGCTTGAGTGTATATAAGAAATGGTCAATGCCCTCAAAATTTTGGTGGTTCCTCCAAGATTGAACACAGCATACCAGGCATTGTGAGAGCTCCGAAGATATGCAATTATTTTTTACCTGTTTATAGTCACTTTGCCAGTCTTTGCTACTTTTCTATTTCTTATGTTCTTTTTATTGCTTTAATTAAAATCAACATCGATACAATTTTTTGGACTGGTGCTGGTTCTATGTTATGTGTCTAGGTGTTAGTTTATGATAATTTTTTACCGTGTTAGTGTTGAGTTGCCAATTGCCACACATATGGCCACCTATGATGTGTTGTGCCAGCATGGCTATGTGAAATAAGGTTCTGAGTAACATATGCTATATTCATTATAGGAAATCTGGGCAAACAAACTGTTTTTAGTTTTATTTCATTGAGAAGTGCTACCCACCATCCTCTCAATTAACATCCTCTCATCATCCCCTTATGTGGTGTCAAATGATTGGAAAACTATTTATCATTCTCTACTTCCAATCATTTGATGCCATATAAGGGGATGATGAGAGTAATTGAGGCTTCCAGTCATACTCCACAAGAATAGTGATCCAGTCACAATTTCACATTGAATATAAAAGTCCTTGGCAATTCCTTGGAAGCCTTAACTTCTACATAAATACGAGCAAGGCTAATTCTTTTTTTGGAAGCTGTCAGCTTGTCTGTGTGAAGTGGTTTGTCCACCGCGCTGTCTATGTGACTTAAGCCTACCAGAGTCCAATATTCAAGAGGCACTCCGTGAAGCTTAACACAAAGTCCCAGAGTCAAGAGGGGCATCTGACAACCGAGTTAACCCTTTCGGATAATAGGTTCCAGCTCTTGCTCTCTCTTTCGCTCTTCGTCTAGAAGCACTATTCGATTAGGAGCTACATGACTCAGGGTTATAAATCCAGAAAGTCCAGTGTAGTGGCTACATTTAGGTATTTGAAGCTAACTTGCCCATTTCATTTCTAGGACAACGCTACTTAAATTGAAGTGGGGTAGTGTTGTGGCATCCATAGGATCTCCACAGCCCCTTGGGATCCGTCTAGTTGCCATTAATTTGGCATCTTTAAGGATAACACTACTCAGCATGAAATTTGTCACCAGAGGCATGAGTCTTGTTTTGTGCCAATCATCGTATTTCTTCCTTGGTACCGCTATCACTCAGTGTGACTTGTGTTATCTTCTTGTTTTGCACTATTTATATACTTTATGGTTCACCTTAGGAACCATTATTTTTTCACTTTTACATCTGTAAAAATTAAATAAATAGTGTATCCTAGTTGAGTAAAGCCGCATTCACCCCATATTGAATATGGCATAATGCCCACAACCACCATTTTCATATTAATTAGAAGTTTGTCTCAATTGTGGATAGGCATTCTCTCTCCTCTCTTTTTTCTCTCTGTACGCTTTGAACTTTTTCTTGTTGTCAATGGTGGTTGTGGGCTGTTGACGGGGGGTTATCTGTTATCAAAGTATGGCTATGAGCTCTATTAGTTGTTTAGCTATAGAGTCAAAGGTTTTCGAGGTGAGAAGAGTTAGGGATAGGGTGTGCATTACAGAGAAAGGCTGGAAAGGCGTGAGCTGTATATGGTTGGGTTTAGAGACTATCAGTTGGGTGGCTAACTCACTGGAGGCTTGTTTGAAGTCTGGGAACAAAGGTTATTACTCAGCTCGACAGGAAGGTGATAGAGGCCTCACTGCCCAGCGATGCTCAAACTCTCGTGGTTCATATATGGCTTTGGCTGTGTATGGCGGGGGAGGGCGCCGGAGTTACATACTCATACCTGAAGACAAGGCTGGAATGGGGTGGAGGAAGATGGTGGCGGTGCTGAAGGACATGGGCAGAGTAGGTGTTCAAGGGAGAAACCCATCGCAAGCGATGGCAGTAACTTTGCCGTCGAGGTCGTACAAGGAGGCTCTGGAGGTGCCTTGAGCCGCGCAGCACACTATGATGGTAGACTTGCAAAAGGGATCACCTCCCTTTCCGGTAGCTGCTCAGAGTGGAGGAGGTGATGGCAGAGGGATGGTCGGGCTGAAAGAAGAAAAATTTTTGATGGAGTTACGTGAAGTGCAGTTCTCGTTGGGGGAGCTAATACGGTGCGTTGAGGGTTATGTGATGGAGGGTGTGGGCTCGGGCTGCCATTTGGGTTTAGGGGATGCGAATGGTGGGCTTAATGAGAAGGGCCAAGCTTTTGGGAAGGGGCAGGCTTATGCTATTGGGATCCAGCCCAAGACGAGAGCACGACAGGGAGGCCCTTTCTGGAGGAAGAAACTGCAGGCCGATGGTGGCCCGTCGACAAGTGGGCCTGAGCCACCGATGCCGGAGAAGCCTCAGTCGACCCTGCCGAAGGTTGCAGAGACTCCGATGGACGTCTCGTCGCCGGCGGAAACAATACCAGAGCATGGAGGAGGGATTTACGATGTTTTTATTGCTCACGATGGCCCGATTGTTGCACAGACTATCACGATGAAGGGGATCGGCACACAAACAACTACGCCGATGTCAGTCGAGTCGTCGGTGAGCAGCGGTAAGGGCGTGAGTACCACCTTAGAGGAAGGGGAAGTTTCCGGACAAATAGGCGAGACTGCTCTGGTCACTGTTGGCGAGTCTTTGTCTTCGAACCAGACACAGATAGTCCCGATTGATGATGAGGAAGCTATGGGTGGGTCAAATGAGGTGTTTTTGGAGCCGGGAGTGGAAGAAGTGGTTTCTGTTTTGGCGGGAGTGGATTCGGTCGCTGGAAAGGAGACAGGTACCAGTCAGCTGAGTCTATATGTGGATTCTGTGGGCAGTGAAGAGGAGGAGATGGGTAGCCCGTCACCCTTACAGATGCTCCCACCTCATATTGCACCTCGAGCATCAGATTGGGTATTAAAAAAGTAGAGGAGCTTCATGGTTGGGTGGGGATTTCTTGCGAAGGGTATGAAGACCAATTCATGGCTCTCCTAGTAGCCATAGAAGCTGGTCGCTCCACGGTAATGAAGTCAGCCGCTAAAAAGGAGAGAGTTGAAACGATTGCAATACTCTATTAACTATGATAATAAGGAGGGAACTTCGGGAGGAGATAGAGCAAAAGGGAGGGACGTCTCTCTTGTTAATGAAGCCTAAAATACTGTCTTGGAATGTGAGAGGGATCAATGACGTGAATAAACGACTACTTATTAGAACCCTTCTCCGAAGTTGGAAAGTAGACATTATTTGCCTACAAGAAACTAAACTGGCAGTTATTTCTCTTCGTATCATTAGGAGTTTGTGGGGCAGCTTGTAAGTGGGATGGCATTATTTACCGTCCAATGGAGCATCCGGGGGCATACTAGTTATGTGGGATAAAAAAGTGGTGGAAAATATGGAAGATTTCATGGGGGATTATGTGGTGGCATGCTCGTTTAAGAACGTCATGGATGGCTATCAGTGGGCTTTTGCAGGCGTCTATGGGCCTAATCTTGATTGGTCTCAAAGGCTACTATGGGATGAGTTAGCCGCTATTAACAGTATATGGGACTTACCTTGATGTATTGGAGGTGATTTTAATGTCACCCGTTTCCCGAGCGAGAGATCAGGTGGCTTGGGTTTCAACTCACCCATGGTAGATTTTTCTAACTTCATTTACGAACAGAATTTACAGGATATTCCTCTTGCAGGTGGTTCCTTCACTTGGTCTAGCAACCGAGATCTCCCATCTTGGTTGAGGATAGATAGATTTTTAATCTCTTCGGAATGGGAGGCACACTATCTGGATCTCATTCAGAAGAGACTACCTAGGTTGTGTTCAGATCACTTCCCCATTCTTTTGAATTGTGGGGGCATTAGAAGAGGCCCAAGGTATTTCAAATTTGAGAACATGTGGTTGAAGTCAGAGGGTTTTCTGGACAGAATAAGACAATGGTGGTCTTCTTACCATTTTCATGGTAATGCTATAAGATGGCTTGCAAATTAAAGTCTTTATAAAAAGACTTGAAGGAGTGGAATATACAAGAGTTTGGTAATGTGGAAAGTCAGAAATCTGTTCTAATGGAGGAGCTTAAGGATTTGGAGGGTGTGGAAGAGGAGAGGGTTTTTACTGAAACCGAGCGGGCCCGTAAAATCCCAAGTGATTGCGGACATTGAACGGCTGTCTCTTTTGGAATAAATATCGTGGTGTCAGAAATCACGAGCTTTATGGTTGAAGGAAGGGGATAGATGCACCAAGTTTTTTCACCAAGTGGCCAACTCACATAGGCGGAACAATGCTATAGATACTCTGTTGATAGATGGGGTGGTCTCATCCAACCATACCGAGATCTTAGACCACATTGTCAATTACTATGATAAGTTGTTTTCGGAACAATTTGAGTGGAGGCCGAGACTTGACGGGTTGGTGTTTGATGTTCTTGACCCGTAGGTTGCGGAACGACTCGAAAGGACATTTGATGAGGTAGAGGTCAGGTCGGTGATCAAGGGTATGGTGGGTGATAAAGCCCCAGGTCCCGATGGCTTCTCCATGGCTTTTTTTTTCAGACGTGTTGGGATGTGCTTAAAGATGATATCATGGAGGTTTTCCATGAATTTCATGGAAGCGGGCGGTTCGAGAAAAGCCTTAATGCTACTTTCTTAGCACTCATTCCTTAAAAGCCCGGTACAGTAGAAGTGAAAGATTTTCGTCCCATTAGTTTGGTGGGTGGGCTATACAAAATTTTATCCAAAATATTGGCGAGCAGATTGAGTAAGGTGATGGAAGGCTTGATTTCGAAGTCTCAAAATGTATTTGTTCAAGGTAGGCAAATCCTTGACTCGGTACTTATAGCCAACGAATGTCTGGAGAGTCGTATTAAATCGGGAGAGCCGGGACTCCTTGGTAAGCTAGACATGGAGAAAGCTTACGACCACGTCAATTGGAGTTTCTTAATTTATATGTTGAAGAGATGCGGCTTTGGCTCTAAATGGTGTTCTTGGATCCTTCATTGTATTTCCACGGCCTGTTTCTCTGTATTGGTGAATGGTACATCCAAAGGTTTTTTCAAGAGCTCCCGAGGTTTGCGACAAGGAGACCCTCTTTCTCCTCTTCTCTTTGTTTTTGTGATGGAAGCTTTCAGCAAGATGATTTCAGGGACGGTGGAGGGAGGGTTCATATCAAGATTCTCAGTGGGAGAGGCAAGATCAGGTTCGCTTAACATTACTTACCTATTGTTTGCTGACGATACACTAATCTTTTGTGAGGCCAGACATGAGCAAATTCGAGCCTTGAGAGCTTTTTTATTATGCTTTGAAGCCGTGTCAGGCTTGAAGGTGAATTTGGCTAAATCAGAGGTAGTGCCAGTGGGACATGTACCCAATGTGGAGAGTCTGGCATCCATCTTGGAGGGTAAGATAACTCAGTTGCCCATGAAATATCTTGGCCTTCCGCTAGGTGCGGCGTTCAAATCGAAATCTATTTGGGATGATGTAATAGAAAAAATGGAGAGGAAACTAGCTGGTTGGAAGATGATGTACTTATCCAAAGGGGGCCGGGTGACTCTCATAAAAAGTACTTTGTCTAACTTACCAACATATTTCCTCTCATTATTTCCGCTCCCTGCTAAGGTGGCTCATCGCATGGAGAAAATTCAACGTGATTTCCTTTGGGGAGGGATCAAGGATGAGTTTAAATTTCACTTGGTGAAATGGGCCACAATTTGTTCCCCCATCAAAGAAGGAGGCTTGGGTATATGGAATTTGAGATCTTTCAATCAAGCCTTGCTTGGCAAATGGTTATGGAGATATCACCAAGAACGGGAGGCCTTGTGGCAAACCGTCATTGCTTTGAAGCATGGGGAATCATGGGGAGGGTGGGGTTCTAATGCGGTGAGTGGACCTCATGGAGTTGGGCTTTGGAAACATATTAGAAGAGGGTGGGACACCTATGCAGCACATACTTGCTTCAAAGTCGGCAACGGAGTTAAGGTAAAGTTTTGGCATGACTTATGGTGTGGTGATCGGGCACTCAAGGATGTTTATCCACAAGTTTATAGCTTAGCAAGAAGGAAAGAAGCTTCTATTGCAGATTTGATTATCTATTCCAATGGCTCTTCCCAATGGAACCTCACTTTCCATAGAGATGCTTAAGATTGGGAGATGGATGACCTTTCGGCCTTTTTTGACTTTGTGTACTCCACTTGAGCGTCTGGGGAAGGTGAACACAAGATATATTGGCATCCATCTAAGAAGGGAGTGTTCACGGCCCGCTCTTTTTATCATTCCTTAAACTTGCACAACTCAGTCCCGTTCCCATGGAAGAGCATTTGGAAGACAAAGGCACCTCCAAAGGCAGCTTTTTTTGTATGGATAGCCTCTTTGGGGAAGATTCTTACTATAGATAACCTAAGGAAACGTGGCATTATCGCTATAAATTGGTGTTACATGTGTAAGAAGAGCGGTGAGTCCGTTAACCATCTATTACTACATTGTGAGGTTGCCATGACCTTATGGACAGATGTCTTAGCACGGGTGGGGTTAGCGTGGGTGATGCAGGAAAGGGTATGTGATTTTTTAGCCTCATGGAGAGGTATTAGGGGCAACTCTCAAATTGCATCCATATGGAAGATGCTACCTATTTGTCTATGGTGGTGCATTTGGAGGGAGCGGAACGCAAGATGCTTTGAAGATCAAGAGAGATCAATGGAAGAGCTTAGAATTTTGTTTTTCAATACTTTACTCCATTGGTCGATTGTAATTGATTTTCATGGCAGGTCTTTTCATGATTTCCTTGTATCTCTAAGCCAGACATTGTGAACGTGTTCATGTATATGTCCCGTATACTTGGACACTCTCTGTCTCTCTTTTGATCAATAAAAATTTGTTTACCAATCAAAAATAAAAAAATATTAAGATATCTGCCCATGCATTCTGCTGGCTGTACCTTATTTCATTTTTGTGGAGGTTTCTGTCAGATAATAAGGCTTCTACTTGTGCTTACCTTTTGTCTATCAGCCATATGAGGCTTTTATAAGGATTATTACCTGATGCAACATTTTCAAATTTTGGAATGTGCAACTCATTTCTTATACCTGATTGTATGTATTTTCCCTGAGATCCAGGTTGATCTTCTCGAACCTGTGTCACATTTCTTAGAGGCTGCCCGTGAAAATTTGTCTCCTGAAAATCATATGTCCCCAGACATTCACAAAGCCAACAATTTTTTGTGTATGCCTCTTCAGGTATGAACTCAGACATTAAATATGCATATAAACATGCATTGATACAGTGACTGATTTTAGAGCAAAACAAGAAGATAGTACAATAAGCTAATTAGATATTCCTCGTGTATACACTCTGTATACTTGGGCTATTCTTTTTGGGTTTTCTAATAATAAAACTTTCTATTAAAAAAGAAAGAATACAAATATATGGTAAATCTATTTGATTCAAGAAATTGTATTCATAAAAATAAAAATTTCCAAAAAAACATAGTTAATTATGTTGGCCAATGAATTTGTAAGTTATGCAATGGGCACCCTCTTATTGTTGTTTTCTTTCTGACGGTGTTTTCAAGGTTACGAGCACACTGATTATGGAGCAGTTGGTTGTTATGTGGAGTTAATCCGATTTACTTATGTTCCTTTGGACAGGGGCGATAGATCTTAATGGGCTAAGTGTCTAAAATTTCTTATTTTGGTTGTAAATCCTAGTTAGATTTTACTCATGTATACTGTTTGTGTACTTGGGCTATGCTCTTATATTATTAACAAAAATTCTTGATTACCTATAAAATGATTTATTTATATATATTTTAATGCATATAATTTGATTGAAAACATGATCTCATATAATGGATCTTTTTTTTTTGTTAATTCAAATCGTCAAAAGTGTGGCACAGGAAGCACCCGAGTGCATCAGCATACACAAGAGGAGAGCCAAAGGCAACAATAAAAAGAAAGTAACAAAAAGAAAATAAATTACTGGATGTCCTAAGTCAATAAATATGTTTAGTGTACCTATATAAAAAAATAAATATGTTTTATTGTAGAGGGATGCAAACCCATCTTCCAAGCTTAAAGTGTTTGAATAAAGAAGTTTTTTGATATATTGAATGGATCTTTCAATACCACTGGAAGTATGCCCATTTCTCTCCAACCATAAACAACATTTGTTTTTGATAAGTGCAACCATAAACAACATAGTGAACATAAAGGGGAAACTTTCCAAAGCTCCTTGCAAATATAAATCCAAAACCAATTAATTTTTACTGTATCATGGATGTCTAAATTTTACCATGCTAATGTGGACTTTCAACAGATTTTTTTAGGGTTAAATACCGAAATAGTCCATGTGCTTTGCCTTTTGGAAAGTTTGGTCCCTATAGTCTAATTTTTAATTATACTCTAATTTGTCTATAAGGTCAACCATAAGAATTTTTTTTTAATATTTTACCCTTTGTTTTAATGTAAATTGTATAGACTAAAAGTAATTTTGCAGTGATTGTTGGCCCTAATTTTTTTAGATTTTCTGTGAGAAAATCATAATTTAATAGTTGATGAAATTAAAAATAGGGTGGGAGCACTCCTAGTTGTAGAATATTCAAAAACCTGTTTTTGTTTCTGTAAATAAATAATTGAACCATTGAAGTAATATAATAAAGAAGAAATATAATCCATGAAATGACAATATTTTCAAAGATATGTAAAACGGGGGTATATTTTCCTTTTCTATTTTTCAAATTTTTTACCATCCTTTGAATGTTGATAGTAATTATAAGAACTCATTTTCTATGTGTTTTTGAAAGAAAATCATGTAAATCTGTGATAATTTTCATTTGCTTTTTGCAGCTTCTAGTAATTTTTCTTAACATACACACCTCTTTTTAAGCTTGAATCTTTTGCAAAAATTCTGGATGTCTTGCCTTCATCTTAGGAATTCACTCCGGATGCAGAAAGATACGATGTTATATGGGTGCAGTGGTGCATTGGGCATCTTACAGATGATGACTTTATGTCATTCTTTAAGAGGGCTAAGGTAATGTCATCCTTTAATGTATCTTAGAGGGTAAATTTGTGGGTTCCAACCCTGTGGGTGTGCGTCTTTATCAATTAATAATAGTAAATGATAAACATGTAGAATTATTTACTTGTCAAAGGAAAAAGAGTGCACTATGAACCTCTTTGATTGGACTCACCAGAAGCCGAAATATTACATGTGTTAGGTTTTGATTATAAAAGGTTCAGTAAGAAGAATGGACAATCAATTAAAAGTTCGTTGACAATTATCGACAGACTACTTAAATTCCCAGATTTATGCAATTCTGTGTCAAACACCTTTGAATTTTCTTTTCCATCATTTAGCTTGTGGCTTTTAGCTTTTCTCTTCCTTTGTTTCTGAAATTTCTCCTAATGCTTGGATAAGCTTTTGGTAGGAAACTTGAATGTGGCAACTGCCATGAAGATGCCCTTGATAATTAATCCTTTTATTCGCATGATGCTTCTGTGGTGATATCCTGCACAAGGGACTATTTGCTAGGTTATACCTTCAGATACCCTAGTTTCCTGCAATTGTTACTAGTAATGCAATATGTACACTTCCTTGAATTGCCAATACAACCAAGCAGTTTGATTTACTTTTCCACAAACTGATTACTGAAACAATTTTCTCTTGCTTTCCATGTATTACTTTTCTTCTGGACCAGCTTGTTTTTCTGACAAAGTTTGTTGCATAGGATTCAATGCTGCAAACCAGTTTTTCACCCTCAAAAGAAAAGAAAAAGAATAACGCATATCCTCTATATAGTCTTGGCAAAATGATCATCCACCAAATGTTTAATTAAAACTATAATTGATCAAGATGTAATGTATTCCTTCTCTGACCGTTTAGGAGTTTCAAAGGGGTAAACTAAACCTTTTTTTCCTTTTTATTGTTTGTCTCAGTTGTCCCTACTTTTGTGCTACCAAGTGCTTGAGCTTTATATGTGATTTATCTGGCTTTGACAGATTGTTCAGCAATTTGGTGGTAAAGCTAATCATTTTTATTTATTTTTGATAAGTAATCAAGAAGTTTTATTCATAATAATAGGCAAAGCCCAAGTACACAGGAAGTATACATGAGAAATACCTATCTGTAATGTACAATTGAAAGAAGAAAGTTATGGACATTGAGTCCATTATAGACAATAGCCCCCACCCAAGAAAACAATGTTTTAAAGAAAAAAACTTTCAGCTCCTCCATTGTTTTCTCTTGGTTTTCAAAGCTTCTATCATTTTGCTCCCGCCAAATACACCAACACATACATATAGGGACCATTTTCCATATTGCTGCAACTTGTATATTTCCTCGAAGGCCTCTCCAGCATGCTAGAAAGTCCAACAATCTGCCGGGCATAACCCATAATAAACCAAGTTCTGTAAAAAAATCATCCCACAGGGTCCTAGCCACCTCACAATGTAGAAACAAATGATCAACAAATTTGCCATCTTTCTTGCACATATAACACCAGTCTAATACCATTAATCGACGTCTCCTGAGATTATTCGTGGTGAGAATTTTGTCCAAAGCTGCTGTCCAAACAAAAAAAGCTGCTTTTGAAGGAGCTTTGGTCTGCCAGATGCTCTTCCATGGGAATGAGAGCCTACTCGGGTCCGATAAAACTCTGTGAAATGATCGGACCGTAAATTTACCTTTTTTGGAAGGGCTCCAAAACATCCTATCCATCATACCCTCGGTCATATGTACTGAATACAAAGCTGCATAGAAGTCTGAAATAACCTCCAACTCCCAATCTTGGGCTGCCCTAGTCAAGTCCACATTCCATTGAGGGGAGCCATTAGAAAAAGCCAAAAGGTCCGCTATTGCTGCATCCTTTACTCGTAACATTGCATTTTTGCTTATTCGGTGGTAAAAGTTAACTTTTTTTAGCTCTTCTTATAGTTTGTTGTGACAACAAAGTTGTATGGATGCTGCAACCTTGTATCCTTATCCAGATTGTTTTTAAATACTTTGACTGTATTTAGTCATCTAATGAGCATCTATATGTGCTCCCCTTCAATGGTACTAAGTTCTACATTACTTCTAGGCTGGCCTAAAACCTGGTGGATTCTTTGTTCTGAAGGAGAACATAGCAAAAACTGGTACGTTTCCTCTGTTTTTTTTTTTTTAATCACTTTTGCCATGTGGAAATTTTCATTGAAATTTCAACCTATTATTAAGTTTACGTTACAATGCGGTAACTTAGGATTTTACCCAGCTTAAAAAGGAAAAAAAAAAAAAAAGTTTTGCACACTGCAACCTCGAAGTGGATGTCCATTTAATTAAAATGGTAGCCACCAAAGTAGAGGGCGAATATCTTATGACATTCAAACAACTTGTAATACTGTTTGAATGTATTATATCAATTATGTTTTCAGATATAATACTGTGGGAGACTGAGTGTGTATTATATCAACGACATAACATAGCTTCATACAATTCAAGCAAATCTAATATACAGAATTAAGTATTATAAGTTCACAACTGAGCATAGTTTTGATAATCTAGCCTGATTTAATAGCTCCATTAACTTCTGATTTTTTTTTAATATTTTATGGACAATGCAAAGTAATGGAGTTCGAGACTTCTAAGCTCAAAGTAGATGTACTAAGATATTAGGATTGATATGAGTATTATGCAACTTATCTATTTTATTTGCGAAGTGGTCAAAATGTAGTCATTGAGAGGAACGAGGCAATAATTGCATATGATTGCAATGTTGGATGAAAATTTACAAGGCTGCTTTCAAGTGTTACGTCACTTGCAAATTGTAGAAATCTAATATTCAATCTTGAGTTTCAATTAGAAAATTGGATTACAGAAATAGAAATCTCTCAGTAGGGAAGAAGACATTAAATTCAAAAAATTTAAAAATCTTAGGTATTCCACAACTCTAATGCTACACTAGAATTAGGGAGGTCTACAGGAAATAGAAGCTAGTCCACAAAGACCCAGAAAAGAAAAAGATCAGGCAGTTTCTTTCACTGGAAGGAGTTTGGGTTCCTTCTTGAACAAAATTCATAAATCTTTTTATTTTTTTAATAGGTAATAAGAAATTTTATTCCAAGTAAATAGGCATAGCCAAGTACACAGGAAGTGTACAAGTGATTATACCTAAATACAAGCTAAAGAAAACAAAACTAAAACAAAACATTACAAGTATTCCCATCCCTTGCAAGGTTCTTCACCCAAAAAACTTAAAAGAGCTAAAGAAAAAATCCGTAAATTCTCCCATAGTACATTCGCCATCATCGAAACACCTCCCATTTCTCTCTAACTGTAAACACCAAAACAAACACAAGGGGATCATCCTCCAAAATTCTGCACTGCCTCCACAACCCACTATACCATGCCATCTAGCCAAAAAATCCACCACTTGCAATGGCATAACCCAAACAATGCAAACCCTTGCAAATATCTCATTCCACAAGGCTGTCACAAACTCACAATGGAGAAAAAGATGATTAGCAGATTCACCATCTTTTTTACACATAAAACACCAATCCATTACAAATAATCCTCTTTTCCTCAAATTATCTTCGGTTAAAATTTTCTCAAGTGACACCAGCCAACAGAAGAATGCAACTTTACTAGGGACCTTTGTTTTCCAGATACATTTCCAGGGGTATGCTGAGTCACCATGACTATTTAACACCTTGTAGTAAGATCCC
Source organism: Juglans cinerea (assembly GCA_961763995.1). Classification (NCBI taxonomy): domain Eukaryota; kingdom Viridiplantae; phylum Streptophyta; class Magnoliopsida; order Fagales; family Juglandaceae; genus Juglans; species Juglans cinerea. Next base: position 18,871,562 of record CAUIVZ010000008.1, read on the forward strand.
ACTGAAAATCTGGAATTATAATCATGTATCCACAGCAGCCTATCCTCCCTATTCTGATTGATCTTCATATCATATAACTTTGCAAAGAAATCTGCAGCTTCACACACTTCCCAATCCTGTAATTCTCTATTAAAATCCACATTCCAGTGCAGAAGATTATTAGAGATATGATACGATTCAGCCACTGCAGCCTCTGTTTCTAGCTATCCTAAAGAGATTAGGATAAATAGATTTGAGAGCTGAATCCCCACACCATACGTCATGCCAGAAAAAAATATTAGTCCCTTTCCCCACTTTGAAATTAATGTTATTGACAAAATCCCCCCATCCCAACCGAATGGACTTCCATAAACTCACCCCAAACGCCCCTTTAACTTCGTTAGTACAACAATTCTCCCACATCCTTCCATATTTGACATCCACAATCTGCCTCCATAATGCATTACTCTCTTTGTTGTACCTCCAAAGCCACTTCCCAAGAAGAGCCTTATTGAAAAGCTTTAAATTCCAAATGCCCAAACCCCCACATGACACCGGGACACAAACTTTATTCCAGCTCACCAAGTGAAATTTTCTTTCCTCCTCAATACCGTCCCATAAGAAATTCCTGAAAATTTTCTCAGGTAAGGGAAAAAGAGAGGAAATAAGTGGGAAGGTTAGACAAAGTACTTTTAATCAAAGTAATTCTGCCCCCTTTTGATAAATAAATATATTTCTAGCCAGCTAATCTCCTCTCTATCTTCTCAATCACCCCATCCCAAATAGACACTGATTTATGAGGGGCTCCCAAAGGAAGCCCAAGATATTTCATAGGCAAAGTAGTTACCTTACAACCCAAAATACTGGCCAGATGAAGTGAATTTCTGACTGCACCCACTGAAACAATTTCAGACTTTGTTAAATTGATTCTAATCCCGGAGACAGCTTCAAAACACAAAATCAAAGCTCTAAGATGATCCTGATTGGAATCACTGAAAATTAAAGTATCATCTGCGAAGAGTAAATGAGAAACAGTGATGCAGCCCCAAGATTCATCACCCACCGTAAAACCCGACACAAAGCCAGCTTCAACAGCCGCATCAATCATATGGCTCAAAGCGTCCATAACAATGACAAATAGGAATGGAGATAATGGGTCACCTTGCCTTAAACCGCGGGAGCTGTTGAAAAATCCAACTGGAGATACATTCACCAAAATAGAAAATCTGGCCGTCGAAATGCAATGTCTTATCCACAAGCACCACTTCTCCCCAAAACCAAATCTCCCAAGTAAGTAGAGTAGAAATTCCCAATTGACATGGTCAAAAGCCTTTTCCATGTCCAATTTAACTAAAATTCCAGATTGCCCCATCCTTTTTCTGCTTTCCAAACACTCATGAGCAATAATATTGAAGAATTTGTCTACCCCTCACAAAAGCATTCTGAGACTTCGTTATAATCTTATCCATAACCACACTAAGGCGGTTAGCTAACACCTTAGAAATAATCTTATACAACCCATTTACCAAGCTAATAGGGCAAAAATCTCTTATTTCAACAGCGCCCACCTTTTTGGGAATGAGAGCAATGAAAGTTGTGTTGAAACTCTTCTCAAATTTCAGGAAGGAATGAAATTTTCCAAAAACTTTCATAATGTCATCCTTTACAATATCCCAACAAGCTTGGAAAAACGTCATGGAGAAACCATCCAGACCCGGTGCCCAATCTTTGGACATACCCCTAACCACATCAAGGACTTCATCTTCTTCAAAGGGTCTCTCTAACCAAACTGCAGAAAATTGGTCAATAGTATCAAAAGATAGTGTAGGGAAACTTCCGAGAGTGTGGTGCATGGGACCGGAGTTTACTCATAAAAAAAAAAAAAAAAAAAAAAGTATCAAAAGACAGCCCATCTAACTTAGGCCTCTGTGAAAATTCTTCCCGAAAGAGCTTCTCATAAAAGTTCACAATAAGATCTTCAATCTCCTCCTTATCACAAATCATATTATCGCCTACATGAAGGACTTCAATAGCATTATTTCTAAAATGAGAATTAGTCATTTTATGGAAAAATTTCGTGCATTTGTCTCCTTCCTTTAGCCATAAAATTCTGGATTTTTGTCTCCATGATATTTCTTCCAAAAGTGTTAATTTCTCAATTTCTGCCAGCACACTTTTTTTCTTTTCCTTTTCCTCAAAAGATGAATGACCCACAGCTCCAATTCCTCCAAACTATGCAACTGTTCCATAAGAAGTTTCTATTATTATGCACATTACCAAAAGTCTCCGCGTTCCATTTCTTTAAGTCTTTTTTAAGCTCTTTAAAATTTCCATCCAATATAAAATTGGGAGTGCCAGAAAAATGATAAGAGTCCCACCAGCTTCTCACTCTTTCATTAAAACCTTCATCCTTCAACCACATGTTTTCAAATTTAAAATGTCTTTTCCCACTAAATATACCCCCAAAATCCAACAAAATAGGAAAATGGTCAGAAACTATACGCTGCAATCTTTTTTGACTTAACTCCGGCAATAGAGCTTCCCAAGAGGCCGAAACCAAAAATCTATCTAGACGGGACCATGATCTCCCATTAGATCACGTGAAAATTCCACCTGCCATAGGTGAATCAATCAGCTCTAACCCAGAAATGAGTTTTGAAAATTCAGACATAGCTTTAGAAATAGACGAATCCCCTTCTCGTTCACAAGGAAAACGAGTAATGTTGAAATCCCCTCCAAAACACCACGGAAGGTCCCACTAACTACAAATAGCCGCCATTTCTTCCCACAATAAACTCCTATTAGAATCAGAATTTGGCCCATAAACACCAACAAAAGCCCAATCGACACCATCATCCACATTCTTAAAGTGACATGCCACCAAGGATTCACCCATGTAATGATCAACAATATCTACAGCCCTCCTATCCCACATAACAATAATGCCTCCCGAGGCTCCATTGGAGACTAACCCTATCCAACCCACATAGTTACGATTGTGAATTATCGATTGATTAACGACCTTTAATTTAGTTTCTTGAAAACAAATAATGTCAGCCTTCCATTGCCTTAACATATTTTTTACTCGAAGACGCTTTCTATAATCATTCAACCCCCAAACATTCCAAGAAATGATCTTAGGCTTATGGGAAACCATTGACAACCCTCTCTTTGCCTTTTTCTCTAAAGGCACTCCCATCCCTGGATTTGTAATTTATTGTGCATTCCAATCTTTTTAACTCCCTCTCCTTTTTAGCAATTGATCGAGCCAGAGCAGGATGTCCAGCTTCAATAGTGATGAGCAGAGTTTTGAACTACTCCTCAAATCCCTCACATGAAATGCCAACACAGCTTTTGATTTCTTCCACCTTCCTCAATACCTAGTCAGAAGAATTGCTAGACCATTCAATGCCTGGGTTAATAGAACAAAGAGGAACAGGTTCCAGGTCTTCATCAGAATCAAACAGCTCTCCAGAATTGCAAGAAATAGAATCTTCACCTCCACCCAACACCAGTTGCAAGTCAGAATTAAAAAACTGAGTGCATTGAAACTGAGAGGTTAATTGATTAGACCTACTTGCCTCACTACCTTTAGAATCAACCTCGACAGCCACCCCTAAATCTGGAACAATGGAAGGCATCGCAACCCCCACACCAGACCCAGAATCAGACTCCAAAGAATCCCCTTTAGAATCTCCAACCTCCAACGCGACTTTCTGGGTCGACACAACCTCCAGGCCTGACGAGGGTGAGTCTCCTAAGCTTGTCGATTTCTTTTGTGAAGGTAGAAGCTGCGGCGAACCATTCCCCACCTCAGACGGAGCTCTACACTTCTTAGTTGAGGGCTGATTCACTATTGCTGGAGAAACTGTAGCAGAACTCGTCACCGGAGGACCTCCAGGAGGATCGCACTCCAGCGGTGACCCACACTGTGCAGACGAACCAGGCCTTATTTCCAACATGGGTTTGGGTTGGTGAGGTAATCTTCTCGGGCTGCCAGACAGTCTCTTGTGATAGATAGGCTTAAACGATGGGGCCTTGCTCTAGCCCGGGCCCAACATGAGCGTTAGTAGACTTAGGACCCAGCAACCTCCCCTTGTCCTTGGTTAGCCAATCAGACAGACCTGAAGAGGCCAGACACATAATAAAGCCCAACCCATCATCTGTCGTCTTCATCAAGGAATCCTTACTTTCCTTCCCGCCTAGGAGCTCTGCCCGTAGATGCCAAAGAGACCTTTCGACTTCACCAAATTTCAGCAACATCTTAGGATGCCATCCAACGCCATCAACACCTGAAGAATGTTTCTGAGTCATATCATTCGAACCAACACCCTTATTCCTATCCCTCAACAACGACGCATCTTTAAAGTTAATTCCTTTTCCTAGAATGTTGATGGGGCCAGGGTTAACATTAACATCTTCCAACAAAGCAGACATGTAGGGAGCTGATTGAGAGGAGGCGGCTCCATTTTGATGATTAACCATACATGCCTCTTTCCCTTTAAAATCCCTATTAACAGTTCCTTTAAAAATCATGCCCTATGTTTCTTGGAGTAGAAATAGAGGAATTTGAACCGACACACTCCAACGTAATCCTACCAAACCTTTACCATCCACTTCCATTCCTCCCTTCAGGGATAACAATAGTTCTAAATCCCTTACCAGTGCCCAACTCCATAATCTTCACAAACCTGCCGAACGTATTTTGACATACTTGAACTAAAAAGACTCTATTTCCATCCCTTTTAGACTGATACGGGGCCCTATTACTCGAGAACTTCAGATTACCTTCAACCGCCTTAGACAACCAGACCACCACCTCCCTGCTCATGTAAATAGCCTTCGTAAACTTGTTACACCTCTCGACAATACATAATTTATTCCCCTCTATTTTCCTAATCACAAAAAGTTTGGCTTCGATCCAAAAGCTACGCTTCAGTGACATCATCCTCTAGCAAAGATTAAGAAGAAGAGAGACTAGAATGGAAAAAGAACAAGGTAGGGAATTTAGAAAATATTCCCGACAAGAAGCGTCGAGAACAGAAGGTGAAAGGTCATAGCCTTAGAAAACGAGAGAGTTTCGAGAAGAGAGTTAGGCCAAAATCGTAACCAACCTTGAGGGATAGCCCAGCTGGTTCGTCCTTGGGTTTGCTCCCCAATGGTCATTGGTTTGAGTCCCCTTAGGGCCACTAGAGGTTTACCTAGTCGTTAACTTCAGGGCCCCGTGGGATTAGTCGAGCTGCAGACAAGCTGGTCCGGACGCCCTCGGTTATAAAAAAAAAAAGAAAAAAAATCTGAGGGTGTACAGCTTGCTCTCATATGAAAGCGTGTGTGTTATGTAGCATCACATTAAACAAAGTACTTCACTAGTGAGTGGCTCCTACTTTTAGGTACATAACCACACAACACTTGAGCTAACTAAGCTTTTGCTGATTGAAGGATCTGTTTAACGACTTATAAAAAAAGACCTATTAAACTAAATCTGAAGACTTGAGTAAAAAACTTAAGTTTCCTGTTTGCCCTCAGTTACCTATAAATTCATTTTCTGTTGGTTGGACACCTTTGACTTACAAATTTGTTGCAGTGGCATAGTGAATACATCTAAGCTAATCATACTTGTTTGTAGGATTTGTGCTCGACAATGAAGATCGAAGCATCACCAGGTCTGATTTATACTTTAAGGAGCTCTTTCGTCATTGTGGACTACATCTATACAAATCAAAGGTAAACTTAAATTGTTGCATATATCATCGCATGTATAAAAATTGGGTGGTGACTTAAGTGTAGTGATGTATACCCTTTGGATTGAATTGACCTTTAGCTAGATGACTTTAAACGTTCAATACCCCATGTGACGAATAAAATTGCTTAAAAATAAATGAAAATAAATATATCATTGCTGCATTTGTTTGTTTTGGAAAAGCCAAGGACAAAATGAAACAAAATGGAAAAAAGTTATTAATGAGCAAAATAAAAAAGTGGCTCATAATAAGGGGAGAACTTCTTTGGGGAAGATCCTGACCATGGCCAAATTACGGATATGCAGGATCATTGTTATTGACTGGTGTTGCATGCATAGAAAAAGTGGTCAAACAGTGGATCATTTGCTACTTCACTGTGAGGTTGCGAGGTCCCAATGGGATGAGTTTTTCGGAAGAGTTGGTTAGCTTGAGTTATGCCTGCAAAGGTGGTTGAGTTTATTCACTGGCCAAACAAACACCATAGTTGCATTAGAAGGACATATTATCGTAAAGAGTTGTAAAGTGTACATATAAATCTAAAATAGGGTGAAAAGTAAAGATTATTTGACATATAATATGTGTAGATAATTTTGCAGATAATATGTGTTAGATCTAGAATATCTTAACTACAAGACCATGTTCTCAATTCGAGGGCCAGTTTGGTAGCTCCTGATCTCAAGATGGTCCTTGTTAGCCAACCAGTCTAAGTACCTTCACCAAATTCAGTGATGTTCGTACAAGTTTTAAAGTCATGGACGTTGATTAGGGATACATGAACGTGGATTTATATTTCCTTTCTCTCTTTCTATCTTCAATGACTTCTATAGACAACTTAAAATTTGATCATAGGGGATCATGTAAGTAGAAGAAACATAACTTCTATCGACAACTTCAAATTTATATTTACGTTGCCCCAGAAGAATGAATTGACTACATAAGAGAGATTCATTGACAAGGGATACTGTTTTAGAGAATGTAGCAGAAAGGAAGGATATAATCCGATATTAATGGATTATCCTTGGCTGATCTCAATGATATGAACTGTTTCAATCTTGTTAGGAAAGCACTTGAGAGCTGTGGATAAAAATCATTCCATGGCGATAATGTAGGTGATAGTTTTTTGTAGTTGTGGTGTAGCAGATTTGATTGTATTGTAAATAGGCTTTTGTCTTAGAGTAGCATTGAAAAAGCAGCTAAGAGGTTCTCGATATAAACCAATCAACATACTTTGTAGTTTTTTATATTTCAAATATTCTTGCTCTTTTTCCATCTTCTTACTAGTTGGGCGTTTCTGTTTTCTTTTTTGTTTATTTTGGTGTCCTAGTTTCACCCCTCAATGGTATTGCATTACTCATAAGAAGATATGTAAATGGATTCCTCCTACTAACCAAGCAAGAAAAAAAAAATCTTGATTGGTATATGAGGTTTTTGCTGAAGATATTATTGATTGATTAGTTAGAGAAGATGTTCTGAAGATGTTTGCTGAGTTCCATTCGTATGTGAGGTTTGAGAAGAGTTTTAATGTGACTTTCATTGCACTTATTCTAAAAAAGGTAGGGGATGTGGAGATGAGAGATTTTCGGCCTTTTAGTTTGGTGAATGAAGTGTGTAAAATCATTTCTAAGGTGCCGGCCTACCGTTTGAGCAGGGTGATGGAGAGGATAATTTTAAAATCATAAAACGCCTTTGTGAGGGGAAGACAGATTTTAGACTCTGTTTTAATTGCAAATGAATGCTTGGAGAGTAGAATTAAAATGGAGAAAGCTGGTATTTTAATCAAATTGGACATGGAAAAGGCTTATGACCATGTGTGCTGGGATTTCCTTGATTATTTGGTGAGGAGATATGGTTTTGGTGATAAATGGTGTTTCATGGATGAAGTATGTGTGTCGACTTCGAAATTTCTATTTTGGTGAATGGAGAAGAACCGGTTGGTTTCTTTAGTAGCTCACGTGGTTTGAGGCAAGGTGATCCCATCTCCCTCTTTCTTTTTGTTATGATTATGGATGCCTTGAGTAGAATGATTGAGAAGGCCGTGGATGATAATTTTCTGTCCAGTTTTGTGGTGGGTAATGAGGTATGGAGTAGTTTAAAGGTCTCACACTTATTATTTGCTGATGATACTTTGATTTTTAGTAAGCCCGATTCTGATAATCTACGTGTTTTAAGAGCACTTTTGCTGTGTTTTGAAGCCGTTTCGGGGTTAAGAGTTAATTTATCGAAATCTGAAGTTGATCCGGTGGGTTCTGCTCAGAATATTTCAGACTTTGGCAAATATTCTGGGTTGTAGAGTTTCTTCACTCCCTATGAGGTACCTTGGGCTTCCTTTGGGGCTTTTTTTAAATCTATTAATATTTGGGATGGGGTGATTGAGAAAATGGAAAGGAGGTTAGCTGGTTGGAAAATGATCTACTTGTCTGAGGGGGGAAGATTAACTCTAATAAAAAGTACTTTGTCTAACCTTCCCACTTATTTCTTTATCTCCTTTTCCGTTGCCTGCAAGGGTTGAAAGAGAAATTGAGAGTTTATTTCGGAATTTTTTTATGGGGTGGTAAAGGAGTTGAAAAAAAGTTCCATTTGGTTAGTTGGAAGAAGGTTTGTCAACTGATTGATTGTGGTGGGTTGGGGATAAAAAATTTATGAGTGTTTAAAAGAAGTTCCATTTGATGGTAATTTTGAAGTTACTAAATAGGATTGAGTATAATGTGTAGAAGACTAGTTTCTCGATATAATGTCAGTTCAAACATTGGACCTTTGGTATGCATCATCCGTATTGCCCCTGACCTTTTACCCAATAATTGGTGTTTTCTAAACAAACAGTAGATGTTGAGGGTATGCAATATGTGTATAATTTTGTTTTTACTCATCAAACAAAAAATAATGTTAAAAACTAGTAGGTGTTTCCTCAATGACAACTTCGGCAGTGATATAATTTTAAAACTCAATGTGCCAGCTGGAAGTCAGAATAATATCTACTTACAAAACCATTATGTAAAATTGTTGAGCGTAAGCATGGGAGGTTTCCATAGGCCATGGAAACGGAAACATGAAAAATGCCCAGCAGAAGTATTTTTGTTTGTGCTTGGTACTAATATTCCTTGAAGTTCGTTCTAATTCAGTTTGAAAAACAGGATTCTCCTTTTCTTTTCTGTTTTTTCTTTTTTCTTTTTTCTTGATGAAATTTGAAAGCATGTTCTTCAAAAGTGCATATTAAAATGAATTGCTGTTGGGTACAAATAAACTCAATTTTCTCGTTTGATATTTTGCTTTTTTAATCAGGATCAAAGGGGATTGCCTGAAGAATTATTTGCTGTAAAGATGTATGCATTAACTACTGATTCACCAAAGAAGGTTTGCAAGACCAGAACTAAAGGGCAAGCCAATAGACCTAGAATCATCAAGTGAAGTAGCATAGAAGGAGCTATGCTTTCTCAACCAAACAGAGATTTTGTGACTTGTAGAATTTGAAGACTAGTCCAGGTCTGCAATTTGCTAGAATACTCTGCCCTCAGATTCTTGTAAAATTCTATATTTTCTACCTTGTTCATGTATTTTTAGTTGAGTTTAACCAGCTTTTTTTATTCACCCACAACTTCTATACTTTGTTCCAAAGCTACATATTATATTTTTTTTTGGGTTGTAATCATGCCCATCACTTGTAAAATATAGCCATGAAGGCTCTGTTTACGTTGGTTCCCATTGAAGCTCTTCCTTATTTTTTTTTTGTAATGCTTGGTTAAGTGGTAATAGCTTAGTGAACTACCACCTTCCAGTGTTCACATTTTTTTTTTCTTTTGTGAATTGTATGAACCGATAGAAGAAGTTGCATGCATACATAAGTTTGATACTTGAATTAAGCACGCACATATGCAAATATATTAGCTTTAATGAGCCACAATTCCGATGAAATCACTGGCAATTCAAAATCTCATACAGGACTTCGAAAATGACCTTTATTTATAAGTTCAACCCAAGTGGAGCAACGGTTATTCTTTGATTTTTCCCCTTTGCTCTGGATTTTTCCACTTTTGATGATATCTTATATCAGAAATCTGATCAATGCAAAAGGAACGAACACATTAAAATCATACTATTAAGTGAAATAGATAAGCCATCAAAAAATATAATTTGAGATCAATTTGGATAAACAATCTCATCTAAAGTTGTACTATTTATTTTATCTGCGTTTCCAAACTTACATCAAACCATGTTTTAACTCATCTCTGCATTTCGTACACCGTGCATTGATGTCACAATTACTTTCTGAATAAATATAGATAGAAGTTACTATTGGTAGCATCTATTTTGTACACATGATGTGGTATCATGTAGACCACACATCTTCCCAAATGAGTGTTGGGAACAATCAACTAGAAGCAGTCACGTAGTGAGTGCAAAATGTGTACTACTATAGTGGAGATTTGTCTATTTAAGACTTGTACAAATCATTTCTCTTGATACATTCAGATCAAGCCGAAATAACTTATGCTCTTCTCCAAATTAAATCCAAATTAAATAACAAATTAATTACCTGCACACACACTAAAGATTAATGAAGATGTTTAGCCACATTCAAATACTGTTAAAATCATATAACTTAACCCAAGTTTGTAAACATCAAATCCCACATAAGAAAAAATGATCAACAGAAAAAAAGAGAGAGATGCATGCAGTACAAGATTTCATCAGGAACATATATAAAAGGTTCGAAGCTAAGATTGTTCAAGATTAACGTCGAAGCATGTTGCAGGGTATCTTCAAGATCATTGAGACCCAATTTCGGAACGAGAATTGATTGCCTTGTAGAGAAATTGTATGTATGATTAAGGAAATGTAGGCATGCAGCTAGCGTGAGGTTCCAAAGAAGGCCCCAGCTGGTTGCTGATCTTATTAGTACAGGCAGATGGTTTCTATCTTACACTATTTCGTAGACAAAATTCTTTAATTTGGTGGTGTGCTAAATAATTGAAAAGGTTCATTTCGCTAGGAACCGTCGAGAATATTGACGAGATTATGTGGATTCCTCAAACCAATAGGTTGATCTTCGGTATAGTGAGTGTGAACAAGAATACTAGGGGAGAAACTGTCTTGAGTGTGGTGCCATACATGCCATGATCTTCTGTGGAAAGGTCTGTACGTGCATCAAGAGGCATTACTACTTTCTTCTGTCCTGGGCTTGAAAGGATGGTCAAACCAAAGCCATAAAATTAAGTACATGCTTTGAAATAACGGGGGATTTCTAATCTTTAGAGCTTACAATAACCAATGAACTTCTGCATAACAAAATCACCTAGCACGACCAAGTGTCTTTCATATGTGCTTGTGTCCCTTACCTCTATCTACATGTGATCTATTCTGGATAGGAGAGTCCAAAACATCCTAGGATTCATAGGCTCTAGTTATAATATCAGAAATCTGACCCAACTGCAGATGATTATGACTGCCTGATTGATGTTCTGTGCACATTAAACCTAGGCCTATTACCTTTTTAGCTTGGTCAAATATGCGTTCTGTCATTTTAATTTTCTCATCAATCACCTTCTACAAATTTCTAGGATAATGCATTCTGACATGATCAATAAATCCATTCTCACCACTCTAGAACTCATGATCACTTGGTATCTTGTTCACTAATATTTCCAGTAGGAATAATCCGAAGTCGTAAATCTCTGAAACCAAATTAGAAATCCAGTTAACTTAAAAACAGAACAAACATAAGAAAAAGGTTAGATAGAAACAAATCGTAAGATTTGATGCTACTTCTGGATAAGTTCACTTACTCCTTGAACTACTGCTTTGATCTCCAAGCTTAAACCTTGAAATCAGTGGCTGTAGGTCATCAGATAGCAAAACACTGCTTGTCTTGAGATCATACCCAACTTCAGGCCATTCTTCGTGCAGATAGCACATGCCATTCACTACTCCCATCAGTATTTTTAGCCTTTGCTTCCATGGGGGAGCTGACTCTGATATCCATATCTCGACATTCTTGCCCTCCATCCATTCTGTGACAATAGCCCTCATTCTTCGGCTATTGCACCAACCCAAAACCTGTAATATGTTCTTGTGGCATAATTGAGTAACAACCTTGCATTCTTCAATAAATCTCCGTCGGCTTTCCTTTGAAATGTCATCCCAGTAGATCTCAATCCTCACTTCAGTACCGTCTCTCAGAACTCCTCTGTAGATATCAACACCCTCGCTCTTTCCCACCAAATTCTTCTTGGAAAACCCCCCAGTTGCTGCCTTAAGCATCGGTGGTGTGAACTTGTTCTTTCTACGAAACATTCTGGGCAGAAAATCAGGTCTTCGGAGACAGAGACACCCGAAGCAACCGACTGTCACAATCACTAAGATAGGAAAACAAACCAATAAGAATACAACCTTCATAGTAAACTTCTTTCGGTCTGGAAGGAGGCCCGAATGAAGAAAACTCGAAGCATTAAACCGTTTAAAGAACTCGGTATCAGACATTTTACTTTCAGAAAAGTGATTGTACGAGAGATTAAAAACTGTAAGGTTGGTGAGGGAGGAGAAGCTTTGTACTGGGACATCACCAGAAAGCTTATTATGGCTCAAATCAAGGGCTTGGATCTGGGTGCAGTTGAGGACATCAATTGGAAAACTACCCTTCAAAGAATTGTTGGACAAATCAATCAATAGGATAGTCAATGGGCAGTACTTCCAGAAGAAACTGAATGACAAGTAGAGTGGCGCAACCTTTGGGCGGCTTCGGAGGTCTATTTTGGGGAATGATTCCTCACAGTTTGGGTTCTTTGACTCATTGCAAAGATGGCTTGCAACAATGGTGGATCTGAAGATTTCCGTAAGGTCCATAGGCGAGGAGTTACAGTATCTTAAAGATGGGTTATTGAAGCAGTTGGTCATGATTGTGGAGTTGAAATCTGGGGGTGGTTGTAATTTGGTGAGGTCTTCCACCACTGATGCTGAGAGTATAACATGAGAGAAGGTAAAAACTAGGGAGAAGATCAAGAGAAGAGTACTTGCAGAAATGGAAGCCATGGATAAGATTCTGGGTGATTGTGTAATTTGTGGGAGTATCATAGTCTAGTACTTACTCTTGGAAGTAATTAAAACGGTTATTAACAGTACTACGATCGATGTCAGTTCAAAACGTGTACGTACGTGAAATGTGGGAGTAATCCATGTTTAACAACTACTTTGTACCCTACTTTGGCGGGGAGAGTGTATAACCTCCATTTCTTATTCCCCACGACATGATATTGATGTTGCAATCCTTGTACTTGTTATGCTATATCTGCCGACTGCCTTTTCAAACAATCAGGTTTTTGCCTCCTCCTCATCATGCATGCATGCATGCCTGCCATTGGTTCATCAAAGCATTATATCATGCGCAGGAGGAAATACACGAAATCAAATATAATTTTCAAATTTCTATTTTATTGATGGAATCTTGCAAGCCTAGTATTTCTTCTTATTTATTTATGTTAAATTAATACATATTATATATCATAAATTTATTTTACTGTTTACAAATAGACTCTCATTATAGTACCAACGTACATATATATTTTTCTTGTTGCCAATTAATGTGGAATATTTTTAGATCAATAGTGTATTAAATCATGTGTAAATAAGCAATTAAACTTGTAATAGATTTTCAAACTAGTTCATCTCATTTGCTACCACTTGATCGGGTGGATTCAATTTCCTCCTCATCATGCATGATCTTCACTTCCCCCGCTTCTTGCTCCATTCTTTGGAAATGGATCGGTAAGCCTCTTGAACTTGATGCGGTGATCTCTAATGGACTTCTCCCGTAGTCTCTTCCAAAGCTCCCTTCATCGCTTGAGCTTTCTGCTTCCATGGTTGCCTTTGCCTTTGCCTTTGCTGTTGATTCCTCATCGTGAAATTTTGAGTCAGTCTCTTTCTCGCTGCTGCTTTCTCCAGAAGTAGTGTCACTAAGTGTGTGGAATACTGTCACACTCTCTTTCATTACACCTTGAAAAGAGTAGCTCCTTGCTTTCCCATCATATAGTGGAAGCAGAGATTTTGAGAGAGATCCAGCCCTATCCCTGCCCAGACTGTATGTTGTTGAGAGCTTCCTCTCTATGCCTTCCCTTTCTCGTACCATCTCCCCCAACTTTTCAGCAACTTCATTGGCCACTACCTCCTTTGCTGCTTTCTGCTTAAGCTCTGTGATTGTCCTGTCGAAGACTTTCTTTTTTAGCTGGAGGGAACGCTGAAAGACCAAAAACCATTGTCAGGCTATTGAAGGCAACATTATATGGATTCAAAGCTCTTATTCTATTGTTAATTTCAGGGAAAAAAATTACTAGGAATCAAAGCTCTTACTCGCTTTTCTAGGAAACTTCCAAGGTTTTGACCTTGAAGCTTCTTTTTCCTCCAAAATACACAACAAAATCGTACAATCCCAGCTAGAATGACAAGTACAGCAGATTCAAATAGCAGAAACCATATTATTGCTCTTTCGTTACCTGAGAAAGAGTATTAATGACAGTTAGTAATTAACACTCCGATCGTCATTCTCTTTAATTAGAATATGCAGAAGGTTGCCAACTTACCTGTGTAGATGACGATATGCTTGGGACTTGCTTGCGAGCAGCTGGATGCAAGCTTCTGATCTGGTAACGATCGAAAACAAATTATTAGATAAAAGTTCACAGTATGAAGTAAAGAATCAGGGCAACACAATAATGTTTACATTTGCTGCGACATTGCAGCTGCCTGCCGATCTCTGCATCAATTGCAATGATCAAGATGTGAGAAACTACTCTAGAATTCAGAAACAGTTCAATTAAGACATTCTCGCTAGGAATGTGTAAAAGATTTAACCAAAGATGTTCAATCTCTATGCCCAAACACATCAGTATTATCAACTGCAAAATGTAATTATAACATGTGCTTTGTTGGAGAATCTCACTTGAGGCAACAAAGAAAGCAAGAAGGATCCCCTCATCCAGTACAAATTGGCGCAAATCACTCTCAGATAATAAGGACGAGAACTGACCTGAGACATTCCAATGAAAGCATTTTTGAGTAGTGAGCCCCTAGTCATTCTATTTAAAGGGAAACAAGTTCAAACAATGAAGACTCAATTTTGAGGAAAGATAACTGAAGACTGAAATTACCAGGAGAGCTTTCAGACCAATAGATGGTCCCAATTGCTGGAACCAAAAGAGTGAAGATTACAGTTTTCGGTCGCATTGCTGAGACGTAAGTGTATTCATCAATTGTGCGGCTGATCTTTCCCTCCATTTCTGTTTGAGAAAGATAAACTGCATAGCCAGAACAGTCAAGCAGTGGACCAACTTGAATAACAAAATGCAGTGTATGTTCTTTTGAAAACTTCCTAAGCATCCCAGTCGGTGAAAATGAGTATAGGAACCCATCTAGTGAGCCAATGGATACCCAACCTGATACATCAAACAAGATCCTAACAATTACACAAATAAAAGGAAAAAAAAAATATATCGAATGGTTTAAAAATTTCTGAAGAAAAAACCAAACTAAAATCACAGCTAATTTCACTTCTAGTGGTACATACGGTAAGCAAAATTAAAAACATAAACTAAGCACATGTATTTCAAATTTATAGCGTACAAATCGACAAATCCCAAATCTGTATGGGATGACAGATTTATGGTACTAAGTATTTGAGTATATGTAGTTACCATTGGAATCAACAACTGGTGTGCATTCTGCTGTACTCAAGGGGCCGATACTTCTCTGCCATAAAACAGTACCGGAAGAAGCATCTAGTGCCAGCAAAAGGGCCTTAGCTGGTACAGTGACATACAAACGACCATTGTTTCCAGGGGTGATGGTGAAAATTTTGTCGAGAGAACTAAAATCCTGGATCCATTTGAGGTTAGGGCTACGGATCGATAGACAATATAATTCCCCTTCAGTATTTGAAATCTGTAAATGCATAACGCAAGTAAATACAGGTCCATAAGCTTAAAAGTTTGCGTGGAAACAGAGATTAGTCCTGGAAACATTGACAATTTCCAGTGAAACCATCAAAGCAAATCAGTTCATTGAAACCATCAAAGCTTGAATTTGAGAAGAGGGTTGATCAAAGTTCAAAATTTTATCAAGTGGTTTAGCCCAAATGCCAGCAAAAAGAGTGAATGGAAAAAGGGATAAGCAAACCTTACATATATACTAGCTTCGCATTGATCAACCATGGGCGCCGAAGTAAAATAACAACCTGTAACATTTTTCCTGCAACCTAGACGGTAGCCAAATCGGTCAAGCATAGGTCCGGCACTCCAAAGTAGTTGTCCACGTGTCATGTATGAAAAAAGTCCTCGATTCTTGACATTGATAAATACAGATGAACTCATTGTGCTTACTGAGAGCCCAATAATTTCAAGCAGTCCCTCTTGATCTGGTACTGGACCAAAGAAAACTTCAGCAGCAGGTGGGGAAGTTGCAATGTCTAAAAAGCTTATCTTCAGGACTCTGTTTTCTGCGACTAAATATATCTGGATATAATAATCACAAAACAATAACGTTCCCGATAATATTATGCGCTCAAATTGAATGAAAGCGTAAGTAAAAACCACAGTGAATAGTTCATCTAAGCGCATTGCAATCTCGTAATAAAGTTACATAAAAGTTTGTAGTTCAGAGATAAAACTCAAAAAAAAAAATCGTGTACCTTCCCTCGACCGCCATGAACTGGAGCCATACCAGCATGGCATGTGTACCCAAGATTTATGGTCCAAGAAATGGTACCATTACTTTCAAACGCATACAAATTCTTCCCTGAACAAACGTAAATCTTCCCATCTTCTCCAGTCAAAGGTCTCAAAAGCCTGTTTGCAGCACTTCTAGAAGGCTCTCGTGCTACAAAGGAAATGATGCCATCAGAAATTTGAATGGGAAAGAAAAAAGAAAGAGAGAGAATCAACCAAATATCTTGTACCCCCAGAAAACAGAATGCAGAAAACTAAAACCGATCATTCTCGTCTAATAAGATCAAATGGATTCCTTCTGAAAGTGTGTAAACATTCTTCTCTTCTGTGTGTGAGAGAGAGAGAGAGAGAGAGAGAGAGAGAGAGACCAGAAAAAGGGCGAGGATTCTCAGGGTCTATTTGGAATTCGGTGAATTGAGAGGTGATGGAATCCGATCGGAAGAGCAAGAGCAAGAAGAGAACACGTTGGATCATCGGCATTGCATAAAACGCCCCGTTCCTGATGGGTTGGAGAATTACTTACG
Organism: Juglans cinerea; assembly: GCA_961763995.1. Taxonomy (NCBI): domain Eukaryota; kingdom Viridiplantae; phylum Streptophyta; class Magnoliopsida; order Fagales; family Juglandaceae; genus Juglans; species Juglans cinerea. Next base: position 18,888,512 of record CAUIVZ010000008.1, read on the forward strand.
TCATTGAAAATTAAATCTCACAGTATAGATACAGATTCTAATTTTTCAATTAGACATAAATCTCATTGTTTTAAACTAATTCTTTCAAAATAATTGACTAGGAGCACCACAAAGTTTTAATATAAACGTTAACCTCTCAAGATACCACATCATTAGAAAATCTTCCAATAACCATGGAATCCTTTTATGCTTAATCTACTATGCTTAACTAATATCACCATGCTCCATAATCTTGATCCACAACTGAAATATTCAAATTATCTAAAAAATATTGTGGAGATAAATGATGAATTATCAACAACTGAATAAATAAAAAAACATATACTAGTATGTAAATGAGTCATTTACAGAGTATAAAATGCATATCAAAACATTTTTTAGTTTAAGAATGTAGAACAAAATATGTTATCAAAATATCATAGCAACAGTTTCAGAAACATTCATATACAAAAGTTATTTGACGCATAACTGAATATCATTATTTTATTTTATCATATCATATCATATCATATCAGAGTATCATATCAGAATAGAAATCATGTTTAACCCTCGTGATAAAGTTGTGTTATCCCCGGTGGCCAAACTAGGTAGTATCAGAATGTAAATCTTCTCATTATTCTTCTCAGAGTCCCGAGTGTGCACAAAAAAGACCATGTAAAAAAATCATTTTGCTGTCAAAGTGGGTGCACTAAAAAATAGAGATATTGGTACCAAACATATAACAGAGACCACAGTTTTACATCTATTGTAAGGTCAAAGCAGAGCAGAAAAGAACCAGATACAAAATCAAAATGTCATACCAAAGGTTTTCAAATGCCACATCATATCAGAATACAGTACTAAACAAAGTCATATCATCTTCACATAATCAAAATAGATTCAGAGCATCTTCACATAATCATGCAAAAATTTTCAGATTTCATATTCGTTCTTTTTGCACAGTTTAGAAACAAAAAGTAAAAAATTTTGTTCATGTCTACACCAGTTATGAAAAAAATATATTTCTCTTTTCTTATTCAAATACAATGAGTGATGCATAACAAAATAATTGAGGTTGTTTTCAATTTTTCTTTCATATCAAACATGCATATCTTTTATAAATCAATTTCAATCCATTTATTTTTATGCAAAATCTAGTATAGGGAACCCCACTTACTTGGACTTTTAAACTTTTCTATTTTTCTACAACAGTGTTGAACAAATGTCAATCGTCACCTATAAAATAGACACTCAACTTGTATAAATTTTTAATTTAACACATATTTTGATATTTAAGCATGAAATACTGAAATAATCTATTTTTCCTAAAAACCTAAAATCCTCATAAACCTTAATTTCACCACTTCCCAAATTCATCGATATCCACTTAACTTCTCCAACTCATACATTAAACTCTAAATTATTTCTATAAAATATAGTGTGTGACTAACATATTTATCCAATTAAAATTAAGCCCACACAAAATACATCGCTACTTAATATTCACTTAAAATAATTCTAACTCAATCACAAGTCTGTTTAACAATCAAGCCCACAACATCAATATAAGTCCAGCCCATCATAAAACAGTCCAAGAAAGGCTTAAAACGATTCAACTACAAGCTAACGTGACAATAATCCAACCCAATTTAAAAACACAAGTTGTCTGTTTTTAGGCTTTACAGAAGCTACACGACAGAATAAGTGGCATGTTTGTAATAACAATAAACTTGTGGTACAGACTTATATTACGGAAATATCACAAGCCATGTTTTCTGAGAATAACAATCTCACAAGGGGAGAGCACCGTGCGACGGAGGCAGAGGCTCTGAGGGCTTCCAAGCTTGGCTGAGATCAACGGCGGCCAACTTGGCTGAGTTCAACGGAGGCCGAGCTCTGTGTAGTAGAGGGAATGTTAGATTTCGTGAGATTGAGAAACGGTGGAGAGAAGAGAGGGAGAGAGGGCAGATCGGGGACCTTACCGAGAGGGGCAGAGAGAGACCCAGTGGCAGGAGCAAAAGTCGTCAGCGACAGAGACTTCTGGATGGAGAATACACGGCGGATCTGGGCTTACACGGTGGCTGTTGGCTGCGACGTCCGTGTGGAAGGGTTGTGCATGGCTTGGGTGCTCTGTTTCGGTGTAGGGAAAACAGAGGTGTACGGTGTTTTTAGAGAGGGTGGATAGTGGGGGTGCAAGGCAGTGGTTGGGTGGTGCAACTTGGTTGCTCGTGGCCAAGCTGTGGCATCAGTTTCTACAACACAAAGGTTGCCATGCGGTGCAACCTTGGTGGCTTAGACGTGGAGGTGTGAGGGTGGTTTAGAGCGGTTCCGTGGGACTGCGGCTTGCCGTCGGTTTCTCATCTGTGGAGGAGATATGGTGGCCTGCTGGACGTGCGTGGAGGCTGTTGTTTGGTGCTATAGGGGGCTGAGGGAAGGAGACGGCAGCAACGTGGTGGCTGAAGAAGGAGACGTGGCTGCTGGACTTCACGTGGGGAGGTGGTTTCGCTGCTGGTGTAGACTGGAGGGGCTTGGCAGCGGCGTGAAGCTCACAGAGAAATAAAGAGAGAGAATTTGTGAGGAAGTGGGGCACGGAAAGGCAGAGGGCAGTTGTGGGGAGGAAGAACTGTAGTGGAATGGCGTCAATGGGGATGAAACGGGGAGAGGGAAAATAGGGAGAAGAGAGTGAAGGGGGAGGAGAAACCGTCGGGGAGAGGAGAAAAAAAGAGAGGGAAAAAGAAAGCTTCTGACCCCAAAACTACGCCGTTTCTTCGAACACAACTTACGATATTAATCACGTATTATTAACATGTCAACTGTTCAAACCGTGAAAATTTTGAATTTAAAATAAGAAAAAAATTGATGAAATAGACTATCACTCAAAATATTCATCATTTGAATAATCGATATATCAATATGTACTGTTATATATATAAAATTATAAGTATATATAATATTTTCTTAAATAAAATTGTAGACTTTTTTCTTTTGAAGAAATAAAATTCCGGATTTTTTTTTTTGAAAAAATAATTGCTCTTTATTGATATAATCTCCTCAAATGAGGGAAATAATACAAAAATGACAACTTTCCATCTCAACCATATCCTCTAAAACTCTTAAAACCTTTTTAGCTAAAGCATCTGCAGATGCATTAGCCCCTCTCATTTGATAGTGCTACCTATTTAGACTACTATATTTAAAAGAAAATGCTACTTTATTCTGTAGTATTGTCCTCTCATTTTGATTCTTACTGAATTTTATTTTTTTATTTTATTTTATAACCTAATAGTTAAGTTTTACTTAATAGTTAAGGAATTGATTATTAATATATTTGTATATTTTTTTAAATGTTTAAAGAGGTTTTAAAATATTTAAAAGAAAAAAGTGCAAATACACTAGAGCTACGCCCAACGATACGTACTAATTTTTATGAATAGGATTGTCCATATATATATATATATATATATATTTTTTATATACATTGAGAGAGGGGCATTGAACCCATGATCTTCAAACAAGGGAAAAAACAGTAACACTTTTTTTTGGAAAGGAGGAATTTACAAGAACAAGGGAAAGACAAAGATAATATGTTTATGTTTTGCCTTTTGTCTATTCTATTTAAGAGAGATTCTCACATTAAATTATTTCTCTATTAGTCAAAATAATAATAAAATATTATTAATTTAATAATAATAATAATAATAATATATTTTTCTTAATTTTTTTTTCATATTTTACAATTATATATACTGACAATATATTAATTAATAATTAAATTATTATTTGCCAACTTTCTTTCTTTGCCAACCTAATAATATTTTGGAAGAAATCATAGAAATAACTCATAAAATATTCAGTAGATGGGAGGAGCAGTAACTCTCCAAATATATAGATTTATTGTATCTTGTAAGCAAGAAAATGCATTTACATTTTGCCTACACCAATGCCAGTGCTCTTAGTTGAAAAAAAAAACAGAAGTGATTATACATTAGCACCTAGCAAAGATAATACGAAGTAAGAAAAAGTACAAAAAAAAAATGGCAAAATAAACTTTGTAACAGGCAAATTAAGTATCATGCATGTTAATATCAGCAATTGGTCCGCAGCAACTGATCTGGACATATGATCTGTCAATATATACGTGCTCCTTAGCTATTGAAAATGTTAAAATTTGAAATTTAAATTAAAAAAATAAAATACTGATAAAATATGGCTACTATTCAGTATGTATATATATATATATATATATATATATATATATTTTTTTAATCGTCAAAAGAACATCATTTCATTAATCAATAGAATCATATATATATATATATATATTATTTTTTTAATCGTCAAAAGAACATCATTTCATTAATCAATAGAATCAGGAATACATAAGATCAAAAGATACATGGCTTTTCCTTGTCTATCAGATACATGAGATCACTCGGTCCTTCTTCCATCCAAATTACTTCATCACTTATGCGTAAAGCCCTTCTGGCCAACTCATGTGCAACACTATTGCCTTCTCGGTAGAGAAACTTAACATCCCAATCTGGCATTTGTTGAAGTACAGACTTGATCTCATCCACTTGCTGTCCCAACCATGAACTTGTTGCTCTTTTCTTGCAGATATCAGAAATAACTTTAAGAGCATCCCCTTCAAACTGAACTTACTGAATATTTAAATCACTACATATTTCCATTGTTCTCCATAATGCATTTGCTTCAGCTAGATCAACAGGTCCAATAAACATCTTAACAGCATAGACAGAAAACAGCAACTCCCCTTTGAAGTTTCTGCCTACTACTCCAATTCCCATTTTCTTCTCTGCTTGGTCTATGGCTGCATCAAAATTTACTGTTGTAAAGTCTGCTGTGGGTGGCATCCATTGAACATCTCGCCTCGTGCAAATCCCTTGAGTTTGAGGTTCAACAATAGCATCATCCGCATCTTTGAAATTTTTAAGATTGAGCAAAGCCTTCTGCACTACTTTGTTAGGACTGTCAAATTTATCTTCAAAAACTGCCAAATTTCTCCTCTTCCATATATCTGCTAAAATAACAGATATCTCCTCCAGTTTCTCTTGATTAAAGCATTGTTGTAATTTGTCCCGTAACTGAATAAAATCCCCTTCATCACAGTTCCATTTCCGCAATGAACTCTCCCTCACTACCCTGCATACATCACCAGCTGCAGGACAGTTCCCATCTTCTCCAGTGAAAGGTCTCGAAAGATTGTTTGCAGCACTTCTAGAAGGCTCTCGTGCTACAAAGGAAATGATGCCATCAGAAATTTGAATGGAAAAGAAAAAGGAAAGAGAGAGAATCAACCAAATATCTTGTACCCCCAGAAGATCATTCTCATCCAATAAGATCAAATGGGTTCCTTCTGAAAGTGTGTAAATCTTCCTCTCTCACGTGTGTGTATGTGAGATAGAGAGAGAGACCGGAAAAAGGCGAGGATTCTCACGCATGGTGAGAAAATAGGAATGATGGTTGTAGTCGTGAGTGCGTAAGTACTATGCAATCATTTTTAAAAAAATGAATAAATACAGGATCCACATGAAATAATAATATTTTTTTAATAGTAGACCCCACTATTTTTCAAAGCGACTGCACGGTGTTTGCGCACTCCACGACTGTATGTAGCATTACTCTTTTTTTTTCTAAGCTAGCAAGTATATTATTAGAGAAGATGATGATACAAGAGGAGGGGGTGAGGCTCCCCAACAAACACATCAGAACAATAACAACAGTGCAAAGTGGTGGATAAAAAAGAAAAAAAGTGAATTTTTGCGACCAATTTATTGGTCTTCACGCATGTCCTACAAAGAGGATGCCGTCTTAAAAGACGGATAAGCTGTTTGTAAAAAATTGCGAACAATGGAATCACCTCTGGTAGCGGTGGAACTTCCGCTGAAAGCGATGAGAGTGGCGGGTGCACTGTTACTTGTTGTTTTGAGATGATTTTTGTAGAGATCCACAGTCCCTTCTTCGATATCACGATTTAGGGAAAGCGATAATATAGTGGAAAAGCCGGCATCGGGTAGACTGATCTGCTGATCATCTGCATTCCCGTGCTCCTGTGATGGCAAGTGGCAGCCACTCACTGGTGGGATGGAGACGGGGTGGCCCAAATCTGGAAGATCTCGACGAGACGAAGCTGCTGGTACGACGCATGTAGCCGTCTGAAGCGTCGTTGCACGACGACGCCTGAGGAACATGCACAAAAACAAGCCGCGCATGAGGGCCACACGCCGAGCTTTTTGGTGCGACTCCACTCCATCCCAATAGATCGGCGGCTGTAGGATGAGGTGGTGGGGCGCGTGTATAGGGACGGCTCGATGTATTTTGTGGCCTAAGACCATGCTTTTAATTTAAAAATGATAATAATATTTAAATATTAAATAATAAAATTTTATTAAAATTTTTTGAAATGCAAAACAAATATGAATATTGTTTTGATTAATAATATCTATAAGTACTATAACAATTTGAAAGAGAATCTAATTTTTCTGTGAATAAAGTATTATCCGTTATTCGTATATATTCTTCTTTTAATACTTCATTATGAAAACAAATAAGGCCATCGATATCAAAATAAATAGCATATTTTATAAAATATTCAAGAGTAATATATTATCATTTTGCTACTTCTATTCCAATTTTACTATTAGCTGAAAATTTTGTATATTTTGAGTAACATTTGTTTTAGTAAAACTTCTATATTTACTGGTTTTATTTTATTTTTACCAAATTTTACCATCTAAGATTGATTTTATTTTAGGTAAAAAAAATTTCATCTTTATGCTAACCAATATTTTTTTATAATTTATTTTTTAGGATCATAATATTTATTTTTATTTTTATTTTCTTTTGGGGGCCTACTCAAGGTGGGGACCTTAGATGGTGGCCTTAGTTGCTAACTCCTTGAGCAGGCCCTACGTGTGTAGACAAATAGTGGCTGGAGAGTAGCAGATTTAACTAAAACTGAACTGGTGGAGGGAGGAGGGAAGAAACACTATCCTGAAAGTGTATACACCGTGCGGAAATGGAAAGGAGAATGAGAGTGAAATTTTCTAGAGAGAAGACAGATGTTCTCTCTCTAAGAAAATACCCACGTACGATATTAGGTCAGGTCTAGAAACCCAATAACAATAACATATCCGTTATCGAAATAATAAAGAATTTTTAAATTCGTAATTATACGTGTAGAGGAGTCACATTTCGTCAATTTTTTTTATTTCAAATTTTAGATTTTAAAATATTCTTCATTTTAATAGCTCACGTGTAAATGTGTATTATTATTTTTTTTACTAATGCGCGTGGCAAGTTGGAATTAGATTTTTTCGCGTGGTCACGAGTTTATTCACTTTTTAAAAAGAATATACTGAATTAATACATTCTAAGAAGATAAAATATATTTATAATCGTGAATTGTGTAATCGTCACGTAATTATTTTGAAAAATATGAATAAAATATAAGATCCACATTAACAAAATTAATTTTTTAATAGTAAATCTCACTTTTTTCCAAATCGATTACGCGACGTTTACGTACTTCAAGATTGTACGTAGAATTACTCCAAAATAACATACATTTCTTGAATAATATTATTTGAAATGCCGCGCCTGTCATTTGCTTCTAATCTCAGAATAATTATCGACAATGCTAGCGGTGCATTGTGCACCCCACCCCAACTATGCACACTAGCGTAAATGGTTTTTATTTTTATTTTATTTAAGTATTTTTTAAATATTTTTAATCATTAAGAAAAAATTAAAAAAAAATACAAATTTACTTATAGTCATTTTCTTAACTATTAAAGTAAATAAATAAAATAAATAAAAATTAAAATATATGAGTGAACACATTTGGAGTCATATATACTAACATTTTCCTTATCAATTTGGTCTTGATGATAAAATTGACAGACGTCCATTTTGCCTATAAAGATTGCACCATGGTCTTGATAATAAAGTTTGACAGACGTTGGCCGGGGTTGCCCGCGCGCTCTTGCTTAATTAACACACTACAAGAAATAACGTCTTTTCCAGCGATTTTACTATCGCCGCCAAAAAAATCGCTGCAATTAACCCTTATTTGCGGTGATTTTCATATCGTCGCTGAAATCTAAAGCAATGTATACGAAATCTGATGTTGCAATTATTGTTCGCTAATTTGCGGCGACTATTTGATCTTTTGCGGCGATTTTAAAATCGCCGCAAGTAAAATTAGAACTGTAGCCATATTTTAATTGTGGCGAATGGGAAAATCGCCATAATAGCTAGTTTTGCGGCAAATAAAAAACGCTGGAAATAGTCTTCTAGAAAATTTAGGCCTTTGCCAACGATTTTAATATCGTTGCAACAAAAATACCACTAATAAACATTATTTCCAACGATTTCTAAGTCGCTGCTTGCCAACGATGGAAAAGAAATTACTCTTACTTTTTGCAACGATTTTAATATTGTCGCAAATTGAACAACAGATATTGTTTGCAACGAAAATATTCTCCGTATTTTCGCCACAAGAGCATATCTAGTAAATTATATACTATTAGCGGCAAATCAAAATCGCCGAAAAAGTAAAATTAAATTTAAACAACCCGCCTTACCATTTCCCCTCATTTCTTTCCCTCTCCCGCTCTGCCTTCCTGAATCCCAATCCCTCTTCTCCCTCAACCCACGCCACCGCGCACAACCCCCCACCACGCCACCGCCACCTCACCTCGACAGCCACTCCCCAATCCTCACTCACAAGTACAAGTACCTCCATGACGAAATCGAAGCCATCCCTTCTCTGCGCAGCCCCTCCCAGACGCAGACGAAGACCAACGAAACTCTCCCTTCTCTGCGCAGCCTCTCCCAGACGAAGACCACAGAGGCCATCAATCCTCACTCACCTAGACGAAGACCGAACCCCACCCAGTTTCCCTGCTCTGCGCAGCCCCTCCTAGACGAAGACCACCGAAGCCCTCAATCTTCACTCACCCAGACGAAGCCCGAAGCCCCCAACCCTCACTCTCCCTTCTCTGTGAAGCCCGAAGCCCCCTACCCTCACTCTTCCTTCTCTGCGAATTCCCCCCACCCAGTCCCTTCAGTCCCCGAAACCCTAGAAGACTGCAGCTCCATCTCCCTCACCCCCTTCGAGCCTCTCTCTCTCTCTCTCTCTCACCAAGTCCTCTGGATCTCTCACCGAGCCCTGTAAGGATCACTGGTTTCCTCATTGAAAGTTATACACTGATTTGTTTAATTTTGTTGTTGTTATGCATACACTAATTTGGTTGAATTTGTTTGTTGTTATGCATACACTGATTTGGTTAATTTTTTTGATGTTATACACTGATTTGGATGAATTTTGTTGCTGTTATACATACATTGATTTGTTTAATTTTGTTGATGTTATACACTGATTTGGTTAAATTTTGTTGCTCTTATACACTGATTTGGTTAATTTTGTTGATGTTATACACTGATTTGGTTGAATTTTGTTGCTCTTATACACTGACTGTGTGATGTCAATTGACAATGAGCATAGCATGCAATGGTCCAATATAGCATGCAATGGTCAATTGTGGGGTTTTCTTGAATTTCTGCTGCTGTCTAGAATTTGGGTAGTGAGTTTCACCTTCCATTTCTCACATCTTGTGTATTTGAGTGTAAAATCATAAGGAAAGAAGGATCTATAAATAGGTTTAAACCCACCTGTTAGAGTTCAAAGTACATTAAACAATTCCTAATGTTTGCTACTTGTGGTCATTAGCCACATCTAGCCCTCGAGCTTGACAGCTGTCCAAATATGACAGAGATGGCAATGAATTAGACTTAACACCCATTTTAGGCCCTTTATTACCCTAATCTTTGCTTTGAAAAAAGTAGTTTATACATAGATGCTTATTCTTTATTTACTTGTTTTGGTATACCATGCATTATTTTTTGACACATTCAGTATTACGATTTGGATGATAACAAGTCTAGTCTTCCTAAGGATTCTAATTGCTTGTGTATCAGGTTGATTGTTTCAGTGGCTTGGGTTGCACATATTGTCATATATCTGTAGTGGATTTTAGATTTTTTACTGATTTGATATAGATGCTTATTCTTTATTCACTTATTTTGGTACTACCATGCATTATTTTTTGACACATTCAGTATTATGATTTTGACGTCCATCAGGTTAGTATCTCCAATAGTTTCATTTCTTACTTGCACGTTTAAAGTAGAACTCTTACTAATTAGTTCTAATGTTGGAGCTGGTGATGATTGTTTTGAGCTAGGAATTTTATTTAAAGCTGGTCTTATGAATCATTTTTCCACAAAACTGTTAAATGTCTTGCTTTGCTTTTAACGGTATAACAGTGCTAAATCTGCATTTTCTTACCGCTCCTTTATCTTTTAAGTTAAGCTATCCCTCCTTTTCCTATGAATCGAGTTGCCATGGTGAGAAGCATCTTTGAAGAAATTATTAATCATCTAAAATGGCCATAAGTATTCATGTTAGTACCATTACATGCAAAATCAGTTTAATTTTGGCTTATCCTATTTCAGTGTGATTCAGTTCTGCTCCACTGCATTTGCATACTATGCTCAAATCTCTGTACGTCTTCTTTGTTTTGTTAGTAGTCTTCTTTGTATAAATCTTTGTACGCAACAAGAAATAAGACTCTTCATGAGCAGGATTTTTTTTTTTTTTTTTTTTTATTTTCTGAAATATCTTTTCCATCGATCAAAATTCGCCGCAAATATATTTTGTACACTAAATTTTATTTCCGGCGATCATATCGCGCCAGAAATACTTTTTAGCGGCATTTTAGGACATTTGCGACGAATACTATTCGCAGCAAAACGTTTTTCCATCGATTTAATTAAGCCATTGGAATAGATCGCCAGATTAGTGGCGATTTATTTTATTTTTCGTGATGACTATAATTCGCTGCAATTGATTAATACCAGCGATGTTTAGATCGCTGCAACTGAGTTTACAAAACCAATAACTCAATTGCAGCGATTTTTAAATCGCTGGTATAGATCTATACTAGCGCACTTTTATCGCCGCAATTGTTATTTCAAAGCTATTTAGTCAATTACGGCGATTTTATAAAATCGCTGGGAAATTATATTTCCGGCGATTGTTTCTCTTTTAGCAACAGTACTAAATCGCTGGAATTAATTTTTCCCAACGATTAACTACTTAATCGTAATGTGCAATTGCGGCGATAAAATGTACTATTTGCGGCGAATCAAAATCGCTGGGGAAAAAAAATTTGCCAGCGATTTTTGGCTTCTGTTGGGGTAGATCAAAAGTGGGGCTTTAATACCGGCGAACTGCCAGCGATTTATAAATCGCTGGTATAGGTGAATCGCCGCGATTTTGTTGGTTTTGCCAGCGAAAGTGAATCGCCGGTAAAGGTGATTCCCCTTGTAGTGACACGAGCCTATAACTCGCGCAATGTGCAGATCGTATGCATAATTTTATAGAACTATATTTAGATATAAACTATACATGATTTATTAAAAAATATATATACTATATATAACCACTACCACAACTATTCAAACTTAAGAAGTAATAATAATTGGTCAATACATAAATACATTAAAAATGGATAAAAAAAAATGCATGCCAGATATATATAAAATGAAGCATGCATATAAAAAAGAGTCCACTTTACCAATAAATATTTTATAGTCAATTTACAATATTGAAAATGTAATATAAATCTGATTGTTCAATTTATTTTTTTAATTTACATATATAAATATAAATTTACATATTAGTGTGAGACACGATTATATATTTTTAATTTACATATATAAAAATTATATTTTAAAATATCATATCAATCTACGCATTTTTTTTCTAGATTTTTCCCCTCTTGGATGGAGACTCATATTTATGATTATCTTGTATTTGAGTTGATGTCAAGATAGTAGGGTCTACAGTAGTCTCCTGAAATAAAATTAGTATCGTAAAAAAATGTCTATCTATAAAACGTCTGTCTATTGATCAACGCCCCCAACGAATTGATTGAACAATGAAAAATAAAACCATTATAAATATAAAATCTAATACAAAACATGATAAAAACAGAAAACCGTGTAATGAATTGTTACCTTTTTAATTGGCATTGAGTTTATAAAATTTGGATCAAATATTCACAGAATTGTGTAATTTTTCCGTCTCTATTTTAAGTTGTACTCATCAAGTTGTAGTAGGAAGATGTATTCTTTGCCAATAATTTGTTGTAAATCATTTGGGAAACCATCATTCCGGTCCTACATAAATACAAAGATATGTGTTATATAATAATGGTATATCTAATATTTAATGTATTTGTACTTTCTATACTCATCTTCAGTTTAAAAATATTATATTTACCATTTTATTACCTCTTTCACATTAATTAGTTTTATAGATCCAAGAAAAAAGAGGAAATAAATTGTGTACCTATTGAAAAGAATGAAAGAAATCGCCCAAACCGAACATTTGAAAATGCCTTGATCGAACAACGTTTGAGAATCTTCAGATGTGGTGGAGATTTACTTAAACAAAACGATTAAGAACATATGTCGTCATTGGAGAGTGAACATAAACAGGACTGTCAAATATATGAGTGAGTATAAAAGGTACGTGTTTTAAGTGGTCTTTAGAAATCCGTTGTTATATATATTTCCTTTTGCACTGCTTGACGTTTGGTTCTTCAAATTCCTTTTGCACCGTTCGACATTTTGAAATTTTTTCTGATTTTGTTGCCCTTTTCTGGTGCCATCTCAACTGCAAATTAAAATAAACGGTTTTGTGGTTTCTCGATTGGATATTTATTCTTGATTTTATTACTCCTATTCGATTTCATCTCAAGTGTAAGTAATCGGTTTGTTATGCCAATTATGTGCATTGGATTCCCATGGTGATGTAAATGCATTGGCGCTTTGATTGTTATTTAAAGGCATTAAAAAAACAGAACATCATTTAGTGTTGCACTCATCATAGTAAACGTAATGTTTTGTGTAGATGCCACCATTTTGACCACCTTTTTTGGTATAACCGACTTCTTCGAGTCTTGGTAGAGTTACGTTTTGGTTGTCTATGTCGTTACGGTCTTCATCCCAATTTGCCTCTGAGATTGCATAACATGAAAAATTTTATCTTTTAGAATACTTTCCCCAGTATAGCTTTCCTCATGTTCGAAATTCTTTATCAGACTATTCACATTTCTATTATAGTGGATTCCATCGGGCTGTTGAAGGGATATGTGATAATTGTATAGTGCAACTGTTGTTGATAAACTCAAAATCTGTCTCTTTAAAGTCTTTCCTATATCTTTTGGACTAGCTAGATTTATTTTTTCGCTTTCCCATACCCTGAGAAGAATACATATATAGGCTATATCTTAAAATTCAAATGCATATCGAAAAAACACAGTGTATAAATAAAAGACGTGAACATCAAAAGTGAACATATATAAATGCATAATATAAAGATTAGTTTAACTTAATATAAGCAAATGAATCAACTTACAAATAAATTATACATGACAACGATCACCGAAAAAATAAATGAACTTACAAATAACTTGTTTAAAACACATCTACATCAAACTCAACACTTATACAGTAATTTTAGCCCTCCTCTTTTTCACTGGCCAAATCTAAGCAGCACAAACTGCTGACCAAATAAGTTTTTGGCCATAAAATATTCTTTCCGCTTCTATCTTCATCGCGCGCGAAGCGGTTTCTGGGTTTCGAACTGACATTTATGTTGTTGTCCTTGTCTGCCTGCAGGATACAATTGTCTAGAACGGACCTTTATTTTTTATTTTTTCAAGTAAAATCCATAAGTACTGGAATATTTCTTGTTTTTGACGGCAAATCATGTAATTTATACATTTAATTATTTAGTGGCGTTTTGTTTGCTCATTGCCGGCCGGTATGATATTTAATGGCATTTTGTTTCTGTTAGTCAAAGTGTTAATTACAAGAGTTTGATTGATCAAGCTGGTAATATATATATATAATAAATATTATAAAAATTGTTTTATCATGTGCTTGTGATCTCTCTCGCTTCAAGCCTTTGAATTTGGATTAAAAAATTTAAAAAATGATCTTGAATTTGATTCTTATTTATATTTATAATTAAAATAGTAAATACGAATCAGATCATATTCATGATCACATGCAGGACCAAATTAGAGGGTCCGAATCATAAATACCATTACTCCGGTCCAAAGTCGCAGCAGCGCATATTGCAGATCGAATTTGATCAACACGTACAACTTAATAAATGTCGATTTCTCTACCTATCTATATATTTTTAATACAACCTATATGACTGTTAAGAGATCAAATATATCCGTTAGAAGAATATGGCTGTTGTAAAAGAAATCGTTAAAAAATTATATTTGTTAGAATAATATGAACGGTTAGCTGAAAATTAATATCATGTACTTTTTTAATAACAAATAAATGTTCCAATTACAATTAGAATTAAAATAAATAAAAATGTCAAAATCAATATTTTAATATAATACTGATAGATTGAAAAAATTTGTTATTTAGTATTGTTGAAAAACGGCTAGCTAAATTTAAAAAAATGAATTTCCTAGTCAAAATTTGACCAAAGAATGGCTAGGCCACTAGTAATATTGCTCTAGCTAACTACTGAAAAAATAAAACTAAGAATCTAATAATAAAAAAAAAACATACACTAGTAATGGTAGACATTTTTCACTTGATCAATTTTATAGATCCAAAAAAAAAAAGCTTGAATCTAATCCAAAGTATAAATTAACATACATGCGCACTTGGTAGACATTTTTCCTTTTGCACCTCGATCTTGACGTTAATTGGTTCTTCAATTTCGGTTTGCACCGATATTTTGCAGTTTTTCCTGATCTTGTTGCCCTTTTTTCGGTGCTATATATCCCAACTGCAAGTAAAAACAAATCTAACGTACGTGCATGCCATGGTAGTTTTTCATCATTTGTTTGTGCAGTTATTTCAGAAAACATGTAGGTTATTTTTTCTTCCTGATTTTGTTGCACCATTTTCGGTGCCACATGCAAGATTTTCAGCAGATCGATATTACATGCATCAAATTAAAGAGATATATATTATATTAATTCTCGTAATGCATGCCATCTGATCTCAGTATCATGCATGGTGCTCTGAAATGAAATAACGGTCATGGGATTATATATTAAGCCTCAAAGCTTACAACAAACGACGAACTTCTGTGAAAAAAATACGTACGGCCTAGCTTGAACATATATGAATTAAGCAGTGTCAATCATATGTAAATGGTTATTGACCGTGTAATCAATCAAGAGATCGACAATGGAAACAACTCCCGCCAAAGAGTAGGCCACAAAATTGTTAGTTAAACAGTACGGGTGATAAAAACGGTTATTAACATAGATGATGAGTACTACGTACTATGATGTCATGAGTGAAATATGATCAATAACCTCCATTTCTTAATTATTTCCCACGACAAGATATTAATGCACTGCTCGCTCGTAAGAATATATAGCGATAACGCTTTTTTCAAAAAATAATTACGAAAGAAAAGTAAAATCATAGCAAGTGAATACTTATAATTAATTCATTTCGGGTCCTCTCTTAACATGATTCAGCTTTCAATTTTTGAAGTGTTTATTCTGCCTTCAATCTTTTATATATAATTAGGAAAATATTTTAGCCACAAATGATTACATAAAAGTAAACCTACAAATTGATGTGACTTGATGTAGTACGTTAGATTATAAAGTTACTTTTATTATAAAGTAGATCTAATAAATTCTATAAAGTCACATCAATTTATGGGTTTATTTTGTATAATTTTTTTGTGTCTGTAACAGTTATGATATAATTATAGTACTATGTACGTACGTATGAAGTATGAAACGAGGAGTCATTAATTTTTGGCAAATCGTCATCGATTGTCTGCGGAACACAATCTATTAACTATCTTGAACCCTCTTTTACTAGGATATAGGATCGATCTTGTACTAAATAAAAATTCGAAAAAATTGCGGACTTTTGACAAGGGTTCATGATGTGAATGTACGTACGACCTTTGAACGGTACCCAATTTTAGAACGCTGTATTTAAAACTAGATTCAATTATAAAAATAAATAAATAAAAAAACATTTGGCATCTTCAAACCAGGGAAAAAACAGTAACACATCTCTTGGAAATAAGAAATTTACAGGAAAGTGATCATTAGATGTAATTAGCACCTAGCTGTAAAAGTGGATACTACGAAGTAAGAGAAAGTACAAAAAAAGACTAATTAAGGGAAATTAGAGAAACGAAAATAAACTTCGATCTGTAACATGCAAATCAAGCTACAAGCATTATATTAATTATATAATTAATGGTCATGATCAGGCGGCATTAGTTTGCAGCAACTGATGAATGTCCTTGAGCATCAATGGCTTTGATTGGATTTCACGATCATTAGCTAAGGTTTGAAGAAATTGTTTGGGAACCAAGCACTTGGCCTCTGAGTACAACTTCTCTTGAATAAGGGGTGATGCAAGAAGATGATCTTGGAGTTCTTTCGTATCATGCATTATTGGTTGATCTTTATCGGCCTGCATGCATATAATATATCGATCATGTATACAAATTAACACATAATAATAATGATCAAAAGAGCAGATATATCATCGAAATTAAACATGGAAATGAATTAGAGGCTATATATATACACACATGTTCTAGTATATAAAATCAACCAACGACGTCAATTATCAAAATGTTTTACTTTATTTAGCATGGCCATTTTCCCAGCATCCATCCCACCACTCCTCTGACTTACGTCGATTAAATAAGACAATATATGAAGTACTCATGCATCAAAAATGAAAAAGAAAAAAAGAAACAGAAACTTGAAGATGGATATATAGGTGTTACATTACCTGAACTGACGCCATGATTTGAAGAACTGAAACTTGAGCCTGCAAGTACTTGACATACTTGAAAGCAGCATGGAACATCTCAGCTGTGTTCAACTTATTCCCTCCTGGAATTCGCTTCCCAAGCTCCTGGGTCTTCTCCGTTATCTTCCTTCTCCTTTCACGGGCAGCAATGCTCTGAGCAGACAAGCTTACTCTACTAGTGGGATTCTTCATATAACTCTCAGGAGTATGCTGATTGCAGGAATAAGATGCCACCGGCAATGGTGGAGCGAGAAATTCCGGCAGTGTCTCAGGAAGCAGACCAGGATTTGGGAGATAGCCGTCGAAGAAACCAGGAGCGAAATCCGAGTAATTATGATAATTTCCACAGCTGAACTTCTGGCGCTTCGGGTATTGGTAGGACTGGAGTTCATCTTGGGGAAAGATTTCTGGTGAGAAGTAGGTTAAATAATCTGATGGGGTAGGGCAGTATGGGAAGAGATTAATGTTGTAGTTGTCTGCGTAGCAGAACTCGTTGGGATCAAGTAATGGATCGAAGTCTGCAAGAGTTGAATTGCCGTCAAAAGTCATGAGGACTTCTGCTGCCATCTCCGGATCATGCATTTGTTGGAAGCTGCTCATGATTTCTGGACTGAGATGATGCTCAAAGGACCCCGAGTTGGAGCAAAAGCTTAAAGCCATTAGTTAACTGAAAAAGGAAATGTACGGTTATAAGAATGCAAAGCAAACAATCATTAGTTATATCAAAAACCGTTTTCATTTCATTCACTTGTTAATTAATAGTGTAATAATTGTTCCATAAACAGTACAATAATTATTTCTCCTCAGAGGAACAAAACTGCCTTGCAGAAATAAAGCAGGCAGAGTTAACTGGAAAAGAGATAAAGAAAACAGGAAGAGATCAAGAGGTATTTTCGACCCATTTGTAAGCATGAAAAAGATAAAGTGGTAGAGCTACAAAAGCAGTTAATGAAGTTCAAAAATATCAAACTGAAAATCCATGCGTGAGGGAAAGAGAGTGCAAAAAGAAAGACATGTTTCAAAATGATATCCAGAGCAAAAAGAAGACATGATCATCAGAGAGAGAGAGAGAGAGAGAGAGAGACCTTAGAATTAGATGGTGTCTTGTGCTGTTGTTTGTTGAGTACTAACAACCCTTCTCAAACTATACAAACTAACACACACACACACACACTAGTGCTGAGTACTTACTACTGTTGCCAACCCGCTATATGTAAAACGAGAGAGAGAGAGAGAGGTAAAAGGTGTACGTGAAATGTGGGAGTAATCCATGTTTAACAACTTTGTAGCCTACTTTGGCGGGGATAGTTAGTGAGTGAATAACCTCCATTTCTTATTCCCCACGACAAGATATTGATGTAGTATTAATATTCCTCGTACTTGTTATACTATAATATCTGCCGACGGCCTTCGCAAACAATCAGGTTTTTGCCTCATCATGCATGCATGCATGGCATTTGGTTCATCAAAGCATTAATTATATATCATGCGCAGGATCAGGAAATACACGAAATCAAAAAATAAGCGAGTGGCATGCATGCATGTTTCTACTCTTTTCCAAAGGGTGTGCTGCTAGAGCTAGGGCCGAGAATGGTACCCCAAATGTACCGATTGGTTTATTTATTTTTATTTTATTTAATATTTAAAAAAAACACATAAATGCTCAAGAAAAAAAAAAAAAAAAAAAACAAATAATATTGCACCTATCGATGTGTACATTGGAGGCCAGGGCACAGTACTACTTTTAGATCCCCCTAGCAATATTATTCACAAGTGCAAAATAACTGAAACGAAGAAACGGTTTACTTAAATTTGAAATATGCAGTTTAAAACTTCAATTTAGGAGCGCCGCAACTCATTTTCCAAAATAAATGTAAAAAAGAAAACTGAAACGAAAAAAAAAAAGGTTTAAAACATAATACAAATTACAGAATATATACCGTTTAAATTTGTCACTAATTTGTAAAGAAAAATATTTTAACACCGTTTAAAAAATCGAGAGAGCCGTCTGGACATGAAATGAAAAGGAGGTTTAAAATGGTTTAGAATATAATAACAATTTTCAAAACGCCGTCTGTTTTGAAAATCATGATGAAATGCAATTGTTTTTTTATTTTTAAGAAAATCCTTGTTTCCAACTTCTTATGTCTGATCTGCATCTAACTTTTTTCTAAATATGTCTCTATTTTTTCTTTTTTTAGTTTCATTAGTAATTGCTTAGTTGTGGGAAATAATTAAATATTTAAAATCTCATTTCCTTACTAATTGGGAGACAAATCTCGCGACTTCTGTTTTGCCTTTTAATTTGAAGAATTTATATATCACCGATTCACCATTCCACTTTTAACTCACTATGTAAGATGTGACACATTTATCACTATTAGATGATAAATAATCATTCAATAAATGATCATCTGGTGATAAATATGTCACATCTTATATAAAGGGATGAAAGTGAGACGGTGGTATGGTATATAAATTTTTTTAAAAGGTGATCATGATTTAACATGATCATAGTTATTAATTATTAAGATGGTGTGGTGTATAGAATTTATTCTTGGAAGTAAATTAAGACGGTTATTAACATGCATGCATGAGTACTATGATGTAAGTTAAATGCGAGCTGATCAGTATTAATTAATCCGTGTTTAACAGATGAATAACCTCCATTTCTTAATTATTTCCCGCAACAAGATAATATTAATTATGTAGTACGTACTCAAATGAACAAAACTGCCTTTGCAGAAATAAAGCAAGCAGAGTTATAAACTGGAAAAGAAATAAAAAAGACATGCAGGAAGAGAAGCGGTATTTTCGACCCATTTGTAAGCATGAAAAATCATGAAGTAGTAGAGCTACAAAAGCAGTTAATGAAGTTCAAAAATATCAAACTGAAAATCCATGCGTGAGGGAAAGAGAGAGTGCAATAAGAAAGACATGTTTCAAAATGATATCCAAAGCAAAAGTAGACATGATGATCAGAGAGAGAGAGAGAGAGAGGCCTTAATTAGATGGTATCTTTGTGCTGTTGTTTGTTGAATTGCAGTAGACCGAAAGTCACTAACAACCCTTATCAAACTATACAAACTAACACACAGTACTAGTGCTGACTACGTACTACTGTTGCCATGCAACCAGCTATATCATGTAAAACGAGAGAGAGAGAGAGAGAGAGAGAGAGAGAGAGAGAGAGTGGGGAGAAGTGGGAGGGTATTAGGATAATTGCGGAGAAAAATGAGGGGATGATAGGGTTGGGATCATAGTGTAACAACCTCCTAAGAATAAGCTTTTGTACACGTGGCGCGTTCCATAATTTCCTAGGATTAATTTCCATTATTTCCTAACTGAACGTTACAGATGGCCGGCAGTCGATAAACTTTTCACATGCCTAATAATATTAGCGGCTATTTCTTTCTTTCTTACGTTATTTTTCTATAACATTGCCTTGTAATTAAGTACGTACGTACGTCCGCTTTGATTTTTTTTTTTTTTAATTTTCCATCCATCATAATTTCCTGTGTTTTATTTTTCATTTTTCCTAATATTCTGATCACATAATTTATAGTGAAATGTTAATTCCTAATTGCTATAGCACTTGTACTTTTTATATGTAATATAGCAAGGGAATAGCTGTTCATGGAGGCCAGGGATCGAGTTCTCCTATCATCTATATCTTAATACTACTAGGGGTGATACTCGCATGGTGCGGGCGGGGTGGACCCTTCCCCGCACCCCACCCCGCACCATGCGAGGTAAGGGTTTTCAACCCCGCCCCCCACCCCAGGGAGGTGGGGCGGGACCCCAGCCCCAGTGCTGGGAGGTGGGATCGAAACTGCACCCTACCCCTCCCTTGCCCAAGCCACACGACCCATTGGTAGGGCTTTACAAATAAACCAGAGAACCAACCCGAACTGGTTGGTTGGTTTGGTTCAGTTCTGGACCGATTCAGTCTAGGTTTCGGTTCCTCCATTTTAAAAACTGGTCATAATTAGTCCAGTCTCAATTTTATATTTTTTGGGACAGGACCGGAACGGACAGGACCGGTTCGAATATATATATTTAATTAATTTTTAATATTATATATAATATTTTTTCTATTATATATAATATATATAAATTATAATTATAAATGAAATAATGTTATATTATAATTTATAACATAAAATTTTAATTTTAAACATGAACATTTATTTGATCATATGTTCTAAATATAAAATATATATATTAATTAGATTTTATGGCCTAATACTAATACTATACTACTATTAGTAATCTACTTCACATTTAATGACAATTTGACATTCTAAACAAGTACTAAATACTATGTATCACTTCACATTTTAAACAAGTTCTTATATAGATTTTTTTTCATATTTGTCTACCCCTTCTCTTTTTCTTCTTCTTCTTCTTTTTTATTTATTTATTTATTTATTTATTTATTATTATTATTATTATTATTATAGTAACACATTGAAGATAGATGTTCCAGCCCTGTTATTGTACAATGAGGCTCAAGTGCAACTCTGGGTTTGGATACACAACACATCTCATCTCATCTCATTTTATTATTACAACTTTCCCAAATTCTCATACAAAAATACAATAAAAAATTCAGATTTTTCAAATTTTAAAATAAAAATAATACTAAAAAATTATATTCTAATAATGTTTTATTCAACTTTCAACAAAATATCTCATCTGAACTGTCTAATCCAAACCCACCATGAAATGTTCATCCAAATATTTTTCTCATATAAATTGCTAGATGTTCAATAATCTTACCCCCTTTTTTTTTATGACAAATTGACACATGATTAAAACCGAAAAATCGGATCGAAACTGATAAAACTAGAATTACTGGTTTAGGAGGGTAACCGATACGATATTGGTTCTTGAAAATATAAAACCGGTGTATACGGATTCGATCTCAAAATTATGTCAAAAATCAAACCAAACCGGACCGGTTACCCCTACCCATTAGGTCTAAAAACTATTTTTTTTATCTAAAAAACATTTCTGGTCCCAAATTATAATATAATTTAAATTATAATTAAAATTTATAAATACAAAAAGAATTTAAACTCATTAGAGTTGTATTTTGTATTGATTTGGCCTCCTAAGCCAACCTTTATATAGGTAGCCTGGCCGCCCATGCAGAGGCAAGGCAGACGAGGCGGGCCCCACTGCCCACCCCTAGCGCACAGATATATAAGTATGGTAGTTAGTTATAAATTAGACATTAATTAAGTTAATGAATTATTTTATTTTTAAGTTGATGTCATCACATTATTTAAATGATAAAGATATGATTTGAGAATAAAATTTTTCAATCAAGACGGACATGTATAATTTGCTTGCTGTGCAACTTTAATTATGTACTACTTTTGAGGCGGGCCTGTGATGTTTATTTGGATATTATAAATATATATATATATATATAATATATATATATATATATATATATATATATCTCTATATATAAATATCTCTCTATATATATAAAGAGCCTATGAAACGAAATTTTCTTGTTTTAACGGAATATGTTGGTTTTCATTAACTTCCCCTCCGTTTGTAATAATTACAGAACACAGGGATACAATTGTATTTTCCTTTACATTCTGTTTGTGGCTACTTTTATGGTTTATGTTGGTTTCTATTCCACTATTAATATCTTTAAATATGTTAATAAAGCAGATTTATTATAATAATAAAGCATGGATTTAATTTCCAATTTGAAAATACATTATAATAGGAAAACAGATTTATGTAGATTTATCTTTTCATATTCATTATAATAGGAAAGCATTATAATAATTTACAAATAGCCTATCTTTCAACAGCTTTTAAGATATATATTGGGAATATATATAGAATGGTAAAAGGTAGGAATAGACAATGAAATTATTAATTATTGTGAGGATCGAAAATCGAAAAGCAAAAACAGTACATGTGTTTTTTAACAATAAAAATATGGTTCATATAGAGCCTATGAAACGGAATTTTCTTGTTTTAATAGAAATTTATTGTTTTAACGGAATATGCTGGTTTTCATTAACTTTTCCTCCATTTGTAATAATTACAGAACACAGGAATACAATTGTATTTTCCTTTACATTCTGTTTGTGGCTACTTTTATGGTTTCTGTTGGTTTCTATTCCACTATTAATATCTTTAAATATGCTAATAAAGTAGATTTATTATAATAATAAATCATGGATTCAATTTCCAATTTGAAAATACGTTATAATAGGAAAACAGATTTATGTAGCTTTGTCTTTTCGTATTCATTATAATAGGAAAGCATTATAATAATTTACAAATAGCCTATCTTTCAACAGCTTTTAAGATATATATTGGAAATATATATAGAATGGTAAAAGGTAGGAATAGACAATGAAATTATTAATTATTGTGAGGATCTAAAATCGAAAAGCAAAAACAGTACATGTGTTTTTAAACAATAAAAATATGGTTCATATTATATAAATATATAGTGCATGTATCTTTTTATTACAATATTATTAACTCTATTATTAAATCTAAAAATTTTGTGGAGCCATGTGTTGATCAATTAAGAAACAATTTTTTTATAAAAAATCTGTTAATTTACTATTAATTATTTCTTATGAAAATATTCTAACAAAAACAGTACATGTGTCTTTTAACAATAAAAATATGGTTCATATTATATAAATATATAGTGCATGTTTCTTTTTATTACAATATTATTAACTCTATTATTAAATCTAAAAACTTTTGTGGAGCCATGTGTTGATCAATTAAGAAACATATTTTTTATAAAAAATCTGTTAATTTACTATTAATTATTTTTTATGAAAATATTCTATTTCCTATTCATAAATAGTCAATTTTGGGGACTTTTTATTTTGTCATAAATGTTGTGATTAACTTTAGACTTCAGAGATGACGCATGCATGTCTCCCAAAACAACCAAAAAGAAAAAAAAAATAGAAGAAGATAAACTTGACGTACGACATCTGATTATCCCCAAGATCGTGATGATCATGAATCAGGCCCCCAGCCGCCATGGATTATGCAACTATGAAAATATATGTATGTGTGTTTCGAATCAGCTATAGGTGAAAGTGTTATACGTTCAAGATATAATGCATGTGACACCAAACGATTGACAATTAAGTATTAAAAAATAACTAATTTTCTAATTATCTGAGACTATATTAAAGAGTAATAAAATGATAATATTTTTAAAAAATGATAATTAAACAGATCTAGCACTTCTTTAAGATGAACAACCCGTGATCTATCTCTAAATAATTTATCACAATATAGCTAGGCCAAGTCGATAACTTAAATAGTTAGATACAAAACAATATATTAATATAAGGAGTCTACAACTTTCGAAGAATGGATCGATGCAAGCTTATAAATTTATTGAAAATTTACTATAGAAAGACAACAGATGATCATGATCAGGAGTAATTAGAGTAATTGGGTAATTTACTAAAAGATCATCATGTGGACTCCTTCTCGTGATTGCTAATTAATGATTATTTTTATAAGCTTATTATGTCATATCATGTGAGCCACTTTCATTACATATATATGTAAAAATACTGTTTAATTTATGTATATACAATTAGACCAGTTTATATTAAAAAATAATCGAATTGAGATGGTTTTAGATGAGTTGAATAAAATATTATTAGGATATTATTTTTAATATTATTATTGTTTTAGGATTTGAAAAAATTGAATTGTTTATTATATTTTGTATATGAATTTGAAAAAATTGTAATAATAAGATGAGATGAATTGAGGTGAATTCTGAATACAAACAAAGCCTTAGAAGTGCCCAATCATGCCCTCACCCTCATTTAATATATAAATAATAAATTAAAAAGCGTTGTGGATAAATAATTAAAAAGCTATTCAAAATTTTTTTTGTAGGAACATCTACCAATTATAGGACCATATTATAGCTTCTATTAATGCTCTTCTTTTATAATATATCAAAGCGTGTAATTATTTATAAATTACATGAATATTACATCGTTATTATATTAACCAAAAACATTACGTCCTTATTAATAAAAAATTATTTCTTAACAAAAAAATTTTATTTTCTTTTAGCAAATATTTGAGCGTAATGTTTTAACAAAGTCGTCTGTGATAAGATTAATGCAAATCCAATAAAAACATTAGTTCAAAATATGAATCCTTTGATGTTTCCACAAATAATTTATGTTCTAATTATTTGTTACTTGGAAACAATATTTCAATTTTGTTTAGAGAAAGTACAAAAAATGTTTTCCCTCCCAAGTTTAATTTCAAAATAATGCACATTTGGTCTTATCGGCTGCACCACCTTTTTTTCTGTTTTATCCTGCATTCCTGAAATGCTGTAGAGATAGATATTTTGGTATGCAATGATCTATGTTGCTTGTGATGTTTATTTATAGGATCATGTTAAAGCTTCTATTAATGCTCTTTTTTTTTATAATATATCGCAACGTGTAATTATTTATAAATTACATAAACATTACATCATTATTTAATTAACCTAAAACATTATGTCCTTATTAATAAAAAAAAATAATTCTTAACAAAAAAATTAAACATAAATTAAGCAAACGTGCATTGCACGTTGCTTTCACCTAGTGTGTGTGTATATATATATCGTGTGTTTCCTTTCACCCTTGAAGTTTTTGCTATACTTAGTTTTAAACTGAGAAAAAGCTTGTTATTTCCCTCTACCCACCATGGGAGGAAGTCCCAGATACTTATCATGATTTTGACATTGCAATACTCCCCACAGCTACATGATCTATGCTTGTTGACTAGGTATGACCTTTGTGCTGAACACCATGGAAGTTTTTTTCTTATTCACCTTCTGTGCAGAAGCCTTTTCATAAACATTTAGCAGATGCATTATATTCAAGTTGGTTTGTAAAGTAGCCCTGCAAAACAAGACACTGTCATCTGCAAACATTAAGTGATTAACTTTTGGAGCACTTCTACACACACGAATCCCCTCCACTATCCCATTTATATCAGCCTGTTGTAGAAGAGAAATAAGTTCCTCAATGCATAAAAGGAATAAGTAAGAAGAAATAGGATCTCCTTGTCTTAAACCTCTAGTAGTATAGATTGGACCTTTACGCTCCCCATTTACTAGTATTGAGAAAGAAATAGATTGGACACAATGCATAGTTAATCCAACCCACTTAGCTCCAAACCCCGTTTTCTACATCACTGTTTCAAGGAACGTCCACGCTATACGATTATAAGCCTTGCTCATATCAAACTTAATGGACATAAAACCCTTCTTTCCTTGCCTCTTCCTTCGAATAAAATGGACAAGTTTATAAGCAATGAGCATATTATCCAAGATTAACCTCCCTGGTACAGAAGCACACTGTGAAGGTGAAATCAGGCTAGGTAAAATACTCTTCAATCTGTTTGCAAGCGCGCACCTTTGACACCAACTTATACATGTCATTTCAAAGGCTAATAGGCCTAAAGCCAGACACTAACTCAGCCTTTTTCTTTTGGGGAATCAAGGTAAAAAAAGTATGATTCAGCTTGGAAGGGAAGTTACTAGTATTGAGAGTATGTAACACAGCATGAGCAACATCTCTTCCCACAATAGACTAGTATTTTTAAAAAAATAAAGGGGTCATTGTATTAGAAAGCATAAGTACCGCAGTCTCAACTATTAATTTTTAGTAGTGCTACATCCACCAAGGTGCCTGAGGATAGGTCACGATAAGGTAATTTGGCCTTTTTTATTTCTTTTGATTTTTTTTTATATCCTTACATATGTTTTTTAAAAAAATCACAACTTTATTAAAAAATACTTCATTAATTACTAAGTTAAAAAAAAAATTATCAGAACGAATTTGTTGGGACAAGTAGCATTATTCATTATTTTTCCCATTAAAACCGAAAAAAGGATGCACGTTGGGTCACGTACGTACGTTGTCTAACCTGGCCAATAGATTATTCTGTTTCTCTAATTATTAATTAGTGTATATATATCTTATCTTTTTTAGAAATTGTATAGGAAGTCTTACACCATACATTTACAACTTCCTTATAACATTTCTCATTTATCTTTTTGGTATGTGAGTTATTCTACAAGAAAACCCACTACAAGGGGAATCACCTTTACCGGCGATTCACTTTCGCTGGTAAAACCAACAAAATTGCGGCGATCCACCTATACCAGCGATTTATAAATCGCTGGCAGTTCGCTGGTATTAAAGCCCCACTTTTGATCTACCCCAACAGAAGCCAAAAATCGCTGGCAAATATTTTTTTTACGAGCGATTTTTATTCGCCGCAAATAATATTTTATCGCCGCAATTGCACATTACGATTAAGTAGTTAATCGTTGGGAAAAATTAATTCCAGCGATTTAGTACTGTCGCTAAAAGAGAAACAATCGCCGGAAATATAATTTCCCAGCGATTTTATAAAATCGCCATAATTGACTAAATAGCTTTGAAATAACAATTGCGGCGACAAAAGTGCGCTAGTATAGACCTATACTAGCGATTTAAAAATCGCTGCAATTGAGTTATTGGTTTTGTAAACTCAGTTGCAGCGATCTAAACATCGCTGGTATTAATCAATTGCAGCGAATTATAGTCGTTGCGAAAAATAAAATAAATCGCCACTAATCTGGCGATCTATTCCAATGGCTTAATTAAATCGATGGAAAAAGTTTTGCTGCGAATAGTATTCGTCGCAAATGTCCTAAAATGCTGTTAAAAAGTATTTCTTGCGCTATATGATCGCCGGAAATAAAATTTAGTGTACAAAATATATTTGCGGCGAATTTTGATCGCCGGAAAAGATATTTCAGAAAATTTAAAAAAATAAAATAAAATAAAATCCTGCTCATGAAGAGTCTTATTTCTTGTTGCGTACAAAGATTTGTACAAAGAAGACGTACTAACAAAACAAAGAAGACGTACAAAGATTTTAGCATAGTATGCAAATGCAGTGGAGCAGAACTGAATCACACTGAAATAGGAAAAGCCAAAATTAAACTGATTTTCCATGTAATGGTACTAAAATGACTGCTTATGGCCATTTTAGATGATTAATAATTTCTTCAAAGATGCTTCTCACCATGGCAACTCGATTCATAGGAAAATGAGGGATCAATGTTTTGAATACCGTACCGGATGTCGTACCGGTCAAGGCACTGGAACGAAATATTTCGGTACCGGTACCGTTTCGGGATAGTCGATATATAAATAAATTATATATATAAATATATATCAAAATTATATTCCAAAATAATAGTCTATATATAAATAAATTATATATAAATACATATATATATAAATTATAAATAGTCTAGTCTGAATTAGGGGTTAAAAAATAAGTTTGTAGTTTTAAAAAACCGAAAAAAAAAACACACAGGCCGAAATATCGGCCGGTACAGGCCGAAATTTAGTCCGGTATGGCCGGTACGGCCGGTATTTTAGCCGGTACGGTACATATATAGTACCTGTACCGGCCGGACGGCCGAAACGAAATTCAAAACAGTGGGAGGGATAGCTTAACTTAAAAGATAAAGGAGCGGTAAGAAAATGCAGATTCAGCACTGTTATACCGTTAAAAGCAAAGCAAGACATTTAACAGTTTTGTGGAAAAATGATTCATAAGACCAGCTTTAAATAAAATTCCTAGCTCAAAACAATCATCACCAGCTCCAACATTAGAACTAATTAGTAAGAGTTCTACTTTAAATGTGCAAGTAAGAAATGAAACTATTGGAGATACTAACCTGATGGAGCAAAGAAGAATAAGACTAACATTAAACAGAAAAGAGTTCATAAGTGTGGCTCCCCACCTGTGAAAAGATCAACCTGATACACAAGCAATGAGAATCCTTAGGAAGACTAGACTTGTCATCGTCCAAATCATAATACTGAATGTGTCAAAAAATAATGCATGGTAGTACCAAAATAAGTGAATAAAGAATAAGCATCTATATCAAATCAGTAAAAAATCTAAAATCCACTACAGATATATGACAATATGTGCAACCCAAGCCACTGAAACAATCAACCTGATACACAAGCAATTAGAATGCTTAGGAAGACTAGACTTGTTATCATCCAAATCATAATACTGAATGTGTCAAAAAATAATGCATGGTATACCAAAACAAGTAAATAAAGAATAAGCATCTATATCAAATCAAAAAAACATCTAAAATCCACTTCAACTAAATTGCTTGTGTATAAAACATCAAGAACCCAAGTTCAAAATATTTTAACTCAAGTCAGGTACTTCATGCATGCATTTTATGGTTGCAACTTAAACTAAGAACCCAAAATCTATAGTAACTACACTAAGAACTGCACCAACACTAACCATCCTGTGCTGCTAAATACTTTGTCACAAATATTTGCTCTAACACATATTTTGTCACTCTAATGGTCTTTGTTCAACTACACTCTAAATAAGTTGATGTCACAAAAAGAAAACCCATCATCAAAACTATGCTACCTCGACCATTTCAAACTGATCCGATCCTAGTCGATGACAAGTAATTAT
Source organism: Juglans cinerea (assembly GCA_961763995.1). NCBI lineage: Eukaryota > Viridiplantae > Streptophyta > Magnoliopsida > Fagales > Juglandaceae > Juglans > Juglans cinerea. The sequence continues at coordinate 18,917,984 of CAUIVZ010000008.1, forward strand.
CAAGTAGTCTTTGAATAGGGCTGACAAAAAAATTAAGAGCCCTATTGTGGGATAGCTATGCAAGCCTCTTATCTTACCGCATAGAATTTAAATATCATAATCAAAGTCAATGTGCACTACCTCACATGCAATATGATGCACTACTTTTTTCCGGTTGTTTCAATTATTATTAGTCAAATTAAGGTATTAATACAATACTGAACTAGTTGTGTGTGACCCATCGTTAAAATGCAATGGGGGCTAATCCACTATCTCATGAGTTGCTCTTGTTTTAATAGAAGAGAGAAAGAATTTAAATATACACATCAACCATATTTTGAAAAGTGTGCTAAAAAAAAGTGATTTTCTAGCTAAATCTAGATAAAGATCTTTATCTTTGCGGAAATGATAATGTTCCTGGCAGATGGATCATTAAATCCTTCTTCCACCCCTTTGTCAAACAATCCAAACAATCATAATAGCCATCTATATTCAAGAGACCCACCTGTGTTTGCAGCCAAATTATGCTTGAGTGTGATGACGGCCTTAATGGTACAACTTTTGAGCTTTGTTTTTCAAAAACTAATAAGGATATATATATATATATATATATATATATATATATATATATGGAGTAACACACATGAAAATTCTGAGCTTAGTACGTGACAACTAGCTGAAATGCATTAGAGTCAAGGCTTTTTTTTTAATTTTTTTACTGAAACATGTATGCATGCTGATCATCATGCTCATTCATTGGCTTCAATCTCACCAACTTCAATTTTGATGTGTACTTTCGAGCTTTCTCTTTTTTTTTTTATAATTTTGGAACCCATTTTCATTGAATGAGAGTGATTGCTCTGACACTATGTATAAACTACTTTTTTCAAAGAAAAGATTAGGGTAATTAAGGGCCTAAAATGGGTGTTAAGTCTGATTCATTGCCATCTCTGTCATATTTGGACAGCTGTCAAGCTCGAGGGCTAGATGTGGCTAATGAGTAATGACCACAAGTAGCAAACATTAGGAATTGTTTAATGTACTTTGAACTCTAACAGGTGGGTTTAAACCTATTTATAGATCCTTCTTTCCTTATGATTTTACACTCAAATACACAAGATGTGAGAAATGGAAGGTGAAACTCACTACCCAAATTCTAGACAGCAGCAGAAATTCAAGAAAACCCCACAATTGACCATTGCATGCTATATTGGACCATTGCATGCTATGCTCATTGTCAATTGACATCATACAGTCAGTGTATAAGAGCAACAAAATTCAACCAAATCAGTGTATAACATAAACAAAATTAAACAAATCAGTGTATAAGAGCAACAAAATTCAACCAAATCAGTGTATAACATCAACAAAATTAAACAAATCAGTGTATGTATAACAACAACAAAATTCATCCAAATCAGTGTATAACATCAAAAAAATTAACTAAATCAGTGTATGCATAACAACAACAAAATTCAACCAAATTAGTGTATGCATAACAACAACAAAATTAAACAAATCAGTTTATAACTTTCAATGAGGAAACCAGGGATCCTTACAGGGCTCGGTGAGAGATCCAGAGGACTCGGTGAGAGAGAGAGAGAGAGAGAGGCTCGAAGGGGGTGAGGGAGATGGAGCTGCAGTCTTCTAGGGTTTCGGGGACTGAAGGGACTGGGTGGGGGGAATTCACAGAGAAGGAAGAGTGAGGGTAGGGGGCTTCGGGCTTCACAGAGAAGGGAGAGTGAGGGTTGGGGGCTTCGGGCTTCGTCTGGGTGAGTGAAGATTGAGGGCTTCGGTGGTCTTCGTCTAGGAGGGGCTGCGCAGAGCAGGGAAACTGGGTGGGGTTCGGTCTTCGTCTAGGTGAGTGAGGATTGAGGGCCTCTGTGGTCTTCGTCTGGGAGAGGCTGCGCAGAGAAGGGAGAGTTTCGTTGGTCTTCGTCTGCGTCTGGGAGGGGCTGCGCAGAGAAGGGATGGCTTCGATTTCGTCTGGGAGGTACTTGTACTTGTGAGTGAGGATTGAGGAATGGCTGTCGAGGTGAGGTGGCGGTGGCGTGGTGGGGGGTTGTGCGCGGTGGCGTGGGTTGAGGGAGAAGAGGGATTGGGATTCGGGAAGGCAGAGCAGGAGAGGGAAAGAAATGAGGGGAAATGGTAAGGCGGGTTGTTTAAATTTAATTTTACTTTTCGGCGATTTTGATTTGCCGCTAATAGTATATAATTTACTAGATATGCTCTTGTGGTGAAAATACGGAGAATATTTTCGTTGCAAACAATATCTGTTGTTCAATTTGCGACGATATTAAAATCGCTGCAAAAAGTAAGAGTAATTTCTTTTCCATCGTTAGCAAGCGGCGACTTAGAAATCGTTGGAAATAATGTTTATTAGTGGTATTTTTGTTGCAACGATATTAAAATCGTTGGAAAAGGCCTAAATTTTCTAGAAGATTATTTCCAGCGTTTTTTATTCGCCGCAAAACTAGCTATTATGGCGATTTTCCCATTCGCCACAATTAAAATATGGCTACAGTTCTAATTTTACTTGCGGCAATTTTAAAATCGCCGCAAAAGATCAAATAGTCGCCGCAAATGAGTGAACAGTAATTGCAACATCAGATTTCGTATACATTGCTTTAGATTTCAGCGACGATATGAAAATCGCCGCAAATAAGGGTTAATTGCAGCGATTTTTTTGGCGGCGATAGTAAAATCGCTGGAAAAGACGTTATTTTTTGTAGTGACCTTACAACACACACTTCTATCTAACCAACATATGATTTGTTATTTTTGTTATTCTATTTAAATACAAACGTAATTAAGAATTAAGATAGAAGTGTAACACGATTATTGAAAATGTTTGAGACAAATAATTATACTGAATCCTGATCCTATAAATGTAGATATCACATCTTGTAGCCTAATAAACTTTTACTTTGAAATTCTGCCAACATGCATGCACCTTTGTTATATTTCTCCTAATAAGGCGCTTGAGACAAATTTCAAATAAAAGAATTAGGTCTCTTTGGACGTTATACATGTGAGATGAGAAATCTGTAAATAGTAGGGAGATAGTTTATGAATAGAAATGAAAAGTTTGAGTTATGTTTTATAGTGTTTTGGAAAAAGATCTAGCTACTGGTACCAATAGCTGGACAGATAAGTGCAATATTTTCCTCTCTTTTTTTTCACATATTTTTTAAACATCTTTAAACATTTTTAATAAAAAAAAACAATTCACTAATAAACACTTTCTTAACCGTTAAGGTTGTTTTTTTTAAAAAAAAAACAAAGTATCGGTCGATTTGAGGGGTCCAATCATCGGTCCCTCAGCATTTTCATTTGGAAAATGATAGAGAGAAAGTTAAATAAAAATATTATAAAATTAAAATATTGTTATAATATTATTTTTGTTTTGGGATTTGAAAAAGTTAATTTTTTTTTTTTTTGTGTTTTGTTTGGAAGTTTGGAAAAGTTGTAATGGTTAAATAAAAAAGTTGAAAATTAAAATTTGAAAAGTATTTGTATTTGAATGGTGTTTGAATGTTGAGATAAAATGAAATGGCTTGAGACCATATATGAAACCAAACGGGGCCTTAAAAAAATAATATTTGTGGAGTAATGTTACATATAGTCGTAAAGTGTGCAAACGCCACTATTAAAAAAAGTAGTGTCCACTATTAAAAAATTAGTTTTTTTTCATATGGGTCCCGTATTTACTCACTTTTTTCAAAGAGATTGCGCAACACTTGCACACTCCACGACTGCAAATATCATTTCTCATATATGTGAAATTGTTGATTTTTGTATTGTGAAATTCTCTTTGCTATGCATGAGAATTTCTGAGCCTCGTTAGGATAGCTATCTTAACCCATCTCATCTCTTTTTATCTTACTTTATTTTCAAATATCATTCAAACATAAATATTTTTTAATTTCAAATATTTAACTTTTTCATCTAATCATTACCTAATTATTACAACTTTCCAAAACTTCTAAATAAAACTTAAAAGACGATTCAACTTTTTCAAATCTCAAAGTAAAAATTATATTAAAAAAATTATATTATAACAATATTTTAACTTTATAATATTTTTATTCAATTTTTTCTATCTCATTTTTCAAAACTTAATAAAATATCAACTCAAACCATTTTACTATTATTCACAAACTATTTCACTGTTATTCATAAATTTTTTATCGCATCTCAACATTCAAACAAGGAAGTCAAACTAGACTTGGAGAATGATACAAAGTACATTATTGTCTAAGTAGAGCTTCAAAAACTTGAGATATTGCTTATCAGTACTTGATCTTAGTACCCCTTAGAGCATTGGCAATGGTCTAACCATTGTCAAGTCCAAAATTTGACTAAAAGTTGAGATTTTGGCCAAAGCTAAAACCATTGAAGATATTAATCTACATTGGACTATCCATCCCAAAATTAAAATAAGAATAAAATATTAGATATTTAAATAATAATTTTTTAAATTTTTAGTAATCGACCACAGTCATTGCACTTCTCTCTCTCTCTCTCTGCGCTACACAATCTCTCTCTTCCTCCATATTTGCACGAAAGTTTCTTCTTCGATCTGCTTTCGATATGTATCTTCGATCCCAAATCCAATAGTAATACGAAGCCTCTAACCTTCATTGTACCCACTACCTACATAATTGGTATGTAAATCTGTTCGCTTTGATTTCTTATCACAGTTAGTGATAATATGCAGTCAGTTTTATCTAGCACAAATTTGTGCTAAAGCTAGTCACTTTTTCAATTCATATTGAAGGTTTTATTTGTTTGGAAAAATGCTAGGTTCTTTGCCAATCTTGCCCCTCCTTGCTCCTCCGTCTTATGGAAATTTTGACACTCTTCCCGCATCTCAAGTGTCTGATATGGAAATGGATGAAAGGCCATCAAACGGCGATGGAAAGAAGGAAGACGAAAATGGGGGCATCGGGTATGAGTTCTCTTTTGGCGTGAGAGAAAAGGAAGAAAAAAAAAGAGAGGAAAATGGGAACTGAAAAACGAGGGAAGGAAGAAGATCATTGGGAATATTTTTAGAGTAAAATATTGTTTTGCAAATGAACAGTAGTTGGCCAAATTTGGATAAAGAAATGACTTTACCGTAGCTCAAAAGTAGAGTCTTGGAGTTTTGACTACTCCAATACAAACCACTTTAGTAAAAGTTAGCCAAATTTGACTAGGCACTGGCGCCAATGTCGGTGCTCTTGCGAGTGGGAGTTTCAAAAGCTAGATTTTCATTCATCCTGTAGTTCCCAAAGCTAGATTTGATTGATCACTTTCTTCAATTGAGTGCATTTTCTCACGGCTAAACAAAGAACCATGTAGGAAGTAGCATCTAAATTTGCATGATGCTTGGAGAAGTAATTCATTATGAAAAATAAACAATTTTGAGACTAAGGCTAGTTTGTTTTCACAAACCATCTCAACTCATCTTATCTCATCTATTCATTACAACTTTCTCAAACTTTCAAATAAAATACAATAAATAATTTAACTTTTTAAAATCTCAAAACAAAAATAATATTAAAAAACGAGTTCGAGCTCAAGCTATTTGAATACGAGTTTGTTTATTTTTACTCAAGCTGAAGCCAAATTCAAATAACATTAACAGTTAACAAGCCAAGTTCAAACAAAAATATTCAGGTCTTATTTGAATTCGAATGAATAAACATCTAATCAAACTCGAGTATCCTTGTTCGAATTCGGCTCGACTCGATTTGTTTGTAGCTCTATTCCTCCCCATTCGAGTTTTACTGCTCTTCTCATATTAGTCACAATTAATCCAAGAATGAGATGTTTTGTAAATGTGATGTCTGTTAAAAAATGGAAGTGTAATAACAGTTTCTCCCTCTCGTTTGGGCATCAAAAGATAGGTTGGCATTAAGATCAATTTCTAGCTTCAATTGAGAAGTGAATTTACTATATATTTGTGGTAAATGCTTGTTTTATTATTTTTAAGCTCCTTTCCGTGCGTGCTTATGGAGTACATAGATCATATAAATAAAATACTATAACATCTATATAGTTAAAAACAAAGATATGAAAACTTAATTCTCCATCTAATATACTTATCTTTCTTTTTATAAGTAAAAATTAAATAATAGATAAGTACAGTACGTAATTTGAAAGATAAAAGAGCATAATTGAGATCAATGCTTACAGGGTTCAGAGTTTCATTAACAATTAGAATAAAGAGATGAATCACTGCAAGTAAACCAAGTTGCTCTCTTCTGAACAAATATGCAAAAGTTTCTTCCACATCTGAATTTAGCAGTGATCGATTACCTCCCATGATTAGTTGAAAAGATGGCTAGTATCTTATACTCTTTTCTTCATCTGCTTCAAAAAAAACAAAAAACATTGCAATAATCCCTATTTATAACATTAAATTCTAAAATAATCTTGACAGCCTTATCATACACTTACATGGTGAAGAAGCTTGTATTCTATCAATTATGTACTTTGTATGAGCTATGACTATATTCCATTGTTTGCAATCTATGGCTCATATAACTCTGCATCTTCAATTACCTTCTTCAGAGCATCTGGTCCCATATACTTCAGAACCTATGGCATCAGATCAAACATCACGATGCTTGCATGGTACTATACAAAAAAAAAAAAAATACAAAAGAACCTCACAGACAATGAAAGCTAGATAAGAAATATTACTAGGTGTAATGGACCTTGGAAAGAACTTTTCTCCAGGCGCAGCAACAAACCCCATTAATAAACAATCTCCCAGGCAGATGCACAACAAGGGAAGATAAATGTTCTTTTCTTTTTTATTGTATTATATATTTATCAGACCTATTTTGACATTTTGTTATGTAATAAGGTTTATTAAAGGCAATGCAAAAGGAGGTGCGACCCTAACCCTGATAACAAGACAAGCACCAAATCATGATTTTCACAACTATCTCAACTCTTTAAGATCAGAATAAGTATATTAAGGCTACGTTTGGATGTTGAGATGAGTTGAGTTGAATTGAGTTGTGAATAGTAGTATTTTGTGGGTCCCATTGAGATGGGTTTAACATTTTAGGTTAAAATGTATGAAGTAGGTTGAGATGAGTTTAACTTTTTATGCGAAGTTGAAAAATTAGTGGGTCCCATCAATTATTGATTTGAGATGAGTTGAGATGAAACACAACCTAAGGCCTGGTTTGGATACTGAGTTGAGATGAGATAAGTTGAGATGGTTTGTAAATAGTAGTGAAATGGTTTGAGTTAAAATGTTTTATGGGATTTTCGGAAAGGAGAGAGAAAAAATTGAATAAAAATATTATAAAGTTAAAATATTGTTAGAATATAATTTTTTAATATTATTTTTGTTTTGGGATTTGAAAAAGTTGAATTGTTTTTTATGTTTTGTTTAGAAGTTTGGGAAAGTTGTAATAATTAGGTAATGATTAGATGAAAAAGTTAAAAATTTGAAATTGAAAAGTACGTTTGTGGTGTTTGGATATTGAGATGAAATGTGATGAGATGAGTTGAGATGTGATGAGATGAAAGCATCTCTCTATCCAAACCAGGCCCTAGGAGTTCTCAAACATAAGTGAAAATTGTCTAGACAAAAGTTCATACAATGCTATGCCCAAATTTTATATTCACCAAAACCTAAGAAGCTCCAAGGAAAAAAGGGGAAATTTTACATAAAAAAGAATCAGACCTCATTAGCATCTTTAAAACAACTGTGATCATCTTTCTTTGGCCAGCGTACTTGCCAACATCTGCACAGACAAAAATTAAAATAAAGAAGCACATTATTCCAAAGTATGATATCTACGCAACCTTTAATTTGAAGAAACTAAAAGGTAAGCACATATAAGTCGCAAGTCTAAGGCCTCGTTTGGTTACACAAATGAGAGGAGATGAAAGTTGAATAAAATATTGTTAGAATATAATTTTTTAATTTTATTTTTGTCTTGGGATTTGAAAAAGTTGAATTGTGTTTTGTATTTTGTTTGGGAGTTTGAGAAAATTGTAATAATTATATGAGATGAGATGGTTTGTGAAAACAAACCGGCCTAATAGTCCTCAATAATGATATGCAAATTGCGTACAACCTATCCATCTAAAATCTTCAACATGAGTGAGAATTGCTAGGCCTAATTCAAATTGTGTAAAACCATATAAAATCTATCAAGGCAGGCCAACTAAATTCATTCTTTTATGTAGTAATTCATCAAGGTCATGATATGCAGCTACCCAATTTGATTGTCTAACACTTGGCTTGCCCTAGCAAAATTTTCTGTCTAAAACTATAAAGGAAGAGTCAACATGATTTGGCTGGTCCGATTACCCTGCTGCTAAGACATTTTAGATGCATTCCATCATTTTTAAGTTGGACTTGCAAAGCTATGAATGGACCACAATGCGGAATTCTGAGTTCCTCAACTAGACTGTAGAATTTCTCAAAGAGGATAATTGCTTCACATAATGTAACCTGTCTTTTCCAAGGCGGCGTGCTAGCTCTTCAGCCAAAGCTTGGCCTGATGTGTCGCCATCAGTTGCCAGGATAATGCGAGAAACCTATTAGGTGAAAAAAGAAGGAAGAAACCTGATCAAAAGCTTCATATCTGAATGGCACTACTTTAAAGACATGCATTAAAATACATACCTTATCCAAGTACTCTTTGCAGTTCCAGAGATACTGATAGGCAGTGTCCTAACTTCACATGTGCGTGCACACAAATAAACAAAAAATAAATTACCAAATAAATAAGAATAAGATACAAAGTTTTCAGACAAAAGATGCCATCAATATGACAAGAAAAGAAAGATTTTTTTTTATTAGCAAACGAAGAAAAGCAAGAAAAAATGAAACCAGACAACGTTAAACTTAAATAGATTCTCATTTGCAATTCATTTTTTTTATAGGTAAGAAATCTTCATCAAAAGTGAAAAAGGCATAACCAAATACATTTTTTTTTTATGACAGGGGAACCACCCCACAGCAAAGCCCTAAAGACTCACCCATGGAACCTAAATCACCAGGGAGACTAGCACAGAAACCCACCACCATGGCCTCCCACTTAAGCATAACCAAATACATAGGATGCATATAAGAGCGACACCTATCTAGAATGACAAAAAAAACACAAGAAAACCATGGACGTTTAGCCCATTAAAATCTATTGAGGCTGTCTGAAGGAAAAGAGTATTGATAAAGAAAGTCTTGAGCTCCTCTGGCATCCGTTACAGTCCTCAACATTCTACCATTCATTTTCTTCCAAATACAACGCATATAGGAACCATCTTCCATACTACTGCATTTTGCAGGCTATCACCTATCCTCGGAGAAGGAATAAAATAAGTTTAAAATTCTTCTTGGCACAGCCTTAGCCAAACCAACTCAATTGAAGAAGTCACTCCACAATGCACAGGAAATCTTGCAATGGAGTAAAAGATGACCAACAAACTCACTACTCCACTTACACGTACAACAAATCAATCACAACAGTATGTCTTTACCTTAAATTATTCATTGTGAGTATCTTACTAGAGTGGCTGTCCAAGCAAAAATGCAGCCCTCAATGAATCCTTAGCCCACCAAGTACTCTTCCAGGCAAGGGAATTGGAATGAGAATACTTTAGAAAGAACGAAACATTGAACATCTATGAATCTAGTGGTATACAATAAACGAAGCTAATATTCCACTGAGGCATCCACCTCCAAATCTTGAGCTGCTCTATCGAAGCTAATATTTCACTTAGGAGAATTACTAAATCTCCAAATTGTCTGCCACAAAAGCATTCTTAGCATGAACAACATCATACACATTTGGGAAAACTTCTTTGAGGAGCCCATCTCCACACCACAAATCATGCCAGAATTTGATCCTTGATCTGTCTCCCAACCAAAATTTGAGATGATTAGAAAACCTCTCCTAAATTTTCGTTATGTTATTCCATAAATCCAACCCATGAGACCCTTGGACTTCATTAGAACTCAACCCACCCTACAAGCACCCCTATGTGGAGTCTACTACTCTCCACAAGACTTCTTTGTCATTCTGGCGACCCCAAATCTATTTCTCTATATGAGGAAGTTTTTTTTATCATTAGTTATAGACCCATAATGGGACTTGATCCCATAACTTTACACCCATCCACTTCTATTCCAGTTATGCATCCCATTAGAAAATGAATTTTTTGGGTAGTCCCCAATTAGAAAATAAAAAAATTTAATGCTTATGAAGGCTAGGTAAACATAATTGTAATGACTCAGAGAAAGCGAGCCACATCTGCTCTATAACCCAAAAGGACCAATCAATTTGAAGCTTCCGTAGAACTACTTATAAAGACCATCTTCACAAAGCTCAAACAGGTTCCAAAGAAGTTCAAATCAGTGCATACCTTTTCAAAAGATGGTAATTCTTTAGTTGAAACCTTTCCAGGCGCACCACCAGGAACACTAACACAATTGCAGAAGCCAGCTTCCTCCAGTGAAAGCTTATCTATTTCACCTTCAACCTGCACTCAACATCACATGCAATAAAACCAGGATATAGAGTGTGTAAGAGATTTGAATAACAGTAGAAAAGCAGCCCAAAGAGGTGATAGAGGTACTACAATGATGATTTCAGGCACATCATTTATATCATCAAGTCCGTACAACTTCTTCTCTGTACCCTTCTCCTGTAAATCAGTGAAATAGAAAGTCATGCAGAATTAAGATAAATAAGTGCATAACGGCAGATGAAATAGAACTCAAACATTTACATTGAAGTCCATTATCCTGGTTCAATAAAATTATAAAAGGTCAAGTAAATACAGAATTAACAAAAAGAATCCACCAATTATCAAGACATCATTTCCTTGAAGCTACCCCCCCCCCCTCTCCCGAGCTTCAACCACCCAAATCATGAGGAATTTGAGCATATACAATTTCTACACTGCACTGAAGACATTTGACGTTTACCAGGAAAATACTACAAATTAATGATTTGGACAACAATTCATCACTATCTTCAATATCAACTAATATAAAACTCCAAGCTAAGTCTCAGCACATTACCTGCCAAAATCTTTTTCCGACAGTCCGGTATTTGCAACCAACAAGCAGCCCATTTTGTCTGTAAGTAAAAGCAATGACATTCTGCATATAAAAACTTCTGCAGTAATTAGAAACTATAAACTTCTCACGGTTCAAGTTACTGAGAATTAAAGCAACAACACGCACACACACAGAAGAGTAGTTGAGAATTTAAGATGGATTATTCCAGATGATGAAATGATAAAGCAAAGAATGTGGGGGTGGAAACAGAAAAGCTTTTCACTATTTTTTTTTTGATAGGTATGGCTTTTTGCTATTTTCATATGATTGAGAACAAAAATAAGGTCGTTCCTGCTTAATTAATCAGATCTGTGCAATTGAGGTTTAGTTGAGTTAAATTGAGTTATGTAATCAAGGATAAAAGCTCATGACTCATCACTGTCAATATTGGTCTGAATGCCTCTTCCTTTAGGTTTCCTTCATTATTTATAGAAAAGAGTTACAATGTTTGCTAGATATTTCAGCGTAATTCTAGCCTGCTGCCTGCTGATTTCTCTGTAATACGTTAAGTGTCTACACACGCTAAGTGTCTATACACGTTAAGTGTCTATACACGTTAAGTCTATTTAGTCTATTTTTCTGCTATACACTCTAAATATAGAAAGACCTAAATTATATACATAACATCCCCCCTCAAATTGATGCTAGTGGATCAAGAAGCATCAATTTGTCAACCAAGAACTGATGCCGGTGCCGAGAAAGAGCTTTAGTGAATATGTCTGCAGTTTGATGTTCAGTGGAAATGTGAGGGAGAGTAATCACATGTTTGTCAAAAGATTCACGTATAGAATGACAATCGACTTCGATATGTTTTGTTCGCTCATGGAAGACAGGATTAGTGGCGATTTGAATAGCACTGGTATTATCAGCATGAAGAGGAGTGGGATGCAGCTGTGGAAAGCCAAGTTCACCTAATAACCCACGAAGCCATGTGATCTCAGAGCATGCAGAAGACATGGAACGATACTCAGACTCAGTAGAGGACTTGGAAACTCTGTCTTGCTTCTTACTTTTCCAAGAAATGAGTGCATTGCCTAAGAACATGCACCAGCCGGTAACAGAGCGACGAGTATCTGCACATCCGGCCCAATCAGCATCACTATATCCCACTAACTGTAAGGAAGATTCTTTATGAAAGAACAACCCGCATGTAGAGGTGCCCTTCAGATATCGAAGAATACGGCGGACAGCGGCTAAATGAAGATGTCGGGGGGCCTGCATAAATTGACTGACTTGCTGCACAGCAAAAGAAATATCAGGACGAGTAATCGTCAAATAGTTCAAACTCCCAACAAGCTGCCGATACAACGATGGATCTGATAGAAACTCTCCTTCTTCCTGACGAAGCTTAAGATTTACCTCCAAGGGAGTAAAAACAGAGTTACTCGATTGGAGACCTCCCAATGAAATAACATCCTGCGTGTATTTGTGCTGGTGTAACAACGTACCAGTTGGAGTAAACTGCACTTCAAGGCCAAGAAAGTATTGCAGGGGACCAAGATCTTTCATGTGAAAGGAGGCCTTGAGATGCTGTTGTAATTGCTTAATTAACTCAGTATCTGAGCCAATAATCACAATGTCATCGACATATATAAGAAGCAATACAATTCCTGCAGAAGTCTTGCAAAGAAAAAGAGAGGAATCGAACTGGCTTTGAGTAAAATGAAAATCAAGGAGGTTAGAGCGAAATTTATCAAACCATGCACGAGGAGCCTGTTTCAGTCCATACAAGGATCGGCGTAGCCGACAAACCTCTGAGGAGGGTGTAGCAAACATGCCAGGAGGTGGGGACATATAGATTTCTTCCTTCAAATCCCCATGTAGAAAAGCATTCTTCACATCCATCTGCATGAGAGACCACCCTTGCGACGTAGCAAGTGCCAAGATAGTCCGCACAGTAGTCATTTTGGCAACAGGTGCAAATGTCTCTTCATAATCAATACCATACTCCTGTCTGTTTCCAAGAACCACGAGACGGGCCTTATATCTATCCAATGAGCCATTAGCTCGAAACTTGACTGAGTACACCCATTTACAACCAATAGGTTTGACATCTGAGGGACAAATTATAAGGTCCCAAGTGTGATTATCTTGAAGAGCTTGGATTTCCTCTTGCATGGCATGTTGCCAACATGCTTGGGTAGATGCCTGGGTATAAGAATGAGGAATAGAAATAGTGTCGAGAGTGGCAGTAAGGGAGATGTGAGGAAAACCATACCTATCTGGTGGATGTGTAGCTCGGGTGGAGTGCCTAGGTATAGGAACTGCAGAATTAGATGATGGATCAGTGTCTGGAAGGGGCGTTGAAGAAGGGGGAAGACGTCGATGATACACCATACCTGGTTGAAAACGCTTAATAGAAGAAGACACATCATCAAAAGCGGGAAGGAGAGTAATAGGAGGATCAGAAATAACCTGAGATTGAAAGAAATATTGATTTTCAAAGAAAATCACATTCCGTGAGATTCGGGATTTATTTGCATGAGCATCATAACAAACAAATCCTTTCTGAGTAGGACTATATCCCATAAAGGCACATGTGACAGACTGTGCAGCAAGCTTGTGACGCTCAACAGGTGGCAGATGAACAAAACAAACACACCCAAAGGTATGAAATGATTGATACTTAGGAGATATGCCAAATAATCGAAAATAGGGAGAATCATAATCCAGAGTAGCATTAGGCAAACGATTGATCAAATAGACAGCAGTAGATAAAGCTTCTACCCAGAACTTAGAAGGTACAGAAGAGTCAATCAACAAAGTACGGGCGACATCTAAGAGATGACGATTCTTACGCTCAGCGACTCCATTTTGTTGAGTATAAGGACAAGAACGCTGAGAAATGATCCCTTTTTGCTGAAGAAAAGTTTGAAAAGAATGAGACATGTACTCCCCCCCTGAGTCGGAGCGTAAAGTTTTGATACAAATATTGAACTGTGTCTCAATAAGTGCAACAAATTTTTGAAAGACAGAAAATACGTCAGCTTTAGAACGAAGAAAATATATCCAGGTGAATCGAGTATAATCATCGATAAACGTCACAAAATAACGATACTGACCATGAGAAATAACAGGACTCACACCCCAAACGTCAGTATGTACAATCTGAAAACAGTCAGAAGCACGACTACCATGCGCAGGAAAAGGTAAAGTTTTACTTTTACCAAGACAACAAGTAGCACAATCAAAAGATGTAGGAGAAGAAGAAAATGAATCTTTATTGCCCAACAGACCATGTTTCATAAGATGAGTCAAGACAACAGAATTAGGATGACCTAATTTCTTATGCCAGACTTCATTAGTATTTGCAGTAGCCGTACAAGCAAGAGAAACAACATTAGGAATATAAAGTTGTAATGGAAATAAGCGTCCTACTTTAGGCCCCTTCGCGATCACCGTCCCCGACACCTGATCCTGCACAAGACAACCACCACGAGAAAAGTGAACATCACAATTATTATCTACCAAATGTCCAACAGAAATCAAATTGGTAGACAATCCAGGAGAGACAAAAATATCCCGAAATGAAGAGCCCAAATTACCAATAGCAGTAATGGGAATAGTACTGCCATTAGCGATCTGAATATTTTGCGTGCCTTTATACTTACGAACACCATGGAGATTCGTCATATTACCAGTCATATGATTAGAAGCGCCCGAATCAACAAACCAAGAAGTTGAGTTAGTACTTGTACCTTGCAGGCCTAAGGCCATAAAAGCAGACACAATCATCTGTTGGACCATTGCTGGTGTGAGAACAGATGAATCAGAGCTTACAGTAGGCGGCGCAGAAGAAGAAGCAGAGGACTGAACAGTAGCCTGAAAAGCTTGGGATTGGCGATTTTGAGGCCGTATTCGACAGTCTTTGATGATATGGCCCTCTTTCTTGCAGTAGTTACAAACTTTCTTAGAACAGTCGCGAGCAATATGACCAAATTCCTTGCAACTGAAACACTGCAACTTGTTCCTCCCTCTCCCTTGTGCTGCATAGGCTACATTCAATCTCAGAAAAAGCATTTTCAGAAGTCATTCCCATCTGAGTTGATAATCGTTGTTCTTCACGCAGCAAATCTCCCAAACAAATATCCAGAGAAGGAACCGGATCACGGTTCAATAAACTAGCACGAACGGGCTCAAATTCGGGTCGAAGCTTCATTAAAAACTGATCACGTTGACTCTCAGCATGAACTGTTTGAAGAGCTGCGAAGGCTGTAATTGGAACCTTAGCATGAGCAATGGCAGAATACTCACTCCAAATGTTAATAAAACCCGAATGAAATTGTGCGATAGGTAAATTGCCTTGACTATAATTACTAATTTCCAATTCTAATTGGAATTTCCGAGCACTATGATCTTGGTGGTAAATACGGTGAAGATAATCCCACATAGCCTGAGCTGTAGTAAAACAGCGAAGATTGGTCACAAGGTGAGACTCAATCGTCCCCAATAACCAAGAGATTACCTTAGCATCATTTACCTCCCATTTAACAAATTCTTTTTCATCAGTGGGAATACTAGCAGAATTATCAATATGATTTGATAATTCTTTTCCTTTTAAAAACATTTTAAACTGAAATTTCCATGTAGGAAAATTCTTCCCAGTAAAGCGAACAATAGTATTCTCAATAGACATGATCAAATAAGCAGTAAAACGAACCCAAAAAGTAAATCCCACTGCAAAATGTCTCACGAAAATCAACTAGCAGAAATATCAAGTCTTTGTGTCAAAACAAATGGCCCACGGCAACCCAAAAAAAATAGCCCACGAAATGCTATTGCTCACTTGAAAATAAATCAAGATAAACTAATGGCCCACGGCCCACGAAAAAAAAATTGCCCACGGCAATACAACACTGCTCCTTCTCGAAACAGAGAAGGATGACCCACGGCAATACAAAAATTGCCCAGAAATAGAGAAGGATGACCCACGGCTTTCTTCCTTGAATGAAAAAAAAAGTTCCTGAGAAACAACACTACTCCTTCTCGAAAGCAACCAAAATGACTCAGAAACCCAGCAATTCAGAAAGTGCCGAAGAGAAACCCAGCAGAAACCCACGCGAGATGCAATCCTCAGAGAAGCAACCAAAATGCAACCCAGAAACAACTCAGAATTTGAGCGTAGAAAGTGCCGAGAATGAGAAAACAAGTGAATGAGAAAACACTTTTCTGAGAAAGCAACTCAGAAAGTGCCGAAATCTCCACTTTTCTCACAGAAAGTGCCGATAGGCACCAATCAATTCAGAAAGTGGCAAAATCACCACACAAAGCCACAAGAGACTTCTCTGAAAGCAGAAGGTGCCGACACAACCACAAGAAGCTATTGCCAAAAGAAAATTTGCCCAGAAATTGAAGAGCCCAACTCAAAAATTTCTCACAAATAGCGATGGAAATCGCATACCCAAGATTAAGACTACAGAGACTGAAATCAGAGTAAGTGGCTCTGATACCATGTCAATATTGGTCTGAATGCCTCTTCCTTTAGGTTTCCTTCATTATTTATAGAAAAGAGTTACAATGTTTGCTAGATATTTCAGCGTAATTCTAGCCTGCTGCCTGCTGATTTCTCTGTAATACGTTAAGTGTCTACACACGTTAAGTGTCTATACACGTTAAGTCTATTTAGTCTATTTTTCTGCTATACACTCTAAATATAGAAAGACCTAAATTATATACATAACAATCACTACACAAATACCGTGTGCGTGTTGCTGAGCAGTTAGAATCCTCCTTAACTAAATGGATTGTTGGATATGGATTCTAAACATTTTTTTATAAGTAAAAAGATATTTTATTGATATAGAAATACGCATAACCCAAGTACACAAAAAGTATATATGTGATTACACCTAGTTAGGAACTAGTAACGGTTACAAGGAAATCATAAAAGTTGAGACCATTAAAGTCTATAACAATTGCCCACATAAATAGTCTTCCAGAAAAAACTCTAAAAACTTTTCCAAAGAACACTCTCGATCCTCAAAATTTTGGTCATTCCTTTCACTCCAAATTCACCAAAGTAGGCAAATGGGAGCCATCTTCCACACAGCTGCAATATGTGGTATCCCCGTGATCCCTCTCCAACCAACTAGTCGGTCGACCACCCTCCTCGGCATAACCATGCTAATCCCATTTTGCTGAAAAAGTAATTCCATATGGCCCTTGCAAACTCACAATGTAGAAGTAAATGATCCACTGTTTCGCCGCTATTTCTGCACATACAACACCAATCCACAAGGATATGCCCACGTTTCCTTAGATTATCAATGGTCAAAATCTTCCCTAAGGATGCAGTCCAAACAAAAAAAGCAGCCTCAGGAGGTGCTTTACTCCTCCAAATGCTTTTCCAAGGAAAGTGATTACTAGTTTGAGTAGTGAGAACCTCAAAGAAAGAGCGTACAGAAAATTTTCCTTTGCTGGAAGGCGACCAAACCAACTTGTCCACCCCTATAATAACTCCAATGGTGTATAAAAAGTTAAAGAACTCAACAAGGATACCAACCTCCCAATCATGTGCCTCCCTAATGAAACTGGCATTCCACTGTAGCATTTTGGGGACAAGAGCAATTAATGTAGCATTTAAACTCTTCTCAAATTTCCCAAAAGTGAAAAATTCTTGAAAAACCTGCATGACATCCTTTTTCACCACCTCCCAACAAGTCTGAAAAAATGTCATGGTAAAACCATCTAGGCCTAGAGCTTTGTCTCTATTCATTTTTCTAACTACTAGTTGTACCTCTTCCTATTCAAAAGGTCTCTCAAGCCAAACCATACTTGTCTGATCAACTGCCTCAAAATCTAGACCATCTAATCTAGGTCTCCAATCAAAAAGTTCCAAAAGTAGCTCTTCAAAATTTTCAGCTATGTGGTCCTTGATCACTGATTGGTCTGACGAAGCAAAGCCATCTATGGTCAGGGTCTCGATGGCATTGTTCCTCCTGTGGAGTTGGCTACCCGGTGAAAAAACTTCGTGCATTTGTCCCCCTCCCTCAGCCACAGTGCCCTTGACTTTTGCCTCCAAGAAATCTCCTCCATTAGAATCACCCTTTCTAATTCTGAGGTGACTTGGCTTTTGCGAGTGTTCTTGACTTCTACACCCTCCATAACCTTGTAATTCTTGTAACAAGGTCTTTTTTTGAAATTCCACATTGCCAAAAACATGTTCATTCCAAGACTTCAAGTCCTTCTTCAAAGCTTTCAATTTACCTGCCAAGATAAAACTCGAAGTACCTTGTAGCTGATATCCACCATTGTCTAAACAAATCCACAAACCCTTCAGCTTTTAACCACATAATCTAAACATTTTACTAGATCATTCATAAATAGGTACATGGGAAATTACACACGGAGACAAATAATGAACTATCCCAACCTGGTCGAATAAACCTATTTGCCACCCGTAAATATATCTTTTGAGAACTGGTATGGAGGCAACCATTTTACAAGTCCATAATAAAATAATAATTTTTAAAATTCAAATACATGAAAGTCAAAGCAATAGTCAACAAAATTTTAGAACAAGTAATATTTTATTATGTAGTTAGTGACATGGGGAATCGCATCTAACTTAAGACTTCAATATAGCATAGTTCCTACCCTATGATCATCCACATATGTTAAGGTTTAATATTTATACATTAGGTACCTTATCACTAGACATTTGCATAACAGCATTTCTTCGCAACGTCTTCTCAGATATCATCCGCTCACCAAAATATGCAATCAGCTGGGACAAAGAATAAGAGCAATTGATATAAGTAAATTAGGCATCGGCAATTGCATTAATGGAATTACGGGAGAGGGAGAGGAAAGAGAGATAGAGACTAATCAGAAAAAAAAAAAAGTACCAGGAAGGGGCTATCGAGAGGACCATTATTCAAGTTCTCAAAGCTCTCCTATATACATGGCTTTCATCTCGATGCACACAGAAAATCATTTAACATGTGGATCCCATAAACAAATTTTTTAGCTAAGTTCATTGCAAGTAATCACACAGTCCTTTTCGTTTTTTCTCCTAATTCATGGGAGACATGTTTTTGTAGAATTGTCAGCATAGAAGAAGGCAACAACTCAGAGCCATTTGATTTCTAGCCTTATGCTTCCATGATGGACAACAAAAAGTGGGAAAGGCATCTCATTCAATCATGCCAGTCAATTGTTAAGGAGGAAATTGTATAAAGCTTTGAATGGAAAGCACTGGGGAAAAATATCAGGTCGAATAACTAAACCATCCATGTCAGGAATATAGGTTAAATGCACTCTTTTTCCTCTAGTAGTCTCGACCCCTTACGAAAGGAATAAGAGCAATAAAAGGACAATATACGCACTACTTCTTAAGATATAACAAAGACATCACATGAATTTCCATATAACCAAATCAAGAATGGAGCCTATGTGCACAAAGTCAGAAGCAGCCCTTTCCATCCCTTTAAACATCCTATCCCATGTAAAGGTAGGATTTAATCTCAAGTCCTTGGCACTAAGCCAATAGACCTTATAACACATTATGTTCTTGTTATTATTATCATTATTACTATTGTTGTTCTGGTTGTTGTTATTCTATACCCATATGACAGGTGAATTGAAGACAAGATTTTTTGGTGCCACTCTAAAACAGGGAATTTTTTTTTATAAGTGAAAAAACAGGGAAGTTCACAGTCCACTCTTTCTACCAAGCCATGACTATGCATAATAAAATCCATTCTACCAAGACATCATTGATTAAACAAAGAAAATCTTAATAAGGTTATACTGGAAAATTGAAACAACTAGGATGGAGACCCCAGTATCTGCAGTAAATAGAAATCTCGAATTGTTGACAGCTTCCAGTACTGCTCTTTTAAGCCTGTCTCTCTATTTATAATGTGACAAAGTTTTCCTTCTATTTGTACAACTACACCACAGCCTCAGCCTATAGGAGATTCATAATATAACAAAAAGGACAGATTTTACTTAGACACTTGTCCTGTCAAAGATACTGTTTATGATAAACAGGAGTAAACCATTTATCCAAGTTTATATATAATAAAACCAGAAACAACCAAAAAAAAAAAAAAAAGGAAACAAAGCTAATTTAAGAACATAAGTTAAAAGTTATTCCTCCATCTTAACGAATAATGGTAAATTTGATGGATGGTAACTCCATTCCATTAATAGGCCAAATGCCTCTCCCGTGAATGGCTCTTGTGAAACACAAAGTTTGAGTCAAAGCTGAATAAAAAAGATCCACAGGTAACATTTAATGTATGATTAAATGAAGTGCAATGAATGTTTTTTGTGATAAATCTCAATGAGTGGCTGCGTCAGCCTATAGCATTTATACTCATTCTATAATCTTGGACAGATGCTCTAAAGTCATGAGGCAAAGCTTCTACCATGAGTAGATACACCTTGCTTGATGCCGACAGTAATCATAACCGTATGATACATAAATACATGCCCGTCAACTCATATCAAACAGCTAATGAATAGCGTAGTCTCTATCAATCAAAATGGCTTGAATGATGCAGCACACACAGCAAGACAACCAAGTCTACTTCAAAGAGACTAATTTGCTTATATAGTCGATGAATGCTTTGAAAAATCCAAATGGTTTAAGTAATTGACCATTAGGTTATTGTTATTAATTACATGTAATGGTGTTTGTGTTTCTTCTTTTTCATAAAATGGAAGGGAAATGGTAGGAGAGGGATAAATCCTAGGTCGGATACTGGTACATTTGTTAGTAATTAAAGAGTAAAACACTAAGTTTGAAGGGAAGATAGTCCAACACTTAAAGGAGTTCCATTGATGAGGACAAAAATATTGCTTCCAATGGTACTGGAAATTGCACATACCAAAGACATGTTCATGCTGATAAAATCCTGCTTTGCGGCCTTTAAAGTCTAATTTTTCAGAATACCAGTTCGTTTAGAGTGAAAACTCCAGAAACTAGTTTCTTGACTTTGGGCTGATATAATGGAATGAAACGTCCTTTTTTTCAGAACTAGTTCAACTATTCCCCAATAATTTTAAGCCTGATCTCTGTTGTACTTCAACAGCAAACCTAGTCATTAAATGGCACCCTCCCCTTGACAAGAATGTCAAAGGGCATGCCCTGAAAAGACCCCCAACAATGATTCTTCATAAGACAATTTTCAAAAGCTCACATAACTGGATAAAGAGTTGTTATAATCTATACATAGAGAGACAGAACCATATTGTACCTTTGCACCTAGTGGTTCTAAGCCTATACTTTCCTCTGATACTTGTCCAAAGGACTCGACTTTTTTGGCAACTCCATAGTATGATGCTCTGCTCTCTGAAAACGCCTAAACCAAACAAACAATTGGCTTAGTTTTTCCATTTTGCATAAAACCTACAAATATTGACACTTGTAATATTTTTACCTGGCCTGCCCACCCACATTCAGTGTGAAAACATCTCCACATTGCAAAACCCCTACAACATCAGTCACATAAGAAATAGAGCCTACTTCCTCAACCTACTAGCATCAAAACAAACTAGAAGAAGCATCTTACCCATCTTGGATGATATGAAGAGATAAACTCCTCACCATTGACTGCCCACCTTTGCACTATGTTACCAAAAAACAGGAGATTCAAACACAAATTGGAATTGTTTAGAATATAAAATTGCAAAGAAGATAAAAGAATACTGACAACCAGAGGTTATCTACAAAAGAGAAAAGTACAGTATGCCAAAAAAATGATTTATTATGCAATAAGGTATTAACAAAATTGTATGAGGGTGGATATACCTTGGGGCAAAACAACCGATGGTACCGTCCAGGCGTAACAAAATCATCACAGTTGATGCCAAGGACTTCCAATTTCTGTGTCAACACTCTCACTTTGGAAGAACCATCAGTTTCAGCTCCTTTTTGCTCCACATGAGCTACATGAACAACCCATATTGTAAATTAAAACGATAATTCACTCCCCATTCCTTCTGAGAATAACCAAAACTTAAATATATATATATATATATATATATATATACACACACCACACTAAAGGGTGAGTTGTCGCCGTTGAATTGAATATGAAGTTTGATATAATTTAAAGAATAGTGTGAAAAAAAAATCTCAGTGAGCATATGGTTTACAATTATTTTCTAAATGCCCTGTTTGGTTGCCGAGCAAATGCGATTAAAGAAAGTAAAATCTAACTTCTGAAAGAGCAGCCTTTTTGTGTAAAACCAAAGGAAAATTATAGCTACTTTACCGAGCAAAACTCAAATAATCGAATCTTAGTTGAGCCAACATCTTGCTAATTGAAAATATATGCGAGAAACAAATGAACACAAAAGGGAAATGGCCGGAGCTTTAAAGATAGGGAGCGTTATCTGGATGAAGTTAGAAGTTTCTTTTTCCACACTTTATTTCTTTGGGCTTCTGCTAGTGATTTCAATGGAGCCAGTTTTCATGACTTTTTTGTATCACTTTCTAGCTCTTAACTTGTAACTAGCTGTTCTAAGTTGTATAATTCCTGTGTGGCTATGCCTATTTAATTCATTCAATAAAATTTTATTTTATCCATAAAAAAACAAATTAACACAAAAGGAAACATAAGAATAAGATTCCATATTTATTTTCTTTTTCTTTTTTTCTTTTCTTGACAGCCAAACGAGGCAAATATAATATGTGTGTGTGTGTGTGTGTTGCGGAAAAAAAACAGAGAGAGAAAAAAAAAACCAGTAAATGAAACTAAGCAACAAAGCGGTTGATTAAAATAATTGGGCATGAGTTGCAGTATAGAGTATAAATAAACAAAACATGGTAGAGCATTCAAGTGCATGCTGAAGCAAAGCAGTACCTGGAGAAGTGGAAGCCCTGGTGGAGATGGGGAGAGAGCAAGCCCAAGCACGGGAAAAACTCCTGGGAGAGGTAGTTATGGAGGCACTGAGCAAGTGTTTGCTGGAGGGGAAGATTTTGTAGAGAGGACGGCAAAGAAGACACTGCCGAATGACTGCCATTTTTTCGCATCCAACTTCGGTTGTTATCTCCTTCCTCTACTACTTCAAGGACTAGGCGGCGATTTATTTGTTTATTTATATTTTAATGCCTTTTGGAGCCTATTTTTCTTTTTCTTTTTTTTTTTAGAAAAACTACTCCTACCGAGGATCCAACCGGAAGAACCGATAAATTTTATTTTTAATTTTTTTTATTTAATTATTAAGAAAATATTTTTAATAATATTATAATTTTTTTAAAAAATATATTTAAAGATATGAAAAAAATAAATCGAAAAAAATTAAGAAGACCAATTGATCGGAGCCATTTTCGTGCGGGTGTACATTTAAACAGTTATTTTTAATTTTTTCTGCAAAAATTTAATTAATTTATGCTCGCATAGTAATTTTTTTTTTTTTTTAAAAGTTCGCTCATCAATATTCTCACTTTTAACGCTATAATAATAACAATATCTCCTATATTTATACAAGAATTAATTAATATGCAAAAATGTACCACCTATTTCATATGAAATGGTAGGGGGTGATTATTCGTGTTTATTGATCGTGTTTGTATCGTGTCAAGTAATAGACATTCGATTATATAGATCAATCCGAATCCGATCCGTTAAACTAAATGTGTCAAATTTTTAAATCTTAACCCAATCCGTTTAAATAACAAGTCATATTGTTTTATCCATTTTGATCCATATAATAACTAATTAAAAACATATCAATACAACACGACTCATTTCAACCCGTTTCATGTAAATAGGTTGAACTAACACGTATAATCCATTTGGCCCAATTAACATAATTTCACGTAAACATTTATATTTATTAGTAGTGACAATATCTAAAAAAATATATTACAAATTTTAACCTATAATAAAATTAATATTACAAACCCTACAATAATAAATATGAACATAGGTTCAAAATTATATTTCCAATAATAAAAATAAAAGAATACTAAGAAATATCAATATTATTATCTAACAATAATAAGATTATAATTTTGAAATAAAATCTAAATGAGTTATTACGGGTTGATTTTGAGTTAAGCGGGTTGACATGTTTATTAATCGTGTCTTAACATGTCAGCCCGTTTTGATACGAACCAATTTATTTGACAAGTTGTGTTAGATACTGTCGTCCCTATAAAATGAAGAGGAGTCATATGCATGCATTCTTCATTAGAGGTGGGGAATAACCCACATGCCCCCACTGTTTCTAAAACTGTAATCCATAAGTCAAAACTTGTCATTTGGGTGGGGGCTTTGCAGGAAATTAAAGGTAAAAGAAAATGGATCTCTTGATCTAATATTTGTAAACTAATAGAAGGAGGAGGCCGTCTGGCATAACCAGTACCTTTTTTGCATTGTAAAATGGCCTGGAGGATTCATTATTGTAAGAAGTACTACTGATTCCCTTTTTGCTAATTTCATTTGGCAAAACAATTTAGCAAAACTTCAAGATTTTTTTAGTTCAGTTAAACCTTTATTGTTTATTTGGTTAGGATAGATTTTGAGAATTATAAGATTTTTATTTTGGAGAATTTTAAATTTTTTTTTTTTTTGAGATGTATTGTTTATTAAATTTTGGGAAATGGGGAGAAAATTTTGAATGTAGTTTCTCTAAAAACTAAGTTTTGTAATTGAGTTTGTCAAAGTAAATAAGTAGATCAGTTAAAAGATTGATTGAATATAATTTTTTAAAATTATTTTTTTAAGTTTATAAAAATTGTATTGATTTTTATATTTAAGTTATAATGATTTGAGAAATATTAAAATAGAAAATATTTTTGTGATTTAAAAGTGTTTGGTTTGGTTTGGTTTAAATAGAAATTAATTAAATCTAACTCTTCATATAATCAGCTTAAACTTTTGAAAAGAGTTAGATTTAATTATTTGTATTATATTCTTGACACTGATCATACGAGGAAATGGACCAAATGGTTGCATACTACTTGAATTTTCACTTGAATTTTCTTACAGTTAAATTTGTTTGGGATAAACTCGCACTTAGGCTGGTTATTATTTGAATTTTGTTTTTAAGAATAAAGATATATACCAAATTCACCAAGGAATTAAACACGTACGTACGTTCCAACAACAACATGCAATGTACGTACGATAAATTTTCAAGAAATCAAATTAAATAGTCTCTTAAAGATAATGTAAGCTAAAATTATATTATATGGGTTTAGAAACGCCCAAGCATGCAAACAAATATAAAAAAATATATATATATTTAAGAAATTATATTATATGGGTTTAGAAACACCCATGCATGAATAGCCGTTTGCTCTGTTTGAACTGTGGCCAGTCTAATTACTTGCTTATGCTGTCGATTTTTGTATACATGTTCTAATTAAAGAGATTTTTCCCATTTAACAAAGCCTACTGGGCCTCGGCCCAATAGCCGGCCCCAAGGTTCCAAGATCACCTATGAAGCAAGACTCCTACAAAGGAAAGTAATCAGGTGGTTGATGAGACTGACCCGCTTGACATCGCTCGACCACACTCTGGTCATGGAAACTTGTACAAGATATAGCAGGAAATATGGAGAATGCTCGATCCTCTAACATGGGAACATCGACGGATCACAAAGGATGAAGCAAGTCAAGGAACCGCGTCACTACCTGAGCTACATGTTACATAAATGGTATCGTCGCAGAACCACACCGCATTAAAGGACTTTGACAAAAAGAACAGTATGATGGCACGGACTCCGTAGGGATAGACACGATATGTCCCCTCCCAGACCCTGGTATAAATAGCAAGTCTCAAGTACGAGAAACTCTCTCTGATCATCCCTAAACTCTCACTTATTTATAAACTTTCAAGAAAATGTATTGACTTTAGCATTGGAGACTTCCCGACCCCACGGCCGCCCTATCCCAGTTGTTTTCTTCTCTAGTTTTGCAAGCCCAAGTTCTGAAGACCTGATTTGTTGAAATCTGGCCAAAAAACGTGCAAAACCTGACGTACGTTAACACGTGTTTGTGCTTTTGTTCAATTTGATGTATGATCGAGGCCGGCACTCTACCCTTTTATTAACTCTTTTCACGACTCAAATTCTGTCTTCTATTTATCTATCGGCAATAGTTACTAGCTCCATCAAGAAGTATGCATGCATGCTGTAGGACAGCATGCAGGAAGCTGGTGGCTTTGTGCATGTCAACTTATTTTTATAATTCTTAATTTCATGTCGTAATTGGCTAATGCTATGAGTTGGTCATTTACTAGTTCTGCATTTTTGGTCGTAATAGGTTTGTCTTTTATACAGAAACAAATTCGATGCGTGGTTTCTCGTTTGTTTTCTAAGAAAAAGGTAAAAAGAAAAACATGCATGAAAACTAGCTGCATCCAAAATCTGTTTCTAGATAGCTACAAAAGTTCTTGTACGTGACGCCTGCCATTGTTTCCATTGTTCATTCGATCTCTCCCCTCTATATATGTATATATTTGTGTGTACTATCAAAGCAATCTCAAATTAAGCCAGTGCCCCAAAAGTTCAAACAGATTGATTAAAGGACTTAGTCCATATAACATCCGATCCTGAGAAAAATGCAAATCATGAAATTGTCATTCCTGCAGCTTTTCTTTGTTCTTCCCCTTGTCTTGGCTGACCTACGAGTTGGTTTCTACAAATCTACCTGTCCGCAAGCAGAATCAATTATACAGCGAGTTGTGCAGAATGAATTCTCCAGGGATCGATCCATAACCGCAGCCTTGCTTCGCATGCATTTTCATGATTGCTTTGTCGGGGTAAGATATACATTTGCACTCAAACATTTAAGATTGCTCTATTAATACTTTCGGATTAAGGTCCCTTCAATTATTGTCGGCAAAAATTTGATGGTCTCAGTGAAAGATCAGAGATAGATAGATCACACGTAAATTTATTACCCATTAAAAAATATTTATACCGATAACAATATAAATATTGTAAAATCTAGCTCACGTATCTTTCTCTCTCACTCTTTAAATTGGATAAGAACTTGGGAGTGTCTTCTCCAATTCTTTGTACAGTTTAAAAGTGCATTAAAATTTTATAAAAATCTATTTGTATGCTCGCTTATTAACAATGTAAACGCACTATAGTAAGGTAACGGAAGCTTGCAACGTCACTAAACATGAAGAATATTGATGTTTTGACTTTTTATAACGATAGGGAGTCTCATATAAGTGGTATATATGATTAATTTTACCTACAATAATGAAGTACGTAAATGTCGCGTAATCGTTTTGAAAAAGAGTGGGGTCTACTATTAAAAAATTAATTTTTTTTATGTGAGTCTCATATTTTATTCACTTTTTTCAAAGAGATTACGATATAATTATACAATTCACAATTATAAATATATTTTCTCGGTATATATATACATCTACTTGTATGCAGAAAAAGTGCGTGATTGGAATTATTTTTCTGCCCATGATCATCATCAACTTGTGCACAAACGTTAATGTCTTTACGTGTATCAGGGTTGTGATGCATCTATACTGATAGACTCAACCGAAAACAAACAATCCGAGAAAGATGCCGGGCCAAACGAGACCGTCCGAGGATACGAGATCATTGATAAGGCGAAGAAAATCCTAGAGGATGCATGCCCTTCAACTGTTTCTTGTGCAGACATCATTACTTTGGCAACCCGTGATGCGGTTGCGCTTGCCGGAGGGCCCAATTATACTCTGGCCACAGGAAGGCGCGATGGACTAGTCTCGAATGCCGAAAACGTCTCCTTTCCGGGACCGGGAATCTCAGTGCCTGGAGCAATGAAGGTTTTCGCCGACAAGGGGATCACCCTCAATGAAATGGTGACCCTTTTAGGTGCACACACTGTCGGAGTTTACGTTGCGCATTGCTTCTTCTTTGAAAATCGGCTTTCCGATGTCTCTGGGGGTTCTGATCCTCCAATGGATCCTACTTTGGCTGCCAAGCTCAGAAAGACCTGTGCAAAGAGTCAGGACGCTACTGCATTCTTGGACCAAAGTACTTCCTTTGAAGTGGACAACCAGTTCTATAAACAAATACTTTTGAAGAAAGGTATAATGCAGATTGATCAGGAACTTGCATTGGATAACTCCACCACTGGTATTGTTTCTGGTTTTGCATCAAACAGGATTAGATTCCAGCAGAGTTTCGCGAAAGCTATGAGAAAGCTAGGGAGCGTAGAAGTTCTTGTTGGAAAAGACGGAGAAATTCGTAAGAACTGCAGAGCTTTCAATCCGGCCCAGAAACAGCTAGCCTTTTAAGAACTTGACATTTCCTATATTCTGAATATTTGCAGCTGAATATTATTTAATCCTGTTATCTGTACGTGGATCTTCAAATAGAAATTAATATGGCTTATTTCCCTTCGCTTTTTATAAATTAATGGCTTCAGTTCTTAATTAGTGGCCTGAATTGTAGTTTGGGTTGTGTTGTTGGCGTAGATCGAGGATATAAATTGATTATTAAGAAAATAAAACTTACATTGAAAACACATGGCAGGACTTGTACGTACTTTGGATGTGAACAGAATTAAAACTCGTAGGTTTTGGACTAGTGTTGAGCAACGATCTTAATTTGGGGCAATCAATCGACGAGGCTTTGCTCTCAACGTCAGCTATAGCTAGCATGTATTTGAGGCCTTTGGTGGCCGCCCTCATGTGGTGGCTCATGCATACTCCCCGAAATTAAATTCTTGAAAGAGATATGCTTTAGTACCATAAAGATCTCATAAAAATAAATTTATAAACTGACATGACTTGATATAGTACGTTGGATTAAAAAATTACTTTTATTGTAAACTAGATTTAATATATCATATATATGAAGTCATGTCAATTTGTAAGTTTATTTTTGTGAAATCTCTTTATAGCTGAAGGCATGCACTTCTCTAAAATGAAAAGAGGTAGAAATTGTTACTCCAAATGAGCCACTCAGAGTGAGCTTTTAAGTTTATAAAGAGATCTTATCATAATAAATTTATAATCTGATGTAATTTAATGTGATGCATCGATCATATTTACTTTATTAAAAAATTGTTTTACAATATAGTAGATTTAAGAAAGAAAAAATTATATTTTTGACGTACCATATCATACAATAATAGTTTATAAGTTATATTTTATAAGATACTTTTCTAGACCAAGCATTTCTTCTATCGCAATAATGGCCTTGGAAAACTCACAGCTTGAAGATTTTTAAAATTTTATTATATTGAACTGGCCAATTGACAATGACTGTAAATTGAAAGAAATCAATAATTTGGAATACTGAATTGTTATTTTTCCTAATTTGGAGTGCAATTTGAAAAATAGGAGGCCGTAGTTATACTCTTGGTATATGAGAATTGAGATGAGATTTCCCCCAATAGGAGGCCGTGGCCATGGCCCCATAGTTTTATTTATTTATTTATTTTACACGATGAGCATAAAAATTAAGCATGATCCTTGTAATTAACCCAAATCTATTTGTTTTCATAAGTTATACCCCATTAGAATAATTAAAAATGGATATACACAACTATAAAGGCTTGGGTCTTGATGATAAGAATAAATCTTAATTTACTATCTTATTTTACACAACTATATACAAACAAAAACAAAAAGTACTCCCGGTGCCGTCCTTGAAAAACAAGCATCATGTGAAAATAAATCCTTTTACACATGCACTTACATAGTTACATGCATGCACACAACCAAAAGCAAGATATATGGAAAGATCAATGGTGTAAGGAATTGTGCAAAGAGGTTGGCCTAAAATGTTTTCTGACCACCTTCTATTCACTCCAGGAGAATACAACCGTTGAAGATAATTTGATTTGATATTATCTTAATTTGATTTTCGTAATGGTTAAGATGCTTATCTTATCTTATCACAATGTAATTTTTCTATAAATAAGGATGTATGCCTTGTATTCAGCAACAATTGAGAAAGCAATAATGCAGCCCTCAAAATCTATTTTCCTCTTTCTCTTTTCTCTATCTTCTTTTATATTATATTATATTTTCTATCATGGTATAAGAGTCATTGGCTAACGCTAGGCTCGATCCTGTGAAATATTTATTCTTCCGCTACCTATATATCTCACAAAATTTACGTCGTTGTTCAATTATGTGCCGTCTCAAATTAATGCATATGAAGTATCTCTATTAGCTGTGTGATCTTTTTTATTGAGTTTTGATCTGTTGTGAGCATTGTTTGAAGCCCAGATCCAATTTTGGCCTTTTGATTTTGGTCCAATAGTTTATCAATGCCATATATAGCCCATTGTTGGTCACAACTTCAAATTTGATGTTCCGGTACTTGCCAACCACTTTATCACCAACACCATCATCTTATCAACGATCAATTAATGAATATGAATGCTACTTTCAAATTTCAAACTCAAGATTCCAAAATTCTCCATTTTGAGTTTGAGGAGGGTCGATGTTGATATTATCTTAATTTGATCTTCATAATATTTAAGATATTTATCTTATGATATTATCTCAATGTAATTTTTCTATAAATAAGGATATATGTCTTGTATTCAGCAACAATTGAGAAAGCAAATATGTAACCCGCAAAATCTTTTTTCATCTTTCTCTTTTATATTATATTTTATTTTCTTTCAAGAACTAGCTAGGTTGATATGATCATGAAGGGCTGCATATATATATATATATATATATATATATATATATATATATATATTGCTTCTCTTTTTTCAATAATATGCTACATGCATGGATGAGAATGTATCTCAAATGAGAATGAGTCTTAAATCATACGTACATATATATAATTTAGTGCCTTAACCTATAATTAACCTTAATAAGATCACCCAATCCTCTTTTTATTATTGGAATTTCCCTTTTTTCACATTATACAAACTAATTAAGATACTTTTTATATTTAAGTGAGAAATTTAGAAGTATATATATTAATTTTGGGATGAACAGAAATGATCACGATGGTGGTAATGCTCTTATTAATCCTTTTGCATTAATTTCCATATAAGCCTCACTTTGTTGTCCTCTCCACAATTTGTTCCCAACTGCATGCCCAAAATCTCAATCCTATTTGTTAATATAATCATATCTAGAAAAAACATATTTTCAATTTGTAGACACAACTAACACATAATACAGTATTCAATATCTATTTCTTTCAATAAACTATAGTATATATATATATATATATATATATATATATATATGTGTGTGTGTATGGGTGTTGCTAGTGTGCCGCCTAGCTTTGACTGCTAGACGTGCTCACTAATACACATTTCACATTTTATTTATTCACATTTTTTAAACATCTTTAAATATTTTTAAAAAATAAAAAATATATCAATACACTAAAAATCACCTCTCTAATCATTAAGTAAAAAAAATTAAATACATGAGCAGTTAAAATAAGAGGACAAATTTATGGGACATACTATCATTTCCTATATATATAAATATATATTCGTTTAAGAATCTTGTAATTTGATCGATTCAAATACTATTGCGCGTTTGGATAGTGAGATGAGATCATGAGATGAGATGATTTTAAATGAGTTGAATAAAATATTGTTAGAATATTATTTTTTAATATTATTATTGTTTTGAGATTTGAAAAAGTAATAATAGAATGTTGAATAGTAGTA
The DNA here is from genome assembly GCA_961763995.1 of Juglans cinerea. Classification (NCBI taxonomy): domain Eukaryota; kingdom Viridiplantae; phylum Streptophyta; class Magnoliopsida; order Fagales; family Juglandaceae; genus Juglans; species Juglans cinerea. The sequence goes on from CAUIVZ010000008.1 coordinate 18,949,627, forward strand.
AAATGTAGGTGAAAAGTAGTGAATAATAGTAAAAGTAGGTGAAAAGTAATAATAAAGTAAAAAATAGTAGTGAGAGTGTTTGAGAGTAGTTGAGGTACTCTTGCTGCCAGACCCAGCCTAAGCCACCTAAGAGTAGTGTCATTGAATTATGCAAATGCAAATAAAATGAATAATTTAGTTAAAAGAAGATAAAAATGGTCTGTATTGGATTATGCAAATGGGAACCAAAATGACTTTCAGTTACAGTGAATCAACTCTTGTGGTTATATTTGACATTCACTGTAGCTCAACCAAATCTATTAAAAAATTATTTTTCATCTGAACACTTTCTCTCTTCTCTCATTTTTCTCTTTATTCTACCAACTCTTTTTCTTCCCTCGATCAGGATGATTCATCATAGTCATTTTTTTTTCCTGATTATGTGACTGCCGAAGATCGAGAAATAATTAATGGTCCAGATGATGATGGTGTAGTACCTAGGACCGACTTTCATAACAACATATTCCCAAAAACTATGTACAGTAAATTTATAGATTTATGGAGTCTTTGTTTGTTTTAGATTATTGGGTCTTGTTTTTTTAATGTATGAGAACACCAAAGCTTGCCCAAGATTGTAATTTATAAATAAATAAATAAAAACATCACAAAAATGCTACTAGTTTAAAAAAAAAGAAAAAAAAGCTAATTTTCATATAGCTCTTAATTTAAAAAAAAAAAATAGAACAAAAAAAATTGAAAAAAATTATATTATTAAATTTATAATATTTTATTATTATTTTGACTAATATATAGATAATTCAATATGAAATAAGTTTTAAGTGAAATAATTAAATGTAAAATCATGTCATATTATATAAATTTTACATTTACATTTATATTATTCAATGTTAATGCTCTAATTACCTACCTTTTGAGGGATGTTATATATATTATATACGAGTACGTCAAATAATGTGGTACTCATCAATAGCCAATAACGCCTTGCCATGTGGCAGACAATTTGTAAAAGAAGGAAACTAATTTTTAAGCCACCGATTGGTAAATAAACTAGTGGGCCCTATAGCTAAAATATAAATAAATAAATGTAGGAAAAGCACATAACAACATGTTTTCACACCTTTAGAGGGAAAATGGTCAAATTTAATGATTGTTAATATTGTTCCCAATAGAGGAGAGAATCTAAAGGACAATTATTAGGTTCCAATCAACAAAGCAACTCCATTATAATATCGTTCCATTAATCAAACTTTCAACAATTTTTATAGCTAGGTGGATGAATTGTGTTTTACAATAATTTATTTTAGATAAATCTCGGACATACATATACATGAAAAAATTATCTTTATAATAGTAAACTCAACTTTTAAAAAAAAAAAATACACGCGATTTGCACACTTTAAAAGTAGAGTAATTTTATATACAACCGTAAAGTGCGTAAACGCCGCGTAATTGCTTTGAAAAAGAGTTGGGTTCACTATTAAAAAATTAATTTTTTTCATTTGAGTTTCATGTTTTATTCACTTTTTTCAAAGCGATTACGCGGTGGTTGCACAATTCACGATTGTAAATATATTTTCTCTGAAAAGTATATCTATTCTTATTCTAAAAGAGAAATGATATTTATGAATATTAAATTCAAATCAGATTAGAAATTCAAAATTCCAAAAAATCTTAATAATCGTAGTTATGTTTGCTACCTAAAAAGCCATTTTTATGGAACCAAACCTTAAAAACAAATGTAAAGCCATCTTTCAGAAAAAAAAAAGAAAAAGAAAAAGAAAATTAAAGCAATTTTATGGTCAAGAAAATCCATGGAACAACTCACAGTTGGAACTTGGAAGTTGAGCTGGACACGTAGCCATATTTGATTGGCTCACTTAATAAAACGTTCACTCACTTCAGCCGATGAAATTCATATATAAATAGTTGCTCATGATCAAGGGGGACCATATCAAGGAAGTGGGCCCAAAACGATTCTCCCACGCCAAAATGTGCTGGCCTCCAGGCTAGCAAAACCCTTGGGCAAGGCAAAAGAGAATCCCCAACGGCTCCCAAGTCTTTTGCGGTGGGCCCCCCAGGTAAGGTGACCGTTGGTGGGGTCCTATCTTCTTAAATTTTAAAAATTACATAACCGTTACAATGCTCCCTCAAATCTCCCTCATTAACGAGGAAGAGACCAGACTGCCGATAGCAAGTGTGAGCAAAATTCAGGACCTAAAGGCTAAAATAGCCTAAATCCAGGTGGGTTTCCTTTATGCTCTGATTTTCTTTTATAGTGATTTTCCTTTCAGATTTATGGGGTTTTCTTACATTTTCTGTTTGGTGTTTGCCTATGTTTCCAGTCTTGTAGTATACATTAGCAACAATGACTGTTGAAGTTAATGCTGAAGAAACCCGGATGACCGAGGTTATTGCTGTTGTTCCTACTCAAGAAGAGACCGAGAAAGCTATTGAAGGAGACGAAAAAGTGAAAGATGGGGATGAATCTAAGCCCAAAAAAGTTGAGAAGTGCTCTTCTTATAGGGAAGAGAGCAACTTTCTCTCCGATCTTAAGGAGTTTGAGAAGAAGGCACTGAATGAGCTGAAAGCGAAACTCGAGGAATCCATCCTCGGCGACAATCTGTACAAGAAAGAGGGCCCGAAAAAGACACATGAAAAATCGGTGGCAGACGAGAAAGATGCCAAAGGAGGCGACGAAAGTGAGAAAGCTGGGAAAGAAGAGGCCCAAAATGAGGAGGAAAGGAAAGAAGATGGCGGGGATGGAAAGGAAAACACAGCACAAGAATGCGAGGAGGAGAAACCCGATGCAGGTACTGAAGAATGCGGGGAGGAGAAGAAACCCGACGCAAGTAATGAAGAAAAAGGCGTTCAAACTGACACGGAAATCTCCCTTTGGGGAGTGCCCCTTTTGCCTAGTAAAGGCGCCGAGGATACTGATGTAGTCCTACTAAAGTTCTTGAGGGCTAGGGAGTTCAAGGTGAATGATGCCTTTGAGATGCTCAAGAAGACACTTCAATGGAGGAAGGAGGCCCGGATCGATTCGATCTTGGACGAGGACTTGTGCGCGGATCTAAGCACGGCGGCTTACATGAATGGTGTCGATCGCGAGGGTCACCCAGTTTGCTACAACATTTTCGGGGTGTTCGATAGCGAGGAGCTTTACCAGAAGACGTTTGGAAGCGAGGAGAAGCGTTCGCAGTTCCTGAGATGGAGGTGCCAGCTGATGGAGAAGGGTATTCAGAAGCTGGATTTGAAGCCCGGAGGTGCTTCTTCGTTGCTCCAAATCAACGATCTTAAGAAGTCCCCCGGACCCGCCAAGAAGGAGCTTCGGATTTCCACAAAGCAAGCGATTGGGATTCTACAAGACAATTACCCAGAACTCGTAGCAAAAAACGTAAGTCTACGTAATGCTTTATATCATTTACCATATTTGGGAATGCCATTTTTTCTTGGTTTTCTTATAGGGAAATTGTAATCATGTTCTGGGTCTTAATGTGGATGCAGATCTTCATAAATGTTCCATTCTGGTACTATGCTCTCAACGCCCTAATATCTCCTTTCTTGACCCAAAGAACCAAGAGCAAATTCGTTGTTGCTCGTCCGGGAAAGGTCACAGAAACCCTGCTCAAGTAAGTATCTTATAGTCCTTCCATTGTCAAACATTGATTATTTCCTACCCATTAGAAGCTGACAAAGTTAACCCGATTCTTCATTGCACAGGTACATTCCGATGGAGGAGATTCCTGAAAACTACGGCGGCTTCAAGAAGGAGAACGATTTTGAGTTCTCCGGCAAAGACGGCGGCGTGGCTTCAGAACTCATAATGAAGGCTGGATCAACTGAAACCATTGAGTTACCCGCATTGGAGGTACCAAATATGGTTCTTTTACTCTTTGATGTTAACATGGATTAATGTTACTTGGAGCTTAGATAAAAGCTGATTAAAAATGGTGGCAGGTTGGAAGCACATTGGTCTGGGATTTGAGTGTTTTGGGCTGGGAAGTGAATTACAAGGAGGAATTCGTTCCGATCGATGAGGGTTCTTACACTATCATTGTGCAGAAGGCCAAGAAGATGAGCTCTCAGGAAGGACCTATTCGCAACAGTTTCAGAACCAATGAACCTGGGAAAGTTGTCCTCACGATCGAGAACACTTCGAGCAAGAAGAAGAGGGTTCTGCATCGGTACAAGGTCAACAAAAGCTACTAATTTGTCTTGAATTCATGTGTAGGGCAGAGGACAGATGAAAAAAAAGTGGGAGAGAAATTTATTAATTTGATTCGTTACATTTTAAGTTATTTGAGTTGGGGGGGATATGGTCAAATTGAAAGTTTCATTCTTTTGCAGAAGTAAAATATCAATAATGTCTGTAATTTTGATTTGTTGCTCCTTTTGGATCCTTTGTCGTGGGGTTTTCTTGTGCAGACTCGTGAGAGTGAGAGAGATTGTATTTTTCTATGTTTTGAAGAAATTAATTGAGATGATGTTTTTTTCTTGTCTTTTTTCTTTTTCTTAATTTTGTTTCGGTTTTCTCAAATTTGTATTTCAAAATATTATTTTCCATCCTAATCGCTTAACCACTCACACCCGCCCCCCCCCCCCCCCCCCAACAAAATACCCCAATCAGGCCATTTAAGCCCATTTAGGCCAAGAACCTGTTTTCGCGCCCAGAATTTGTTTTGTAATTTTCTGTGCCACTTTTAGCCCAAAACCTATTCTTCCCTCTCCCCCCGTGGGCACGAGGGTCTGGATGGCTGGGAGTGAATTGGCCCCCCAGGAGTGTCCACCCCCAGTGCCCAGGGCGAGAGAGCGCTTCCAGAGAGAGAGATGGGCTTGGGGGCAACGACAACCGGATAGGAAAGCGGGAAGAGGGAAACAAAACCCTACACCAAAATGATGTCATTTTATTAAAAAGATTTGTTTTGGGCTGAGTGGTTGTGATGCGCCCCAATCCCTATAATTCTAACAGTGGTAATTAAGATTAACATAATAGAAATAAGTGGATCAATCAAGTAGTTAAACTCTAAAGAAAAGTCATTATTGATTGTCCAAGACCATACATATTGATAGATATAACTGTTATTTATTTGCTGAATAGATAAATTGACAGAAAAAATCATAACTATACTTAACAATAAAACACTAGGAAAAGTCTACATGTGGCGAAGAGTTTTTGTTGCCTTCGGAAAAAAAGGACAAGTCCCCACCCCTATTGACATAGGAATTATAATTGGAATGAAATGTATGATCCATGAATATTCGTATGCATATTCCAGAAAAAAAATAAAAATATTTTATTCTTAGTTAACTGCTTCTAATAATAAAAAAATAAGATAAGATCTGTAAAACTAAAATAAATTTTGTTTTTCTTAATTATTCTAAATATTTTCCAAATACTTCAAACAAAAGAATATTTCAAATCAAGAAATTAGAATTGGTCAAATGAGATGACCAAGTTACCCTCGTTGAATTCGACACTCTAAAATAGTCTAGGGGTTCAATCCGAATCCCGAAACTAATTTAGACTTTGGATTGAAACTCTAAAATATAAAACAATTCGTATTTTAGAATTTCAAACTTAGGGCCTCGAGATACTTACAAGGTGAGACTAAGAGAGAGTTTGAGAGAGAGTCTAAGGGGTTGTTTGGAAATAATTTTCATCTCATCTCATCTCATTCCCAAACATCACTTAAATACAAACACTTTCAAACTAATCATTACACATTTTTCAAACTTCCAAACAAAACATAAAAAATAATTCAATTTTTTCAAATATCAAAACAAAAATAATATTAAAAAATAATATTATAACAATATTATAACTTTATAATATTTTTTATTCAACTTTATCTTTCTCAATTTTCAAAACATAGTAAATACTTAATTCAAACTATCTCAATATTATTTACAAACTATCTTAGTATTATTCAGAAAAATTTTATACCATCTCACTCCACAAGCATTCCCTAAGAGAGGCATGAGGAAGAGACAGAGATGCAGGGCAGACCTAAAATAAATGACGCCATATAAACTCTCCAAAACAACGTAGTTTCATTAAAAAACTTATTTCTTTTTAATATTATATATATATATATATATATATTTATATATCAGCCAAAGCTAATAAGCTAGATTGCTTTACAAGTAGGAAAGATTTTATTAATATAAAAACAAGCATAACCCGAATACAAAAGTAGTCCGTATGAAAATGCATTTAGTTAGGAACTAAAGATAAATACAAGGAATTCATAAAAATCAAAACTTCAGAAATCTACGGCGCCAAATAACTCATACCCCCAAGCAAATAACTCTATTTGAATACTTCTACGCCTAAAACCATTAACACGAAATATACAGTGGACATTACGAACTTGTTATTTTCTTATATGATAGAGATGTTTACCTACGAACTATTGCTTATTTTCTTATATGATAGAGATGCTTATTCCACGAAGATTATGCAATGTAATTATGCCAATATTAACTTTTGAAAAGAAAAGCCCGAAACTTATTGACTTATTTATTTCTTTTTGTCTGAATTAATTTCCTTCTGTACTTGGAAAGAATTGCGGAACACGCAAGTACTAGGCATGCATACGAGTCAGATGCTTCTACAATGGGCCGGCAGGAATTTTTCCATTTATATGAAAATGAAATTTTCGGAACCTCTGACCGTTGACTAGACAAAACGGCCTTTTCCTAATTCTTCAGAGCCAGCGTAATTTGTAAATTTAGATGAAGTAGCTTATAATTAAAGAAAAAGCCAAAGAACTTTGAAAAGTCCTTACGGAGATTAATGATCAGTGCATTATGCAAACTTTAAATCCTTATGCAAATATATATATATATATATATATATATATATATATGAGAAACTCTATTTAGAAGTTTTATACCACACACATTTATTTAATCATTATGTGATTTCTCATTTTTACTCTTCACATAATGCTTAAATATATGTATATTTAAATATATTAAAATGACAAAAATGACAAATTACATGTTGGTCAATTATTGGTGTGTGGTGTAAGATTTCATTACATGTTACTAGATTTTTTATGGTGCTGAAATGAATTTGTAGATGAGATGCCCCATTGAATGACATAATAATAAGAGACAAAAACCCTAAACCCTACGATCTCTAAAGAGCACAAGAAGCACCGATAGACAAGGCAAAATAGTACCTAGGGTTCTATTCTAAATGGTCACACGCTTTGCAATTGGTGTGCGTGTTAGCCACAACTACGAGAAGTAATGCCATATATCACACTCGCATCATACTTTCATTCTACGAAGTAAGATGTGGCACATTCATCACCAATAAATTATCATTAAATGGTGATAAATGTGCCACATTTTACTTCGTGGGATGAAAATGAGATGGTAGTGTGGTGTATAGAATTTTCCTTCTCATATATATATATATATATATATATATATAAGTAATTTGTAAAAATGGTTTGAGATGACTTTCTCCTATTTATTTTTTGAGAAAAGCTCCCAGCTAGATGGGTTTAAAGCCCATCTTCACACCAACCAATGGAATCGCGACACGTAGGCATCTCAAACATATTTCTCCTGCACCCGGCAACACCAGCTGCAAAATGCCTTTGATTTGTATGTAGTAAGTAAAATTTTATGGATTCTTGCATAGTTGCTGACAAAATGCTGGAGCATAACAGAAACGAGGTTTTTAATTTCAAATTATTCAAATATTATTCTATTATTAAGAAACCATTATGCTTCAATCGATTAGGCCTTGTACTGGAAAAAAAGTTGCAGAGAGATGAAATCAGAAGAGAGCGAATCTGTAATAGGTTGGAGGGGAAGACGAAATGGGAAGGAAGAAAAACGGGAAACAAAAATGAAAGAAAAAAAATTGCAGAGAGTCGAAATGGAATGAGGATTTGGGAAAATGAAATGGAATGGTGAAAACGAAATGAAATGGGGAAGACGACATGTGAAGAAAAAAAAAGAAGCAAAAAGGGAAAAATAAAGAAAGAAAAAGAAGCATGACATGTCAAGCGGGAAGTAAAAACGAGAAGGGAGAATGGTGACTGTAGCATTACCCTTATAATTTTCCTAACTTTTAATAAGATTGATGAAAGTGCGAGATTGAGTTTTTTGAGAAAATTTTTTTTTGTCTAAAAATGTAACGCCCGTCCTTGTGGTGGGACTTTTTCCAAAATATTTTTATAAAAGGACGACGGGAATTACCGTCCTATTTAAAACTTTTCACTTGCATACCCAGGGTGCGAGACTCCACGTTTATAGATTAAAATGTGATTTGACAATAAAAGAGGTTTATAGCAGAAAACATAAATCTTATAATAAAAGGTCTCTCGTATGTTTAAAACTCGTGCCTAGACTTCCGTGCTCTTCCCCATGGGCCGTGTCCGTCCTGATCATGCAGTTCCTGTGGGAGAGGGACATGCATAAAAACTAAAATGAGTCGAAAACTCGTAAGCATTACTTCATACAGTTAAAACATAGCAACATAGGTTTTCATTCATGCATTCATCACTCGTACATACTATTACGTGCATGCATATGTGTCATACGTGCTTTCGTTTGAAAACTTCACTAGACGGGGTTTTTCTCTTTTAAGCATGAGCTTCCTTTTCGTAAAACGTTTCTCCCATTAGTGCCTTCATTTTTTTCAAGAGTTCGTGCATGTTTACGTGTGTTCTTTTGAAAACGTCACTGGACATGGCTTTTCTTTCAAAAGACTTTCTTTTCTTTAAAACGTGTCCCCCGTCAGTGCCTTCATTTCTTAAAGATTCGTGCATTCGTGCGTTCATATATACATGCATACATCCATTCGTTCTTATCACTTTCATAGGCCAGTACACACTGTTACGCCCCATGTGTTTGGGGTTATCGGTCTTCCTTTGGACCCGGATTCCGCCCGTGGTCACAGGTTGGGAATCCCTTTCATAGGGGGCAGCATTGGTACCCTTTTCATTCATTCATGTGGCCGTTACGTATCTTCATACATTTATGCTTTCATTTCTTTCTTTGCTTTTCATTCATTCATTCGTTCGTTCATGTCAGCTCGAAAGAGCTGGATCTTTCATTCTTTTCTTTCTTTCATTTAACAGTCCTTTCTTTTCATGAGAAAACATCGTTTGGGGCGTAAGCTCGAAAATGGTCTTTTCGTCTTTCAGTTCATTTCAGTTCTATCTTTTCTTTAACAGTTCGTTCTTGAAAACTTCATTTGAGAACATACATGGGCTTAAACGTCGGCTTTCATGGCATCCCATAAGCGTCACCTTGAACGTCATCCCTCATGGCATCCACGAGCGTCACCTCGTGGCGCACATGAAAGCGTCAGTTTGTAGGATCCACAAAGCATCCGTTGTCATGCCTTTCATGCATTTTCATCAGTTTATGGATTTTTTAGAAAATACATACAATAGATACAGCGTATAGTCATCCATTCACATGCGTACAATTAATACTTTGGTTGCGTAAAAAGGAGCTGCCAAGGAGGGGCCGTACATACTTATACGTTTGAACACTTAACATTTTCTTCCTTAAAGCGTCTTTCGTTTCTTTTCGTAAGCATCTTAAGGGAAAAGCGTTTCTTGTATCTTTGAAAACTCTAGAAGAGTATGAACGTAACACTTACCTGGACTCCATGCTACTTGCATGTCATGCAGTCCATTCATGCTTGTCAGATGGCAACCTACATGCATACACATAACTTTAACATCATTCTCTATCTAGTACATAAGCAACTTAAACTATAAATAGGACTACACTATACTTGGAACACTCTCCTTCTATCCCATGCACTTACGTGCCCTTTACTATGTTAAAACCTTCGGGGACCCATTACAGTCACCCCATCTTCCAACTCATGTCTTGCCTCGAGTGCTCATCCACTAAAGTGAACTCATGATTCACCTTAGGATTAAGACACTAAGGCCTCTGTCTCATTCTTCTCATTAACCTTGGATAGTACACTCGTCACTTTTTTCATACATCTTAGCCCATACTAATCCTCATTCCCATCTAGACAAGCCACACGGCTCTAAGCCAACTCTGAAGCTTAAGCACCGTGTAACTGTGCTAATGATAGATTACCCGTTACATATGGTGAATCCGTCCGGCACATGTGTCTAACCATGTTACACATGTACCTTACCCCTTATCACCTAAGATCAACATATATAACACGTTGATCACCTGTTTGGAGGGACAAGGGCCATACTCCGATACCAACCTTCTCTTAACCCAGCTAGCATGACTCCTCATGCTACCCGTCCCTTTGATAGTTCATCCCAACACTTAACACGATAAGACTCCAAATCATAACCAGGTCTTATGCCACGTCATACAGCTCGAGACTATTCTCAAGCTACACCGTGACCTTGTCGCGTTACCCAACACTCTGGTACATAAATTCCTAACTTATCACGAGTACGGTTCCTCACGTACTCCTGTCACACCGTGACACTTCATCATGTTCCCGTTACGCCATTCCTACACTTTAACACTTCACCCGTCATAAGCATGACTGCCAGTAACCACGTCACTTCGTGATGTTGATCAGTCATGCTTCCGCTGCGTACTCTTACACTTGTTCCACTACTTCGCCCATCACAAGCACGACTGTCAGTAGTCATGTCACTTCGTGACATTCCTTAGTCATGCTTCCGCTGCGCACTCTTGTACTTGTTCCGCTACTTTGCGCATACTCATAGCCATAAGTCCATCACGGTGACACTTGCAACCTCAGATCACAGGCTATGCCATAACTACTTGGGGACACTGTTCCATAGTTCCCGACACTATCCATCACGTTCCACGCCCATCAATCACATAACCATCCTTATCTCTACGACACGCCACACGGAGTGTTGCTGCCACGTGGAGTACACTCCACGTATACTCCCTTCATACATACCACGCCACATCACCACTATGGTATACCCACCATATAGTACATCACTATATCACATGGAGTATACTCCTTGTGTACTACATCCACATGCATTACGCCACATCACCATTATGGCATATCCGCCACATGGTGCATCACCCATCAAATGGAGTACATTCCACATGTACTCCATCCATACACATCCCGCTACATCACCATTATGGCATATCCGCCATATGATGCGTCACTCCACTACATGGAATACACTCTGCGTATACTCCATGCACGTTACGCCACATCACCACTATGACATACATGCCATATGGTGCATCTCACCATCACATGGAGTACATTCCACTTGTACTCCCCACATACGCTCCATCACCACTATGGCATACCCGCCATATAGTGCATCACTATATCACATAGAGTACACTCCTCGTATACTCCCTTCATATACACTACGACACATCACCATTATGGCATCCCTGCCATATGGTGCATCACTCCACGACATAGAGTACCTTCCACATGTACTCCCCACATATACAACACGTCACATCACCATTATGGCATATCCGCCACATGGTGCATTACTCCATCACATGGAGTACACTCCACGTGTACTCCCTTTACATGCTACATCACCATTATGGCATATCTGCCACATGGTGTATTACTCCGCCATACGGAGTACATTCCACAAGTACTCCCTTCATACACATCACGCCATATTACCATTATGGCATACCCGCCATATGATGCATCGTCCACCACATAGAGTACACTCTACGTATACTCCTTATACACGCACTACACCACTGAGTACACTCCACTCGTACTCATCCCGTTCCACAATACGCCATGAGGGTATATTTTACATATACTCTCATTATCTCACATTACGCCACACACAAAGTACACCCAGCGTGTACTATTTCCATTCCATCTGCCACGTCACCAATACAACGCATACTCTACAACCACACTATACGGCACAGTCCACAACACTCATAGCACACTTCCCAATTACGCCCAACACTTCACAGTGCACTACACGGCACAATGCACCTCCATACTACTCAGACAAGCCCAACACTTCACTACACAAAATGCCCAACACTTCATCACACAGCACCACATCACAATACCACAACTCCATTAATATTAACAGCACAGTCCACAACCTAGTTAACTAATCAATATCTAACATAATTAACGAGAGATAGAGGGCTATACCATCGACGGGATAACCTGTGCGTTGCTAGTTGATCGTCATAGCCGATGATGTCGGAAGAGTCGTACGTGGTGGCTAACTCACGTACAGTTACTGTTTAGGCATTTGGATAGCTAGGTGTGGTCTTGGAAGGGCTCGTGATGGCCTTGTGATGGCGGTGAGGGGCATAACACGGCGGCTTTAGCCGTGTGCAGTGGCGGTCAATCACGCGCAGTGACTGTCCATCACGTGCAGTGGTTATCCACCACATAAAGTGGTGGCTTGGACCTAGGGCTTGGCTAAGGGAGGTGCGGTGGATCTCGTGGTGGCGTCGAGGTGGCGCCACAGTGGCTCACGGTGGCGGATCTGGCCATACCGTGGAGGAGAAGCTGTGGGAGAGCGAGAGAGAGTGTGCTTTCGTGGGTGGTAGATCGGGGTCATGGGTGGTTGGCTTGGCTTGGTGGCGGCCTGAGGAGGCTGATGACGGTGGTTACCCGCCATGGGTGTCGGTGCACGGCGGTGCAAGTGCATGAAATCCGTGAGTGCGTGAGGGGGGAAACCCATGTGGTGGAGAGAGGCTATGGGCCTCGGGTCACGTGGAGGAGGAAGGGGGAGGAAGAGGGAGGTCCATGGTGGTGTTGGGTGGCCGTGGTTGCCGCTTACGGCGGCGCTAGAGGCTGCGCATGGTGAAGCTGTGTGTGGGTCTCCTTGTGCGTGCGTGTGTGCGACGGAGGGAAGGTGGCTGCATGGGAGGTGCCAAGTTCGCTGGGGAGTGGTGGCCGGTGCTAGAGGAAGCTGCCGAGGGAGTGGTGGCGTCGTTGGGCGGCGCACGGCGGCGCAATGGACACCAAGCCCGTTCGGGCTTTACACTTCCAGCGGAGAGGAAAAGGGAGCGTGAGGGAGAGGGGCTGGGCTAGGGAGGCTCACCGGCATGAGGTGGAGCTGGTGGTGTCGGCGGTGAGGACTGGCGACGCACGGCGGCGTCGGGTTGAGGCATGGAGAGGGAGTCCGCGTACTGCGTACGCTTGGGAGAGGGAGGAGAGAGAGAGGGGCTGCGGGAAATGAGGGAGAAAGAGAGGGGGTCTGGGTATTTAACCCAGTCCCTTCGTCTGGGGATCTACACAACAATCTAACGACGAGGGATTAAAACACTGATTTGAAAATGCGTAAAACATTAACTTAATTAAAAGCGCTTAGAGGAATTAAGGTAGAATATTATTTTAAACTAACTTTAGTTTATAAAATAATATTCTTCATCATTAATAAAATGATGAAGTCTCACTTAATATATTTAAAAGGATTAAACCATTTAATTAATAAAAGTTCTCAACATAATTTAAATCTTATAATATCTTAAATAAATGAAATCATTTTAATATTAAAATGATTTCAGGCAATTATAATATTTTTGGAGCTCTTCAAGAATATTATGATTGTCGTATTTAAGATCAAATCTTAATTCAATAACACTGGACATACTCCCTATAAATATTTGCAGCATATTTAAAATACCAGGCCTGCCCTAGAAGTCACAAGATATCTTTCGAGACACGCCATCATGGTTCGACACGCATAACGTGGCTCGCAGTCGCTAGTGAGAAAGGCAGATGATCACATAATCTCTGCCTTCGGGATTTGCTTACGTCATAAAGACGAAACATACGTCAGAAAGAAGAAGCGTACGTAAGAAGGAAGGAGCAGGGTATTACAAAAAACCCCAAATTTTGTCTCAAATTATATTTAGAGATGAAAAAATTTCGTCTATATTTTGTCTTGAAAAGACAGTCTCAAAAATTTTTTAGAGATAAAAATCAAATTTCGTCTAAAAAAATCGTTTTTAGAGACGAAATTGGGTGGAACCAATCGAAACCGTTCGAACGGAACTTTTTTTTAGATGAATCGATTTCGTCTCAATACATTGTTTGAATGAAATATTTCTCCGTTCAAACCGACACGTCCATTCGAACAATATGAAATATTCATTCGAACTAATAACCATATTTGATCATGTTCGAACGAACGGAGTGTTCGAACATATTTTATGCGTTCGAACTAATAAATTCTTGAAATGACTTGTGTTTGAACATAAATAATGTCTGTCCGAACATAAATGTTATTTTCGGAAATTATATCCGTTCGAACGGGATTTTGCATATTAATGTTGTTCGAACATTAAAAAAACAAATATTTTATTGTTCGAACGTCTGTATTTCTCGGTTGTCGTTCGAATGGGTCTGTTTTTGTTCGAATGGAGTTATAAATGGTAATTTACCGTTCGAACGGTATTAATCATATAGATCATAATTTAATTAAAAATACTATACTAATATTATACAAATTGTAATTCAAACATCAATTGTTCAAATGTTTTGGAACATCATAATATAAATGCAATTAAAGAAAAAATAAATTTTAAGACTATGATGGTGGCATAGAGTTTTGGGATATCATTGACTGGAACTATTCAAACATTTTTTGGTTATTCAATTGCATCCTCTCTTCTAATCTCTCATCAAGATCCGCTGCTTGATCTAATAGGGTCAGAAACTCTTTTTCCTTGGACCTCAATTGTTCTATCTCAAGTGTTGCTTTCATCTAATTTCTTAGTCTTGTCGTCATTCGATTTGGCTCGAGAAGAGGATGATGATATTGAGGATGATTTCACGTAACGTACTAAGCCCCTCAAATATCTAGAACGTGATCCATGAACTTGAGAAAGGATCTGATCATCGTTGACAGATGATGCATCAGATGGCTCCGCAGCAATTTTCTTAAGAGATATCTTTTTGTCCTACAAAAACAAAAAGATTAAAGTTAGTATAAGTAACAAAAATATTATATGACAATGGAATTAAAGAAAGTTAAACTTACATAATTTGCCTCTGCTTAAGGACTGGCCCAAACACCATCATGATTTTTATGTGCTTTAGCATACAATTGGGTCAAATCATAGTCAGCAGGACTTTCTTCTTTCTGCAAAAGGAAAATTTATATTAGAACTTAAATCAGAAAAGTGTATTATATGTTAATATTTAACGGGGATTAAAATAACTTACATTTTGTTAGACAAACGATGAAAAGATCGAGAACCCGCTTGATGGTTTATCTTTAAATTTGATCTATTTGCTTTGTCCACAGTACTTCGTTGCTAAAAAAAAATATTAGTCTATATGTTTAATACATCTATCATATACGATTAAAAAAATAGTGAAATTACCTGATAAGCAGGATCTTCAAACATATCACAAACCTTCTTCCATTCGTTTGGTGAAATTGTTTGGAATGAATTTTGGCGCGCCTTTATTGTAGTACTGAACTTCTTATAGTGTGCATGACATCAACCTTTGTATCTCCGAAATGCATTCGACATCAGTTTCTCAACCTTTAATCGATCTTCTCTTCGGCCAAAATTAAGTTCAAACTCATCCTTTAAAAAATGATAAACAATTTGTATAAATATAAAGTAACTTGAAAGTAACATGCATGTTATATACTTAGTTGCTTGAGATGTAGCTTATTACCAAACAACACTTTTTGATGTGGTCTTTCATATCTTGGAGAACTTTAGACCAATAGGATGTAGCAATCGATTCATACGTGCGAGTAAGTGTACCAACATAAGAAGCAAGCCACGCTGCCGAATCTCCAGAGCCACTGGTGTGATCATCAGGAATATCAACCTTGATTTTACCCACTTTCCTTACTTTCTCCATGCAGACACCCCTCGTAGTGCCTCTACCTCGGCGCTTGCTTACAACAGCTATATATATAGTAATTAAATCATAACTTTTTAATTAAATTATTTTATTTTAAAGACATATTACTTAAATTGAGCATAAAAAGTGATATTTAATTTGATAAAATATCTTGTTCTAGTTCTGATGATGTTGGCTCACTATTCATGGTAGGTGAACCACACGGGGAGTCAGTAATGGATGAGGATGGCACACATGTTGCTTTGCGTTTGAGAGGCATATTTATTTGAAATTGTAACAAATTATCATTCAAACAAACGTTACAGATATTTATAAGAATAATACTTACAAAAATTCATGTTTGAAATTCATTCACTATCAATTTTCTTGGACCATTCGCCCTCATCCTCACTAGACACTTCAGTTTATTCATCTTCTTCTGATATCTCACCCTCAATTACTTCGGGTTGAACATCTTCTCTACGCAATGGGACCATATCATATTGGCTTAGATAAACAAATAGATTGATGCCTACTTCGTTTTCTTGATATGCTTCTTCATTTGCTGGACTATCAACTTCTTCATGTGGTTCGTCTACCTCTGGAATGTAATCATATACATTTCTTGGTGCAAACTTCTCCACTACCCGCCATGGGTTTCCATACTCCGGATCATCTAAATAAAAAAACTTGATTTGCTTGGCAAGCGAGAACGAAGTGATCGTCCTCATACCATGTGCGAGATGTATTGACACTCACAAAATAATCATCGTTACGCACTCCCAACCTAGGATTTGAGACATTCCACCAATTATATTTAAACAATCAGACCATATATCTCCCTACGTACTTTAACGCTATGATATCTTCTACAATTCCGTAGAAGTCAAAATATTTTAAGTTTCCATTTTAATTTAAGTGTAAAATATTTTGTAATTATACTATATTATTTATATGTTAAGTATAATTTTTATATATCTTATTAGTCTTTTAAGTAAAATCTTACACTTAAAATCTTATTAGTCTGTTCAAACAGGATTCTGTTCGAACAAGATTCTGTTAAGACAAGATCCCGTTCGAACTAACATTATAGTGTTCGAACGAGACAAGCCCAGATTCCAGACACGAAACAGAGACAAAACATTTTCCACAAAACACAATTTTCACAAACACAATCTCATAAGATCTATATTGGTTGATGACCCATTTTAAATGGATTGCATAAATACAAATATACAAAAATCTTAACATAATTAATTAAAAACTATAAATTATCAAAAATCTAAAAATTATAAATATTACCTTAAATTTAAACAATCCAAACAAAATATGAATCTACAATATCTACATAAGCATAAAATATATTATGAGTAAACCCTAAATCATGTGCAATAAACTAACATTAATGAAACTCGAAATACAAAAAAAATAGAAAAAAGAAGTAATACCTCTTATAAACCTCTCCTCTCTCTCAAGAATCCCTTCTCTCTCACTAAGTTTGTTCCTCTCTCTCTCCACAACACTCTCACACACACAAAATTGTCTGCCGTGCTCTGCCTCCAAAGAAATCTAAGTTCATTGTGAAAATGAACTGGAGGTTGAGGTATTTGAATTTGTGAAGTCCCGTTCGAACTGGACATTTACGCATTCGAACACGAAAATTTCGAATAGGTGCCAAATCTGCCGCGATTTAATTCACGTTCGGACGTGTAATATTGTCGTTTGAACTAACAAATCAGAATATTCCTTGGCATATTCTTCAAATGTAGAGAAGTTCAAAGGGTATGTTCGTAACAGAATTCGACTAGCGCGTTCGAATGAGGAATTTTCATGTTCGAATAAACTAACATTCAGATTATTTGGCGTGAAGTTTCCCTCCAAACACATTCCACGAGATAAATCCGTTCGAACGAGACGTTATTGGGTTCGAACTAATAATAATATTATTATACTTATAAGTAATTTCCTATAATTTTAATAATCTATTGTATAAAATATTTTAATATTATATAGTATATAATATATATATATATATATACTATAACAACTATTTTATATTATAATTGATAATATATAATATCCTTTTGGTCTAATAGTTAATATAATACTTATACTATATATACTAATTATTAATATATAGTACTTATAACATAGTTAGTATGATATTATTATATAACTTGCTACCTTGTTATATAAAATATAATAAGTTTAGTTATCATAACTTATAATAATAACTAGTAACTATAGTTAATGTTATATTATTATATTGTTATATTTTATTGTTTTGCCTTTTATATTGCTATTTTTCCTTGCTGTTTAACTTTGAATTACATATTTTATGATGGATAATTATTCTGCTCATAGTACTGGTTTTCGTGATTTATATGAGTTAAAATGTCTAGATTATAATTTAAGACATAACTTATATGAGTATATTTATCATAACTTATAATAGCTACATCATTAGCTATATAGTAACTATATAATACTTATACTATAGTAGCTATATAACTAATAAGTACTATATATACATATATTAATTATATTAACTTGTATAGTTATCATAAATTATAATATCTATAGTAGTTATATAACTAGTAACTATAGTTAGTGTTATTATATTATATAAACTATACGAGTATAGTTATCATAACTTATATATTAGCTATATAATTAAGCCATTGTAATTATACTAAGTACTTTGTATGTACTTAGTATAATAGAATAAATATATTTACAAATAATATACTAAATATATTAAATAAAAGTATTATAATACTATTATTAGTTTTATTTTTATACTTTTGTACTTTGTAATATTAGTAATATTATATATTACTATTAGTAATATAATTACAAATATATTAGTATAATAACCGTTAGAATGGATATTTATCCGGTTCGAATGAGACGTCATGGTCATTATAGACCCAGTTCGAATACAATGAAACAAAAATCTCCAGTTCGAACCAGCAGCCGTCGAGAGCAATGATTTCGCCCATTATCTCCGCCGTGAAAACCGCCACTCAACTGCCTTAGCAACCCCACATTTGAACTTCTAAGAGGTATGGATCAAGTCTCCATATCTATTGTTTGGTTTTATGTTCGAATGTGTTATGTTTGGGGGGTGGGGTATGGATTTCAATTCCGAAATCCTCCATTTTGGTGTATTCCGTAGAAATAATATCAAAATAATCGGTATAAATAATTGGGCTTGACTCCTTAATCATTTCTACTGATTAAAACAAATGATAACATCTAGATTGAGATTTTAAGTTCGGGGCTGAGTCGTCTCAACCATGGCTGTTTGGCTTGTTCCCGTTCGAACTAACTCTAGTTCGTTCGAACGCTCAGTTGCCAAACAACATTATTTCGATTCAAACAAAATAAATTCATTCGAATGAAAAAAGATTGTAGATTTGAATGAATAGAACAATCTATTCGAATAGATTTTACTAGTTCGAACATAATATGTTCCTTTCGAACTAATTATTTCAATTCAGTTCAATATAGTATAATTCTTCAATAATATAATTTAAATATTATGGTTAATTATATTCTTACTTTCCTTGTGGTTAAACAGTATACTAATGGCATCCAGTGGAAAAAAACGTGCGAGAGATCAGTCCAACCAAAGTAGTGGAGCAGCTCATGCTCAAGAGACGAGGCTTATACTTGTCGAGCGTGAGATCATTTTGTTTGACTTCTCCGATCTTTCATGAGAGGGACGGAGCATATAGTCAATCTTCACCGAGCGGGGACGGATAACGATCTGTTAGCAGTGGGGGACTGCATATCTAGAGATGGTCGGTAAGTTTTACCGTGCCATGGGAGAGGATAGCGCTGATGCTCTGTTCTACACCTTATCGGTTCGGGGAATGAGTATTACTTTCTCTCCCCGCATTATTGCTGAGTTCCTTGACATCCCGCGCGTGGGCGACGCATATCCTGTAGCGGCTACACAGGGACCAGCGGCTGCACCATCTGATTCCGATACACCGGCCGCATCCTCCACGCTAACCCCGAATGTAGAGTCGGATGCTAGTTCGGATGGTAGTGAGGATGAGAATCTACTTGACGATGGTCTCACAGACGATCAAGTGCATTAGCTAGTGCGAGACCCTTCGACTCCTCCATATGATGGGAGCAAGGTGATCCGACAGGCCGATTGTATAGTATTTTTCAGAATGCTTAATTTGATTGTTGGCTATAACATCAATCCAAAAAAACACAAGACTGATTCCGGGATCGATCGAGCCATATTTTTGCTGCGGATAGCACATGGGGACCCCATTGATCTGGCATTGTATTTCTTCCTTCGCATTCGATTGGAGTCACGTTTTTCTAGCGGAGGTAGTCTACCATTTGCACTGTTGATATCTAACCTCCTACTCCGATCGGGGGTTATAGTGTATGTGACCGAGCGGAGGTCGCCACAAATAGGGCCCCTTAACAAGATAACATTCAGCAAGAGCAAGGGGCACTTGTGGAAGACTGCACCAGAATAGCCTAGTGATCCTCCCACAGATCTAGCTTCTAGTAGTACTGCTGTTGTTGAGAGACAGCCTCCTGGGAGTACTTTGGATCAAGTACGAGCTCTGTTTGTGGAGTTCGTTGAGCCCATCATAGAAAAGCTTAGGGATTTGGAAGGACACATTAAAATGTTATAAGAGGATGTTGATCTACTTAGCAAATATTGATCGTTTTAGTTATTATTTTACTTTTTTATGTTGTATTGAACATTATATATTTGAGATGTTATTAATGTATGATTTTTATTTTTTATGTTTGCTACCTTGTTTATTTTTTTCATTTTATTTTCCGTTCATGATAATATAAAAAATGATACTACCTTTAAAGTTATATTTATATAAATTTAACATAAAAGAGATTACTATAAAGTTTTGAAATTAATTACATAAAATTAAATTATTGATTTATAAATATTTTAACTCATCGTAAATCATAATATATACATATTTTTATATTTTGAAAATGATAACAAATTAATGGAAAAAATATTTATTACATTAATGGAAAAAATATATGCACAAATCTATACTAATAAACAAATTAATGGAAAAAATGTCCGTTCGAACAAAGAAATTTAAGTTCGAACGGTTATTAACTTTCCCCAGGAAAAATAAATTAATTTCCTGCTAATATTATTATTCGAACAGATTATATATTGTTCGAACAAACATTAATTCTATGTTCGAATCTATTTTGTTCCGTTCAAATGGTTTTCCTTTTTTGAGACGATTTTATTCATCACAAAATATCTTGTTCGAATGGATATTTATCCGTTCGAACGAATTTAGTAGCTCAGACATTTTTTGAGACAAAATATAAATTTTGTCTCAAAAAATGACTTTTAGGGAGTCATTAACAAATTTCATCTCTAAAAATCAAATCACTTGTAGTGGTGAAAGATCCATGCACGCGAAATGACGCTTCAAACGAACATCAAAGTCCTAATTAGCAAAGGCAGAGATTGTTGATCTCTTTGAATGATCATCGTAAATGATAATAGATAATTCAGCAAAAAAAAAATTTATTAATTAATTACTATTTTAAACTTATTTTTAATACACGCGCGCATACCGGGTTATTATTCTGAAGTTAAGATGGTAATCCTTTAATAAAAAGAAAAGAAAAGAAATTAAGATGGTAATGTCACTTTTAGAATCTTCGTTAAATAGAAAAGATCGTGACATTTTCGAAGGCTGAGCTTTGACTATTCCACCGCATGGCTAAGTATGTAAAATTCCACGTCGTACAAGCTGCAAGGTACGTAATTAGTGTAAAGCTCGTGTTTTGACGCCATATTAAACTATAATGTTCTTGCAAAAATAAACCGACATGACGCAGGTCGATATATATATCGAAGAGTCCATAATTAATTTGCTGAAGAAAAGTACGTACTCAGTACTCACGACAATTAAGTTTGTCAAAGTTCTATGTTGTCAAATACCATGCAATTTGCTGAAGAAAAGTACGTACTCACGACAATAAAGTTTGTCAAAGTTCTATGTTGTCAAATACCATGCAATTTGCTGAAGAAAAGTACGTACTCACGACAATACTACGTGCACGATAGCTTTGAATTTTCTCTCTTTCTGTGTACGAAATTTGCAAGTATTCAACAAATTACGTATTCTATATCTCCTCATAACACTATAAATAAGGAAGCTCGCATCCTGTTTTTAGCACAGAAACACAAACAAAAATGAAGCCCGTTAGCTCTTCAGTGCTTATTCCATTTGTTATTACTCTTCTTTTCTCATTTTTATGGGCAACTACAGCTCACACCCATGAAGACTTCCTTCAATGCCTGACCCTTCATGCTGGAAACTCCACCTCCTCAATTTCTCAAGTCATTTACACCCGGTTCAATTCCTCATATTCATCTGTATTGGAATTCTCCATACGAAATCCTAGATTCTCAACACCTGCCACCCCGAAACCTCTAGTCATTATTACGCCATTGCATGTCTCCCAAATTCAAGCAACCATTAAGTGTTCCCAAAAACATGGCATGCAAATAAGAGTTAGAAGCGGTGGTCATGATTATGAGGGCCTTTCTTATGTTTCTTATGTTCCATTTGTCATAATCGATCTGATAAAACTTCGTTCAATCAATGTTGATGTAGAAAATGGCACTGCATGGGTTGAAGCTGGTGCCACTATCGGTGAAGTATACTATAGGATTGCCGAGAAAAGTAGAAACTTTGGCTTTCCGGCGGGAGTTTGCCCGACTGTGGGTGTTGGTGGACACTTCAGTGGGGGAGGGTACGGCACCTTGTTGCGCAAATATGGTCTTGCTGCAGATAATATTGTTGACGCCCAAATGATTGATGTTAAGGGCAGAATCCTTGACAGAGAATCCATGGGAGAAGATCTATTTTGGGCCATTCGAGGAGGTGGAGGGGCCAGCTTTGGAGTCATTGTTGCGTGGAAAATCAAGCTGGTTCATGTTCCATCAACTGTGACTGTATTCACAGTTAATAGGAACTTGGAACAAAATGCAACCAAGCTTGTTCATCGGTGGCAATATGTTGCAGACACGCTTGATGAAGACCTATTCATTCGAGTCATCTTAAGTGCTGCCAATTCTAGCCAAGATGGGAGGAGAACAATACAAGCTTCATTTAATTCCTTGTATCTCGGAGGGATAGATAATCTCCTTTCATTGATGCAAGAGAGCTTCCCTGAACTGGGTTTGGTAAGAGAAGATTGCACTGAAATGAGCTGGATTGAATCTACCCTGTACTTCGCCGGGTTTCCAAGTGGGGAATCCTTGGATGTACTGCTAAGCAGGACTCCTCTAACAAGACCAACTTTTTTCAAAGCAAAATCTGACTACGTGATGGAACCTATACCAGAAGTTGGCTTGGAAGGGATTTGGGAGAGATTTTACCAAAAAGAGGCCGAGGAAGCAGAATTGATCCTGAGTCCGTATGGGGGAAGAATGAGTGAGATCTCGGAATCTGCAATTCCTTTCCCACATAGAGTTGGTAACATCTACAAAATCCAACACTTGGTGTATTGGGAAGAAGAAGGAATTGCGGCATCCGAGAGGCATATAAGTTGGATTAGAAGGCTTTACAGGTACATGGCTGCCTATGTTTCAAAATCTCCAAGAGCTGCATACATCAATTATAGGGACCTTGACATAGGAACAAATAGTAAGGAAGGCAACACAAGCTATAGACGGGCAAGTATATGGGGTACTAAATATTTCAAGAGCAACTTTAACAGGTTGGTTCATGTGAAGACCATGGTCGATCCCACTAATTTCTTCAAGAATGAACAAAGCATCCCGGCTCTTTCATCCTGGTGAGAGGTGATTTTAATTACAGAAGATATTGTACTCAACAATAAATGCTCTCTCTATCTCGTTTTACCTATTATTCCGTTCAATAAAGCACATATCATAAAGGCCATATCTATCGATATTTTATGTGCATTGTAAAATAAAAGGGTTTCCACAATTTGAGGCATATAGTTTGTTGATGCATATGTATATATATATATACATATATAATATGTATAAAGGAAAATATATATTGTATTTTGTGACATGTTTATGTTCCATTAATAATATATATAGTTTTCATTTACGTCAATTATATATTTTGATATGTTGGCTTGGTGGTTATGAATTAATGATACTCAATTACATCACTAACCAACTCTTAGCCTCGATTGGATACATAAATCTCTCATCTCATCTCATTTTATCTCATCTTTATAATTTTTTCAAATTTTTACACAAAATACAATAAACAATTCAACTTTTTCAAATTGTAAAACAATAATAATATTAAAAAATAATATTATAATAATATTTTATTCAACTCATCTAAAATTATCTTGTCTAATCTCATTTCATATCATTATCAATGCCTTGCCTCGATTATATATAATATTCAGAACTACAGAGAAAGTCTCTGACAATAGCCAGTCACAGGAAGCGCGCCGCTAAAATCTGCTTTCCTTTTCAACAAAAAATTGACATATGGGCAGCAGAAGGTGGAAATAATCCACGATCATTGTCCAATATATTTCTATTGATAAATTAATTGCGATTAAAATAAATGATCAGGTGGCTTATAATTTGATATATACAGAAGTAATGTTAGATAAAAATACGAGCTCTAAATATCTATACTTGAGGGTATTTTACTATCTAGAATTCTAAAAGCATTGTCAATTAAAATATATTAATTAAGCAGCTTCTTCTTAAAGAAAAGGCCGTACGAGAACTACTTTAAAATTAATAAAGTCCTTAAGTAGAATAAAAAAGAGCATTTATAACAGATTATTTATGACAAAAATGATTATTTGTGATGAAAACAAATTCATTTTAGCAAAAAATAGTCATTTTTGCAAGAATTAGCCAGTCATAAATAAACAACTTTCTTATAAGAGAAAACCTGCAGACCGGTTGGGCTGATTATTTGGAGATAACAGCCCACCAATCAGGTGGTGACACGTAGGCAGTTATATGGATGAATTGCTGAGCTGAATATCATCAGATCCTCTCTAGTTTGCATCTCCATTTTCCTCCTGAAATGCCTAAACATTTCACAAGCCCGCTCCCTCTGGTTTTCCTTCGCCTTTCTATCCCTTTAGATTTCGCAAGTTCCTATCTGGTTTGCCTCGACCACCCTCTCACCTCCGTCGCACGCCCTCTCGCAGCCGCTTCGAATGCCCCTCTCGCAGCCAACTTGCATGCCCCTCTCGCGACACAGTGTCGACTCATTGACGTCCCTCTCGAAGCTCCGTCTATCTCCAACCTCCGTCGATGCCCCACGATGCCGTGGGTCCTGGATTATTTTTTCCTCTGGTATGCTGTGTAACACCCCGTATTTTAGTGTATTTTTACTGAAGGAATTATTTTTATGGATTCAAAATTTTATTCTCTTATTTTAAAATTATTGGATTTTTAATTGGGTTATTTTTATGATTTTTAGTTTACGAAAATGATTTTTCGAAGTGCTTTCTTTAAATTAATTATTGTTATGTGTTTAAATTTCTTCTCGAATTAAATTAACTTATTATTGGGTTTAATTATTTAATTTCATGTTAATCATTGTGTTTGAAATATTTTATTTCACTAGCTGTTTTAAAATCGTTTCCGTTGGATCATTTTCGTGACCCAAGTTTTGAGGATTGGACCTTATTTCTTTTCCCTCTATTTTTCTTTTCCTTTTCTTTTTCCTTTCTTCTTTTTCTTTTCTTTTTCTTCTCTCCTGACCATCTCCCGCGCGCGAGCTTCTTCTTCTTCTCTCTCTCTCTCTCTCGCCGTGCGTTGGTCTCTTCCCCAGCCCGCCGCAGTGCGCCGGCGGTGGTCGACATCGCCCGGCTCCTCCGCTCCCCCTGCCGCCGGCGATCACCCCCATCCATTTCCAGCTCCTCCATCGCCGCCGTTAGCCACCACGAGCCTTTCAAAGCCGCGGCGCCACTTTCACTCCAGCGCCTCCATCGCGCCACCTCCGGCCACCATCTTCCTACCACTTCATCCTCGACCTCTTGGCAACCCAATGGACCCAACCCCGGCTCCGATCCGTCACCGGTGAAGCACAACCAAGTCCATCTCCGATTTCGACATTTTTGGCCTAAAAAAAGCCCTTGCGCTGCCACCCACGGCAAACCACCACCACCATTGGCTTCACCGACCTCTCTAGGCCCTACCCTACCATTTTTGGGTCTTCGTTTGTCTCTGTTGAAACGTTGGTATTTGTGACCCACGGCCACAGTGTATTTTACACTGTGGTGTTGCTCAGACGTCGCCTTTTTCAATTTCGTGATCCTTCGGAAATTGCTATATTGCACTGTAAGTATTTCTCCAAAGAATTCTTGTGAATTTAATGTATTTTTGAACTAACGCATTTTACTGTATTTAATTTACTGTTTGGTTTTGCCGGACTGAGTCCGAGGAGTTCGGGAGTATGATGGATTGGTGATTGGAGTTGTTTGGTTGGATTTGATGGGACTGGTTATTGATGGACGTTGGATTGGTGTTGGTACATGTGCATTTCATTATTTCATGCATGATCATGTTTGTAAAGAAAACTGAGTTTTCGTGTAGTGCATTCATGCTCATGTGAGATTTGGAAAGTTATGATTTTATGTGAGAATATTTTTGGGTGCGTGTGTATCACGACCCCAAGCCGAGATGGGGCATTATCTCGGTGGAGCTCCTCTGGTTACTCGGGAGCGGAATAAACTGAGTAACGTCCCCTGGATTGTCGCCGGGCGACAATGGGATCGGACGAGAGATTCATGCCGACTCCGTGGTCCTTCTGCTGGCGGGGACTAGAGGATGTCTGGCCATGTACGCGCTGGGCGGGAACTGGGCATCGCTTGTTGCGTAGTGGGTGCTCGGCCATGAATGCGCTGGGCGCGGAACTGAGCATCGCGACGAAGCCAGGACGTGCGGATGGTCCCTAGGGGAGGCCATGGTGCATAGGTTAATAACGGATTAATTGGCTATTTTCTGGAAAAATAGTGTGTGTTGGATTTTGTGTAAATCATTTTCTGGGAAAATGTTTTACGGATTATTTTTGGGCCAATTGGATTTTGGCGTGTGTTGGAAAATTGTCATTTTCGGGAAAAATGATGTTTTGAGGAAAAATGCATATTTCATCATATGCATGCATGTTGGTTGCATTAAATGCATTTCTTTCCTGAGGATTATTTGGGTTTTACTTACCTGCGGTACCATTTTGTGGTAACGCAGATTTTGATGCAGATGAGGAGGAGGAGGGCGAGCCTGAGGAGACGGCTCCGCCCGAGGAGTGATCTGGGATCACTGTTTATTATTATTTTATTTTACCCTTTTGTATTTTCGGGACATGTGTTAAACTTTATTTTGGGATGACTGTATAATTGCTTTTAAACCTCTACTGATGTTTAGTTTGTATATAAATTCTGGTACTTAGTTGACCATCCGCTGCGTTAATTTTATTTGTACACCGTTGCATGTACACACACTGGCACTTCGTTGGGATGTGTGACCGTGTTGTCACCATCCTGGTGTCTCGATCCCCGTGTATTTTTAT
The DNA here is from genome assembly GCA_961763995.1 of Juglans cinerea. Lineage (NCBI taxonomy): Eukaryota > Viridiplantae > Streptophyta > Magnoliopsida > Fagales > Juglandaceae > Juglans > Juglans cinerea. The sequence goes on from CAUIVZ010000008.1 coordinate 18,976,999, forward strand.
AAGGGGGATTGGGGGCGCCACAGGTGGTATCAGAGCAGTTCGGCTCTGGGTAAAACCACATGTCCCTTCGGATAGTACCAGAAAATTATTCTATTATTTTAAATAATAAATTTTTGTTGAAGTGGGGTAAGTTAAGTTATTTATTTTATATTATGAGTTTATTGTTATTGTTATTTTATGTTAATTGACGTTATTTGATTTGATTTTATCTTATTGTTTTAGTTGGTGTTTACTTTTGGTTGAGTTTGGTTTTATCTGGATTTAAGCGGGGTTGAGGATTGCTTTTGACAGGAAAATGGTGAGGTACTACAAAATTTTTCTAAAGTTGTAATTGAAATTGTTTAATTTTGAGTATGGTTTTATTGGCTTTATTTATTTTATTGTATAATAATTTTGTTGTTTATTTATTTTATTGTATGTCATTTTATTTTATTTGTTTTATTTTATGGCGGATTATTTTATTGTTTTAATCATTTTATTGTGAACTACTTCATTGGTTTTATTCATTTCGTCGTATGTTATTTTATTTATGGAATTTCATTTTATTTTGTTTTGTTTTGTTTTGTTTGAAATTGAAAGGCGGGTTAAGGGTTGCGCTATGACAGGAAGATAGTATGACTGAGAAGGCCATTGTAGGGCTTGAACATTTGGTGTAGTAGGCCTGAACTCTTGGTGATTGGTTTGTTTTAATATCGAGGCTTGAACATCATGGTCAGGGTGAACTCATTGGAGTAGGAATTCAAGTTGTTGCTAAGGAGGGGAATAATTCTTAAATTGCTTAGGATAATTGAGGTTTTAGGTTCCGTAGAATTTATTTAATGAGTCTTTGGATAGGAGGTTGTAAGTTCAACGAACCTCAAGGTTAGATTTATGAGAAGTTCATCTAAGATTTGAGGACCCATAGTTTTTAGGAAATAAGTTATGAGATTTAAGATGTTAGGTTCAACAAGCAATTAAGTGATGACTTAGATTAGAAATTAAGTTTTCGATATTACTAACCATGATAAGCAATTTGATAGCATTTGAGATTTTAGAATTTATAAGTTTTAAAGGGTGAATGTTTTAGATTTAAGGTCATTGATCTTCAAGATTTTGGAAAATAATTTTTTATCTGGTTTAAGGTTTTAGAATTACAGAGGTGAAGGGCTGAATTAAAATAGGATTGATGAGTGTTGCATAACCAATATGAGAATTTTTAGGGGAGAATTTCTTTGGAGATGGAAGATGTTGATCTAGTTCGGTTAATGATTGTTTGTAGCTCAAGGTTACAGTGACAGGTTAAGGATTTAATCCATATCAATTTTAAGGATAATAGATGGTGCAGATTTAGGAAATGATTTTTGCTGATTTCGAGGATATAGGTCTAGTGATGGAAATGGTAAGGATGATCACTTGCACGTTTTGAGGATTATTGGTTTGGCTGAGGTGCATGAGATTGATGCGTAGAAATGGTGTGTGTACGCATTTCGGAGGGTATAGGTTCTAGTCTTATTTTGGTTTGGAGAAAGTGACTTTGGTAAGTGTTGAAGAGGAGTCGACACAATAGTACTAAGTCACGAGACCTTGGCTTAGAATTTTTGGTGAGTTGATCGAAGTGTGTAGTCGAGTGGGTTACTCAATGAGTCATGGTTGGGAATAGTTATTGTGATTATCTGCATGAATTAATTGTGACTTGAGGTTACCTAGGAATTTAAATTTTTGAGGTTATACTTTCTTTTGGAGATTGAGCACCCAATTGGTTGAATTAAGGACATTGTTATTTAACTTGAAGAGAGATTGTTGGGACATCATGTATGGTGTATGAAAAGATCTTCGAAGTTGAAGCTTAGGCATCAACAGTGGATAATATGATCAAGTATGTGGGTTGATAAAACACTAGGATCCTTGGGTGCTTTGCAATGGCTTTTGGTAGATTGAAGATTTGATCGGTATGGTTTGCCCTGAGGTTTAATAGTGATGTACTATTGAAGGAACTAGTTGTGTTAATGCTAGCTTGGAGGAGTAGAAATAGGTGGGCGAGTTACCAAGATGGTTTCGATAATGTTTTGGGGTACTCAATGGTGGTTCGTAGTGAGTTTAGTCATCGTTAGATTAGATGTTGTTCAGAATGTAGGTGATGAGCTTTTGGGTTTAGGTTGTCAGGTAGAAGTTTATAGGCACTCTTATTGGTTGGTTGGGTTGGAATCGAGCCTTTTAAAGGTATGCTCCTTATCGTAGGTGAGATGAATGTATTTTGGGTTGAGGTTGCTTATTTTCAATTTGGGATGCTGAGGTTGGTAGATATTGGTTTTCTGTCAATGATCATGAATGTATTTTATGGAGTTTGATTTTGATCAAGGCAGCAGGAGTTAATTGATGAATTTGAGTTATAACTCGTGGTTTTGGGAGATAGTATTTTTTCTACCAAATTGTGATAAGAGTTTTGGTTAGTAGGAATGGAGCCACCTTGTACTCGATGGTGTTAGTTTCATGAGGACATAAGTTTTATGCATGTGGCGAATATCAGAGTGCGCAGCAGAAGCGTGGCATTTTTGTTGTAGTCAGGAGTTCAGATTGTGCTGATTTTGAGGATTTGTGGTGACTTGAATTTTGACAAGATACTTGTAATTGGAGATTAATCATTTGGTTGTGCAATTTGTTATTGATGGTTAACTTTGGAAGTGGCTATTAGGTTACCAAAAGTAGAATTCAATAGAGGTTTAGAAGTTGTAGTATAGGAGTTGATTGAGGTTGGCACATAGAATTGTAAGGGCTATTGATCATCGGAATTTATTGGATGTTGTATTAAGGTTCTCGAGGAAATGAGATTTTGGATAGCAGTCACTCTAGGAATACTGGTGGTGATGTGTCATTGGGGGACTAAAATGAGTATGTTGGATAATGCCATGTTCATTGAGGAAAGTGCCACGTGCCGTCAAGTTAAGGCTGAGTATCAAGGTAGACCTCAACCTCTCCCTATCCCTGAGTGGAAGTGGGATGATATTTCTATGGATTTTGTTGTGGGTTTGCCGAGGACTCCTAGTGGGAAGAACTCAATTTGGGTGATTGTTGATCGGTTGACCAAGAGTGCCCATTTCTTGCCTGTTAATAATACTGACTCTTTGGGTAAGTTGACTCGGTTATATGTCAAGGAGATAGTGCGTTTGCATGGAGTACCCAAGAGTATCGTGTCGGATCGGGATCCAAGGTTCACATCCCGTTTTTGGAAGAGCTTGCAGGCAGCTTTAGGCACTAAGTTGAAGTTTAGTACTGCATATCACCCTCAAACAGACGGTCAATCAGAGCGTACTATTCAGACTCTGGAGGATATGTTGCGGTCTTGTGTCACGGAATTTCAAGGAAGTTGGGAGAATCATCTGCCGCTTATTGAGTTCTCTTATAATAACAGTTTTCATTCCTCCATCCAGATGGCTCCGTATGAAGCTTTGTAAGGAAGGAAGTGTAGATCGCCTTTGTGTTGGGATGAAGTCGACGAGAGTAAAGTAATTGGGCCTGAGATAATTCAAGAAATGAAAGATCAAGTTCAGCTTATAAGAAAGAAAATGGCTGAAGCGCAAAGTCGCCAGAAGAGTTATGTAGATACAAGAAGAAGAGACTTATCCTTGAAGAAGGTGATTGGGTTTATCTTAAAGTCTCTCCTATGAAAGGCGTTAAGCGCTTTGGTAAGAAAGGAAAGCTTAGCCCAAGATATGTTGGCTTTTTTTCAGATCATAGGGAAGGTTTGGCTGGTTGCTTATAGAGTGGTCTTACCGGACTATTTTGGCGGTATGTTCTTAAGTCTGCTCTTAGTTGAATCTTATTCCTGTCTTAGTCTTAATGTTGACCTTGTCAATTTCGAGGACGAAATTTTATTTAAGGGGGGGAGAATGTAACACCCCGTATTTTAGTGTATTTTTACTGAAGGAATTATTTTTATGGATTCAAAATTTTATTCTCTTATTTTAAAATTATTGGATTTTTAATTGGGTTATTTTTATGATTTTTAGTTTACGAAAATTATTTTTCGAAGTGCTTTCTTTAAATTAATTATTGTTATGTGTTTAAATTTCTTCTCGAATTAAATTAACTTATTATTAGGTTTAATTATTTAATTTCATGTTAATCATTGTGTTTGAAATATTTTATTTCACTAGCTGTTTTAAAATCGTTTCCGTTGGATCAATTTCGTGACCCAAGTTTTGAGGATTGGACCTCATTTCTTTTCCCTCTATTTTTCTTTTCCTTTTCTTTTTCCTTTCTTCTTTTTTTTTTCTTTTTCTTCTCTCCTGGCCATCTCCCGCGCGCGAGCTTCTTCTCTCTCTCTCTCGCCGTGCGTTGGTCTCTTCCCCAGCCCGCCGCCGTGCGCCGGCGGTGGTCGACACCGCCCGGCTCCTCCGCTCCCCCTGCCGCCGGCGATCACCCCCATCCATTTCCAGCTCCTCCATTGCCGCCGTTAGCCACTTTCGCTCCAGCGCCGCCGTCGCGCCACCTCCGGCCACCATCTTCCTACCACTTCATCCTCGACCTCTTGGCAACCCAATGGACCCAACCCCGGCTCCGATCCGTCACTGGTGAAGCACAACCAAGTCCATCTCCGATTTCGACATTTTTGGCCTAAAAACAGCCCTTGCGCCGCCACCCATGGCAAACCACCACCACCATTGGCTTCACCGACCTCTCTAGGCCCTACCCTACCATTTTTGGGTCTTCGTTTGTCTCCGTTGAAAAGTTGGTATTTGTGACCCACGGCCACAGTGTATTTTACACTGTGGTGTTGCTCAGACGTCGCCCTTTTCAACTTCGTGATCCTTCGAGAATTGCTATATTGCACTGTAAGTATTTCTCCAAAGAATTATTGTGAATTTAATGTATTTTTGCACTAACGCTTTTCACTGTATTTAATTTACTGTTTGGTTTTGCCGGACTGAGTCCGAGGGGTTTGGGAGTCGGATGGATTGGTGATTGGAGTTATTTGGTTGGATTTGATGGGACTGGTTATTGATGGACGTTGGATTGGTGTTGGTACATGTGCATTTCATTATTTCATGCATGATCATGTTTGTAAAGAAAACTGGGTTTTCGTGTAGTGTATTCATGCTCATGTGTGATTTGGAAAGTTATGATTTTATGTGAGAATATTTTTGGGTGCGTGTGTATCACGACCCCAAGCCGAGATGGGGCATTATCTCGGTGGAGCTCCTCTGGTTACTCGGGAGCGGAATAAACTGAGTAACGTCCCCTGGATTGTCGCCGGGCGACAATGGGATCGGACGAGAGATTCGTGCCGACTCCGTGGTCCTTCTACTGGCGGGGACTAGAGGATGTCTGGCTATGTACGCACTGGGCGCGGAACTGTGCATCGCTTGTTGCGTAATTGGTGCTCGGCCATGAACGCGCTGGGCGCGGAACTGCGCATCGCTACGAAGCCAGGACGTGCGGATGGTCCCTAGGAGAGGCCATGGTGCATAGGTTAATAACGGATTAATTGGCTATTTTCTGGAAAATAGTGTGTGTTGGATTTTGTGTAAATCATTTTCTGGGAAAATGTTTGACGGATTATTTTTGGGCCAATGAGATTTTGGCGTGTGTTGGAAAATTGTCATTTTCGGGGAAAATGATGTTTTGAGGAAAAATGCATATTTCATCATATGCATGCATGTTGGTTGTATTAAATGCATTTCTTTCCTGAGGATTATTTGGGTTTTACTTACCTGCGGTACCATTCTGTGGTAACGCAGATTTTGATGCAGATGAGGAGGAGGAGGGCGAGCCTGAGGAGACGGGTCCGCCTGAGGAGTGATCTGGGATCACTGGTTATTGTTATTTTATTTTACCCTTTTGTATTTTCGGGACATGTGTTAAACTTTATTTTGGGATGACTGTATAACTGCTTTTAAACCTCTACTGATGTTTAGTTTGTATATAAATTCTGGTACTTAGTTGACTATCCGCTGCGTTAATTTTATTTGTACACCGTTGCATGTACACACACTGGCACTTCGTTGGGATGTGTGACCGTGTTGTCACCATCCTGGTGTCTCGATCCCCGTGTATTTTTATAAGAGGGATTGGGGGCGCCACATGCTGTACCCTAGGTCTCCTGAAATATGATTTTGGTGTGTTTTTGTACTCTTTCCTGCTTTCTTGGTAAATTGTGGTTGTAATATTAATTCTTGTATAATAAATATTAGAACCGGCACCTCTCCTTATTTGTTTTTGCTTTGCACTTTACGTGTTTGATAAAAGTCCACTGTACAGAATGTCGGTGCTTCAATATAACTTCATAACATTACTTGTATTGTACGGTCAGTTGAAAGTGGCACAATATAACTGATTGCTAATAAGTTTTTGGTCTCTTGTAATCAAGCATCAATATGAACGAAGGTTCCCTTTAGCTTTCACCCGACTAAAATATGCATAGCTTACCCAAAAGTAAAAAAAATTGAGTTGTTTCATTCTCAAATACAGTTTGTGAGCTTGACTAAAATAACTGTATTCAATAACTGTATTGAACAAGTAATGAATATGTTTCAACAGATTGTTTAATTCCAACTCTTTCCCTGTGTTGTTTTTTGTGCTTCTTAATTTTATATCTTCTAATTTGCTTTCCATTTTGATTTATTTGATGAAAAAAATGATTCGTACATATGCTCAATGTAATTAATATAGAGATGGAAGTCAACTGAACTTTGAATAATCACAAACCCAATATTGCATGCAACTCCAAATTAATAACCGTACTCTGAGAGTCTATATTGTTCTTTATTATATTTTCTTTCATGGAAACTTACTACTTGATGCTCTAAAATCTGAATTAGCCATTAAAAATGGCATGGTTAGCTTACTGCTTTATCACATTGTCAGGAGTTAAAAATGCCCTATCATAGTAGCTAGCTAGTTTTTTCATTCAGGAGTTTTCATTCCAATCATCTGGAATTTATATCTTGTTAATCAGACTCAATTAAATCAACTTATAAAGCAAGATCGATAAAGCAAGATCAACTTTGCTGCAAAGTGTAGTTACTGCTTACTGCTTACTTGCTTCAATATTAATGCCAAATGATTTAGTTTAAATACAAATGATAATAAATGATTTTCAGCTACTACTTACTTGCTTCAATTTTATTGCTTCAATTTTATGATAGGGCATGATGAGTTCGGTTTCTCATTCTAGGTCAAGTTTGGAGAGACCACTTTGCTATTGTGGCTGCCAAGTGAAGCTACGAATTTCTAGAAAAACAAGTAGTTTTGGTAAAAGATTTTTCAATTGTCCAAACTATAAGACGAATAAACAATGTGACTTTTTTGAGTGGATTGATTTTCAAAGTGAGCAAAACAGTTGCTGTAAGATGGTGTTGGAGTTAGCTGAACGGATGAACGACATGGTACTTCATGAGCGGCTGTGCATAGAAGAATCCAAATTTAAAGCAATGGAGAAGAAGTACAAAGGAGTCTTGAAATTGTTAATTTTGTCATGGTTTTTATTTTTATTTTTTATAATTGTTTGTGGTGTAATTTTTATGTATCCAGGGACCAATTACGATTTCCACCTTGTATTCTCTATAAATAGGACCCTTAGACATTTAGTTGACATCTTTTGAACCTTTGGCAAATTCTCTAAGTGGGTAGATTATTGTTCTTGAGATCACCCTTTCGGTGCTAGGCACATGGGCTACTTGGGTGCAATTCGTGAATCCCTAGTAGAGGATCATCACCTGCAATTCGTGAATATGTGTGATTCAACTAATCTTGTTCTTGCAACTTGGTGCAATTCATGAATCCAAGTTGTGTTATCTTTGTTTTATAAAGTTATCAATCTATGAGGTTTATTTCAATTATTGTGCAATCCGTGAATCAATAGTTGAAGTGTTATCTTGTTCATCCATTGTTCATCTATTATCTTCATTGTTCTTATTTTCCATCTTGTTCATCTACACTTTCTTGCATATCTAAATATCCATATAAACAAAAAAGAGTCTTCATAGTCTTTTGTTGAGTCCATTCATCTTTGTGCATTCTTGACTTGGTGGTGAAGTTGTTTATCATTGCGTTCTTGAATGTTCATACATGTTCATCCATATTGTTCATCCAAATATTTCCTTGCATAAGGATTTGAAGTTTGCATAATGCACTGATCATTAATCTCTATAAGGACTTTTCAAAGGTCAGAGGTTCTGAAATTTTCATTTTCATATAAATGGAAATTAAAGTCCTGCTGTAGAAGCATTTGACACGTATGCATGCTTAATCATAATGCTTAAATATGTGTATGTTTAAATATATTAGAATGACAAAAATGAAAAATTACATGTTAGTCAATTAGAGGTGTGTAGTGTAAGGCTTCATTGTAGCATTTCTATCTCATATATATATATATATATATATATATATATATATATAATTTGTAAAAATGCTTTGAGATGACTTTCTCCTATTTGTTTTTTTAAGCATTCTAGAAGCCATATAAAACTCATCATGATTTAAGTAAAAATAAGCACAATCATTTTCATAAGAAAAATTATACTCATCATTCATTTTCTCATCATTCCATGATGTTGCATTAAATGATAAGTTCACAAATGAAATATAAGAAATAGTCTAATCATCTAATGCCAGTACATTATGGGATGATGAGAACATGGATGATAAGTAGTATTACTCTTTTCATAATCACGATTTAAAATAAAAGTGTTTTTGCAAGACGATAATGTTTTTATAATTATTCTATAAAATTTTATTTATTTAAAACATGATTATAAAAAGGCAGGTTGTGTATTTATCATTTTACTAACTTTTAATAAGATTGATGAAAGTGAAAGATCCATGCACGCGGAATTACGCTTCAAACGTACATGTCAAAATCCTAATTAGCAAAGACAGAGAATGTTGATCTCTTTGAATGACCATCGTATATAATTAATAATAATAGATAATTCAGCAAAAAATGATTTATAATTAATTACTATTTTAAACTTACTTTTACTACACGTACCGGGTTAGTTTGAAATTAATTAAGATGGTAATCCTTTCAAAAAAAAAAAAAGAAGAAAGAAATTAAGATGGAAATGTCCCTTTTAGGTGGGGTTTGGATCTACAAGAAAAAGGGCTTTTGTGACTTATTTATTGCAACTAAAAGACTATTTTCAACCAATTTTAGTTGTCAATAGTTATTTCGCTAGAATTAACTGGTAGCAAATAAGCAGTTTTCTTGTAGCGCGATAGTGAGATGAGATAAGATGGTTTTATAAGAAAGTTGAAGTTGAATAAAATATTGTTAGAATATCATTTTTTAATATTATTATTATTTTAATATTTGAAAAAGTTGGTTTGTTTATTATATTTTGTGTGAAAACTTGAAAAAGTTGTAATGATAAAATGAGATGAAATGAGATGAGATTAAATTTAAAATCAGATCATGACATTTTCGAAGGCTGAGCTTTGACTATTCCACTGCATGGTAGGGTTTGGATAGTGAGATGAGATGAAATAAGATGGTTTTAGATGAACGTTAAATAAAATATTGTTAGAATATTTTTTTAATATTATTATTTTTTTGAGATTATAAAAAGTTGAATTGTTTATTATATTTTATATAAAAAAATTTATAAAAATTATAATGATAAGATGAGAATGAATGAGATATTTTGATATCCAAACAAAACCTCCAGGACGTAAAATTCCACGTACAAGCTGCAAGGTACGTAATTAGTACTGTAAAGCTCGATCGTGTTTTGACCCCATATTAAACTATAATGTTCTTGCAAAAATAAACCGACATTACGGTCGTGAAATGTAAAACATGCATGATCACGCAGGTCGATCGATATATATATCGAAGAGTCCAAAATTAATTAGCCCCATGCATGCAAGACAATTAATTTGCTGAAGAAAAGTACGTACGATCATGACAATTATATTTATGGCCTCGTTTTGAGAAACTATGGCCTGAACTAGTGAGAAAATGTGGGACATGATATTTCTGTTTGGCTGCTGGGAAAAGATCTTGAGTTTGCTTTTTATTTTCTTATTTCCATTAGCCCTAATTAGATTCGACAATTGCCACTCTAATTTATCAAATGTCGTGAGATGCTGATGAGAAATTGGGTTCGAGAAAAAGAAGAAAGAGAGAAGGGAGAAAGAAAAAGAAAAAAGGGAGAAGGGAGAATGGATATGTACTTACCCTAACTTGAATAAGTCCAACACGTGTTATAATTTTATTGTTTGGTGTAAAAGAGAAATGAACACCCGGCCTATTTTAAGTTTTTCTCTTTGTTTTGTTTGCAAGTTTTGATAAACGTTTGTCAAAGTTCTATGTAATTGTCAAATCGCCATGTAATTGAACTTTACCACGTGCACGAAATTTCTCTTTTTCTATGTACGAAATTTCTTGCGGGAATTCGTGATCTTTTCCTGGCTAATAAGCTCGAATGAAGATCATGATAGGATTATTACGTGTACCGGGTTAGTTTGAAATTAATTAAGATGGTAATCCTTTAAAATAAAAGAAAGAAAGAAATTAAGATGGTAATGTCCCTTTTAGTTGAGGTTTGGATAGTGAAATGAGATGATATGATTTTATATAAAAGTTGAAAGTTTAATAAAATATTATTAGAATATTATTTTTTTAATATTATTATTATTATTTTGATATTTGAAAAAGTTGAATTATTTATTATATTTTGTATAAAAATTTTAAAAAATTATATTGGTGAAATGTGATAAACGAGATGGCCTCGCTTTGTGAAGCTATGCCTGAACTGGTTTTGGTGATGGTTTTGTTTTGTTGGGAAGTTTTTAGACACGTTTGTCAAAGTTCTATGTTGTCAAATCGCCATGCAATTTGGACTTTACAAGGTGCACGAAATTTCTCTTTTTCTATGTACGAAATTTCTTGTGGGAATTTTTCCCTGGCCAATCAGCTGGATGCATGATGGAATGGTTTCCTGCAAAGTTAAAAAATATGTACCTTATATACAACAGCTGTTATAAGCACCATTGTACGTACAGTTTTCACATTAATTGCCAAGTATTCAACATATTACGTATATATCTCCTCATAACACTATAAATAAGGAAGCTCGCATCCTGTTTTTAGCGTAGAAACGCAAACAAAAATGAAGCCCGTTAGCTCTTCAGTGCTTATTCCATTTGTTATTACACTTCTTTTCTCATTTTTATGGGCAACTTCGGCTCACACTCATGAAGACTTCCTTCTATGCCTGACCCTTAATGCTGGAAACTCCACCTCCTCAATTTCTCAAGTCATTTACACCCCCGCCAATTCCTCATATTCATCTGTATTGGAATTCTCCATACAAAATCCTAGATTCTCAACACCTGCCACCCCGAAACCTCTAGTCATTATTACGCCATTGCATGTCTCCCAAATTCAAGCAACCATTAAGTGTTCCCAAAAACATGGCATGCAAATAAGAGTTAGAAGCGGTGGTCATGATTTTGAGGGCCTTTCTTATGTTTCTTATGTTCCATTTGTCATAATCGATCTGATAAATCTTCGTTCAATCAATGTTGATGTAGAAAATGGCACTGCATGGGTTGAAGCCGGTGCCACTCTCGGTGAAGTATACTATAGGATTGCCGAGAAAAGTAGAAACTTTGGCTTTCCTGCAGGAATGTGCCCGACTGTGGGTGTTGGTGGACACTTCAGTGGGGGAGGGTACGGCACCTTGCTGCGCAAATATGGCCTTGCTGCAGATAATATTGTTGATGCCCAAATGATTGATGTTAAGGGCAGAATCCTTGACAGAGAATCCATGGGAGAAGATCTATTTTGGGCCATTCGAGGAGGTGGAGGGGCCAGCTTTGGAGTCATTGTTGCCTGGAAAATCAAGCTGGTTCATGTTCCATCAACTGTGACTGTATTCACAGTTAATAGGAAGTTGGAACAAAATGCAACCAAGCTTGTTCATCGGTGGCAATATGTTGCAAACAAGCTTGATGAAGACCTATTCATTCTCCTTATCTCAAGTGCTGCCAATTCTAGCCAAGAAGGGAGGAGAACAATACAAGCTTCATTTATGTCCTTGTATCTCGGAGGGATAGATAATCTCCTTTCATTGATGCAAGAAAGCTTCCCTGAACTAGGTTTGGTAAGAGAAGATTGCACTGAAATGAGCTGGATTGAATCTACCCTGTACTTTGCCGGGTTTCCAAGTGGAGAATCCTTGGATGTACTGCTAAGCAGGACTCCTCTAAGAAGACCAACTTTTTTCAAAGCAAAATCTGATTACGTGATGGAACCTATTCCAGAAATTGGCTTGGAAGGGATTTGGGAGAGATTTTACCAAAAAGAGGCCGAGGAAGCAGATTTGATGATGATTCCGTATGGGGGAAGAATGAGTGAAATCTCAGAATCTGCAATTCCTTTCCCACATAGAGTTGGTAACATCTACAAAATCCTACACATTGTGTATTGGGAAGAACAAGGAATTGCAGCATCCGAGAGGCATATAAGTTGGATCAGAAGGCTTTACAGTTACATGGCTGCCTATGTTTCAAAATCTCCAAGAGCTGCATACATCAATTATAGGGACCTTGACATAGGAACAAATAGTAAGGAAGGCAACACAAGCTATAGACGGGCAAGTATATGGGGTACTAAATATTTCAAGAACAACTTTAACAGGTTGGTTCATGTGAAGACCATGGTCGATCCCACTAATTTCTTCAGGAATGAACAAAGCATCCCGGCTCTTTCATCCTGGTGAGAGGTGATTTTAATTATAGAAGATATTGTACTCAACAATAAATCCTCTCTCTTTCTCGTTTTACCAATTATTCCATTTAATAAGCACATATCATAAAAGCCATATCTATCGATATTTTATGTGCATTGTAAAATAAAAGGGTTTCCACAAATTGAGGCATATAGTCTGTTGATGATGCATATATATATATAAATATATAAATGTTAAAACAATAATAATATTAAAAAATAATATTATAATAATATTTTATTCAACTCATCTAAAATCATCTTATCTCATCTCATTTTATATCATTATCAACGTGGCCTTAGCTTGATTATATATAATATTTAGAACTACAGAGAAAGTCTCTGACAATTGCCGGTCACAAGAAGCGCGCCGCTAAAAAATGCTTTTATTTTCAACAAAAATTTGGCATATGGGCCAGTGGAAGGTGGAAAAAATTCACGATCATTGTCCAATATATTTCTGTGGATAAATTAATTGCGATTAAAATAAATGATTAGGTGGCTTATAATTTGATATATACAAAAATACTTTTAGATAAAAATACGAGCTCTATATATCTATATATACTTGAGGGTGTTTTACTATCTAGAATTGTAAAAGCATTGTCAATTAAAATATATTAATTATGCAGCTTCTTCTTAAAGAAAAGTCCGTCCAGAACTACTTTAAAATTAATAAAGTTCTTAAGTAGAATCAAAACGAGCATTTATAACATATTATTTGCGACAAGAATGACTATTTACAATGAAAACAAACTCATTTTAACAGGAAATAACCATTTTCGCAGCAAATAGCCGACCATAAAGAAGCAGTTTTCTTGTAATGACTATTATTGATCATATTATATCCAAACGCATATATATTAATTTATATGTCTGTGCATGTGTCTATCCATATAATGTGTATATATATATATATATATATATATATATTATTTATATATGTATGTATGAATCAGAAAGAGTGCAAAATTTACACACAAGAAATTTGGTGAAGAAAAGTGACAAGTTGCATGGTCAAATTAAAGTTCAATATTGTCAAAGTTGCCATGCAATTTGGACTTTACTACTTGCAGACGTACGCTAGCTTCGAATTTTCTCTGTTCCGGCCGATTTAATTTCTTGTGGCGATTCATCTCTCCAATCTGGATGTTGGAATGGTCTGCAAATTAACCTTAGAAAATACAACATGCAAAAGATAATACCGCCGTAACGTTCACGTACATTAAATTTCCTAAGTCTTAAACACAATAAATAATGAAGCTCGCATCCAATTTCTAGCGCAGAAACAAGACAAGAATGAAGTTTCTTAGGACATCAGCGCTTGCATTTGTTTTTACTTTTTTCTTATTTTTATGGGCAACTAAATCGTCTCACGCTAATGAAGACTTCCTTCAATGCCTGACCCTTCATGCTGGAAACTCCACCTCCTCAATTTCTCAAGTCATTTACACCCCGGCCAATTCCTCATATTCATCTGTATTGGAATTCTCCATACAAAAGACTAGATTCTCAACACCTGCCACCCCGAAACCTCTAGTCATTGTTACACCATCGCATGTCTCCCAAATTCAAGCAGCCATTAATTGTTCCCAAAAGCATGGCCTGCAAATCAGAGTTAGAAGCGGTGGTCATGATTATGAGGGCCTTTCTTGTGTATCTGATGTTCCATTTCTCATAATCGATATGATAAATCTTCGATCAATCAGTGTTGATGTAGAAAATGGCACGGCTTGGGTTGAATCCGGAGCCATTATTGGTGAAGTTTATTATAGGATTGCCGAGAAAAGTATAAATTTTGGCTTACCGGCGGGACTTTGCCCGACTGTGGGTGTTGGTGGACACATTAGTGGGGGAGGGTATGGCACCTTGATGCGCAAATACGGCCTTGCTGCAGATAATATTATTGACGCACAAATGATTGATGTCAAGGGTAGAATCCTTGACAGGAAATCCATTGGGGAAGATTTGTTTTGGGCCATTCGAGGAGGTGGAAGGTCCAGTTTTGGAATCATTGTTGCATGGAAAATCAAGCTGGTTCATGTTCCATCAACTGCGACTGTATTCACAGTTAATAGGAACTTGGAACAAAATGCAACCAAGCTTGTTTATCGGTGGCAACATGTTGCAGACAAAGTTCGTGAAGATCTATTCATTCGCGTCGTGTTAATTGGTGCCAATTCTAGCCAAGAAGGGAGGAGGACAATACAAGCTTCATTTAGTTAGCTTGTATCTCGGAGGGATAGATAATCTCCTTTCATTGATGCAAGAGAGCTTCCCTGAACTGGGTTTGGTAAGAGAAGATTACATTGAAATGAGCTGTATTGAGGCATCTCAGCAAAAGGAACCTGCACCTCATAGCACTGCACGCAGACCTACAACAGAAGCAGCTAATGATTCGAAAGTTCTAGAAGATATTCCCACAACAGAATAAAGATTCTCTAGCCACCTGTCATTGTATTACTTGCACAACTGTATTGTTTGTTATACGATACTCTCTATAAATAGCACAGTAGCATGTACACAAATTGATATGAAAAGAAGTGGATGAATTCTGAGCAACGTTGTTGTCTGTGTTGAGTAGTGCCTTTTCTCAAACATCTCACATGCAAAACATTCCTCTCAATTCTCAACATGGTATCTAGAGCCTAGGACTCGCGTCTTCTTCTTTCCATGGCTTCTCCCAAAAAAGATTCTCCCTCCCACCCTCCACTTCTCTTCTTACTTCCGCCTCTCATTTCGTGACCATTAAACTCACTATCCAGAATTTCCTTCTATGGAAGGCACAAATTGTGCCCTTCCTTAAAGGCCACCAACTCTTCGGCTATATTGATGGTACCATTCCCTCTCCCACTGCCTTCATTGATGGTAACCCGAATCCAGCATATACACAATGGGTACTTCAAGACCAACTCATAATCTCAGCTCTGAACTCATCTCTCTCTGATTCGGTTCTTGCCCAAGTTCTAGATTGTCAAACTTCCCATGAAATCTGGACAACTCTTCAAAACATATTCCAAGCTCAATCATCTGCTCATGCTATGCACACTCAATACCAACTTGCCACCCTAAAAAAAGGGTCTGAATCCATCACTGAGTATTTCAATAAAGCTAAAATTCTTGTCTCCTCTCTCAGTGCAGCAGGACACACTCTTTCTGATCAAGAATTTACTGTCTACCTCCTTGCGGGACTTGGGACTGACTATGAGTCCCTTGTTACCTCCCTTACCAACCGTCCCGACCCCCTTTCCCCTCATAAGATCTATAGCTATCTACTCAATCATGAATCTCGCCTCTATCATCAAACACAAATGTTGCTCTCGGGTTCTCCCTTTTCTGCAAATACAACAGCTACTAGTTCATCCTCTTTACTTGGAACTCCAAACCGTGGCCGTACCAATGGCACTCGCGGGCGTGGTAACTTCTCTCGCGGTTGTGGCCATCACTTTCCTGGCTCTGGCCGTGGCAACTCACATCCCAATTTTTTCCAAACTAGAAATGAGTCTCGCCCTACTTGTCAACTCTGCTATAAGTTAGGCCACACTGCCATGACGTGCTACCACCGTTTTAATCACTCTTACCAGTCCCCCCTCCATCCTCCCTAACTGCAAATCTTTCTCAAATCTCCCCCTCGCCCTCACATGTTTCTCACTGGTTTCCCGACACAGCGGTGACCAACCATTTTACCCCTGACCTTTCTTTTCTCAACCTTGACTCTGTCTCATACAATGGGTCCGACCAAGTCAGCATCGGTGATGGGTCTTCACTTCCAATTCAGCATGTTGGCTCGGCTCAGCTTCCATCTCCTTATGGCATATTTCTTTTACACAATCTTCTTCATGTCCCTTTGATCTCTCGGAATCTTCTCTCGGTTAGGCAATTTTGTATTGATAATAAGGTTTTCTTTGAATTTCACTTTGATTTTTTTTTGTGTGAAGGATTTGCATACCAAAGTGGAGCTTCTTCGGGGTCCCGTTGAGAATGGTCTTTATGTTCTACCATCGCAACCCAGCACCTCTTTGATCGCTCCAGTCTCTTCCTCTCCATCGCTTCCGCAAGCTTACATTGGCACTCGCACGTCAGCAAATCTCTAGCACCATCGTCTAGGACACCCCTCTCCTTGCACAACTCGACTCACTCTCCAGAAGTTCCAACTTCCCACCACGGCAAGCCATCACCTTCCCTTCTGCTCAGCTTGTTCCCATGCAAAGGCCCACGCCCTTCCCCATCCTCTCTCACCTTCTCGGTCCAGTTGGCCCTTTCAACTTGTTTTCCTAGATGTATGGGGTCCAGCCCCTGTTTTGTCTACAAAAAGTTGTCGTTATTATCTTTCTATAACAGATGATTTCTCCAAGTATCTTTGGTGTTTTCCCATACATTTAAAATCTGATGTCTCATCTATTGTAATTGCATTCCTTCGATATGTGCTTAATTTCTTTTCTCAAAATATCCTCTCCATACAAACTGATGGTGGAGGAGAGTTTCAACCTCTTCAAACTATTTTTCAAAAACATGGCATAACTCACCGTATCACTAGTCCACATTCTCATCAACAAAATGGGACCATTGAATGTCGCCATAGACACATTGTTGAAACTGGCTTGTCCTTACTTGCTCATGCTTCCATGCCACAAAAATATTGGGTTGAATCTTTTCAAACTGCCACTTATCTTATCAATCGACTTCCTACCCCGGTCCTCAATAATAAATCACCATTTGAAATTTTAATGGGCCATTCTCCTGACTATCTTTTTTTGCGTGTTTTTGGGTCGGCTTGTTGGCCAAATTTATGATCATATAATCACCACAAACTTGATTTTAGGTCCCAACAATGTGTTTTCATAGGCTACAGCTCAGACCATAAAGCCTATCAGTGTCTTCATCTTCCTTCGGGCCGCCTGTATGTTTCTCGTGATGTGGTCTTCAATGACCAGGCCTTTCCCTTTGCATCCAAGCTCGATAATTCTCTTCCCTTTCAAATTCATGCCTCTGTACCTATACCTCCCAGACTTTCCTTACTCACTCAACCATCAGGCCCATTTCGGTCCAGCCCACCTAGTTCACCTCTGCCCATACGATCCTCTCCTTCTCAAACAAACCCTAACTCTCCTCTTTCTTCAACTGCCGCCTCTCCCTCTCCAGAAATATCTCCACAGAATCCCTCTGTCCCTGCGTTGCCGTCCTTACCCATTCCTCCTTCTCATTCTCACTCTCAGCCGCACCACTCCATGACAACCCGATCCCACACCAATACACTTCGCCCACTCATCCGCATAGATGGCACAATTCCATGGCCTTCGAAAAACACCTCTGCCTCCCTCACTACCTCTCTCTGTTTCCCTCAAACTCTTCCTCTCCTATTCCAGAGGAACCCACGTCCTTCTCTGAAGCCACCAAATATCCCGAATGGCGCTTGGCCATGGCTGAGGAATTTCGAGCTTTACTACAAAATCAAACATGGGAACTTGTCCCCTCCAGTCCTAGCCTCAATATATTGGGCTCAAAATGGGTGTTGAAGACCAAGAGGCATGCAGATGGAACCCTTGAATGGCGCAAAGCACGTCTTGTGGCCAAGGGCTTCCATCAAAAGCCCGGTCTCGATTACCATGAGACCTATAGTCCTGTTGTCAAACCCGTGGCTGTGAGACTCCTCTTGTCCATTGCCGTGACTTCCAATTGGCTCCTTCACCAGCTTGATGTGCAGAACGCATTCTTGAACGGTGACCTCGAGGAAGCAGTGTTCATGAAACAACCACCTGGTTTTGCCCATCCGGATTACCCGTCTCATGTGTGTAAGCTAAAAAAATCTCTGTATGGATTGAAACAAGCCCCTCGGGCTTGGTTTGCAAAACTCAGTGACAAACTAATTTCTCTTGGTTTTGTTGCTTCTCAATCTGACTCATCCTTATTTATTTTAAATACCTCATCTGATTGCATTTATATTCTTGTATATGTTGATGACTTGATTGTTACTGGATCTACCGAGGATTATCTCAGATTTTATTTCCTCATTAAGCCTGCATTTTCCTGTTAATGACCTAGGAATGCTTCATTACTTCCTTGGCATTGAAGTCACTAGGAGTTCATCAGGTCTTTTTCTTTCTCAATCTAAATATATTAATGATCTGCTTCATAGAACTCGGATGCATAATTCCAAACCAGTAAATACACCTATGTGTTCTTCTGCCAAGTTAACTTTACTTGATGGATGCACTTTTGATGATTTGCAACTTTATCAGAGTGTGGTTGGCAGTTTACAATACTTGGCTTTTACACGTCCTGATATTTCTTTTGTTGTAAATAGAGTCTGTCAATTTATGCACTGCCCTAGACTTTCTCACTAGGAGGCAGTAAAGAGAATTCTTCGGTATCTTAATCACACTCCATCTCTTGGTCTGCATTTTTCTCCTTCCTCCTCTTTCAAACTCTCAGCCTACTCTGATGTTGACTGGGTCGGGTGCCCAGATGACAGGAAGTCAACTGGTGGGTTTTGTATTTATTTTGGTCATCACCTTGTGTCTTGGGGTTCAAAGAAGCAGGCCACCATTGCTCGGTCTTCTACTGAAGCTGAGAACAAATCAGTGGCTAACACGGCCTGTGAAGTTCTATGGATCCAGTCCTTACTCAAAGAACTTGGTGTTTTTCTGATGCATCCTCCTATTTTGTTGTGTGATAACCTAGGAACTACATACTTATCAGTGAATCCTGTACTGCACTCTCGTACAAAACATGTGGAGCTCGATTATTACTTTGTCCGTGAGCGGGTTGCAGCTAAAATGCTTCAAGTGTCCTTCATCTCCAGCAAAGAGCAGATAGCTGATATCCTCACAAAGCCATTATCCGCTGCAAAGTTCATTCAGTTACGATCAAGCCTTACTATGGCCATAGTACCGCTTGGATCGCAGGGGGTATTGAGGCATCTCAGCAAATGAAACCTGCACCTCATAGCACTGCACGCAAACCTACAACAGAAGCAGCTAATGATTCAAAAGTTCCAGAAGATATTCCCACAACAGAATAAATATTCTCTAGCCACCTGTCATTGTATTACTTGCACAACTGTATTGTTTGTTATACGATACTCTCTATAAATAGCACAGTAGCATGTACACAAATTGATATGAAAAGAAGTGGATGAATTCTGAGCAACGTTGTTGTCTGTGTTGAGTAGTGCCTTTTCTCAAACATCTCACATGCAAAACATTCCTCTCAATTCTCAACAAGTTGGATTGAATCAGTCCTATACTTTGGAGGATTTCCAAGGGGCGAATCCCTTGATGTTCTACTAAACAGGACTCCTCTAACAAGACCCTTTTTCAAAGCAAAATCTGACTATGTGATGGAACCTATTCCCGAAGTTGGCTTGGAAGGGATTTGGGAGAGATTTTCTGAGAGAGGCAGAAACAACATTATTGATCTTCACTCCCTATGGGCAGAAAATGAGTGAAATTTTGGAGTTTGCAATTCCTTTCCCCCATAGAGCTGGTAATATCTACAAAATCCAATACTTGGTCTATTGGGAAGATGAAGGAATTGCAGCATCTGAGCGGCATATAAGTTGGATAAGGAGGCTGTACAGTTACATGGCTGCCTATGTTTCGAAATCTCCAAGAGCTGCATATATGAATTATAGGGACCTTGACATCGGAAAAAATAATAGAAAGGGCAAGACAAGCTATAGACGGGCAAGTATATGGGGTGCTAAATATTTCAAGAGGAACTTTAACAGGTTGGTTCATGTGAAGACTATGATCAATCCTACTATTTTCTTCAGGAATGAACAAAGCATTTCGGCTCTTTAATAATCTTGATGATTAGTGGTGATATTTAGAGATCTATATGATCTCTAAATTAAAGATTGCATGTACTCGGCAGTAACGTGTTTTTCTCTACCTATTTTCACCTATTGATCTTCCATTTAATATGCACAGCTAACGGCTATATATGGATACACACGCGCGCGCACGCGCACACACTGGATTGTAAATTTTTCAATTTTCACAGATATATATTAATGAGACATGCATGTTCATAGAGATTGTACAAAACAATATTTATTTTCTGACATGATCATGTTCAAATCTTTCTTATTATTTATATCAATTATATTTTGGATCCGTTGGTTTATAATTTGGTTATGAATACATGAGCGAGATTCATGAATTTCTAATTATTTAATTATATATGAGATTTTAAAAAGGAAGTCTTTGAAAAATATTTCCGGTCATAAGCGCTAATAATGCTTGTTACAACTTAGAAAGATATGACGTGAAGTTATCGACTGAGAAGAAGAAATTATGAATTGTATTAATGTATTCAATCTGGAGTTATAGCTTTGCTTTTTTACATGTAAAATACTGAAGGCTATAAAGGTATAAACATCATTACCAACGTAACTAATTAACAGAATTAGTTATCTAATAGTCCCTCTCAAGATGAATTGTATATATTATGCACATTCATCTTGGAAAAAAGAGAAAAGAAAGAATTAAAACCCAATGGTTTAGTTAGGATGTCTGCAACTTGATGAGCTGAAGATACATGTAAAGTTCGAATAATGCTAGCTTGTATTTTCTCCCTTATGATGTGACAGTCTAACTCAATATGCTTTGTTCTTTCATGAAACACTGGGTTGGCAGCAATATGTAAAGCAACTTGATTATCACATGAACAATAGTGAAGACTTGGAAATTGTTTGATGCAAGTCTGAAAGTAGAGAAATAATCCAAGTGATTTCACATACTGCACATGCCATGGATCTGTATTCGACTTCAGCAGATGACCTGGAAACATTTTTCTGCTTCTTTGATTTCCAAGACACAAGTGAATCTCCAATGAACACACAGAAACCAGAAATTGATCTTCTTGTGTCAAGGCAGCTAGCCCAATCTGAGTCAGCAAAAGCTTTTAATTGAATAGAAGAGGATGCTGAAAAAAGAAGTCCTTTTCCTGGAGCCTTTTTAATGTATTTCAAAATTCTCATAGCAGCTTGCATGTGTGGCTCTCGAGGTTGATCAAGAAACTGGCTTAGATGATGCACATAAAAGGTAATGTCTGGTCGTGTATTGGTAAGATACAATAATCTTCCAATAGTCTTTCTATAACTTGTGCTATCTTCTATTAATTCCCCATCTTCCTTTCTGAGCTTATAGAGAGTATCCATAGGGAAATTTACTGGTTTGGAACCAAGTAAACCAACACTATCTATCAACTCCAAAGCATACTTTCTTTGAGATATGGAAATGCCTTGTTTGCTTCTAGCAATTTCCGTACCCAAAAAATACTTGACAGGGCCAAGATCCTTCAATTTAAACTGACCATTAAGAGCAATTTTAATTGATTCCACAGTTGCCATGTTACTGCTAGCTAAAAGTATATAATCTACATATACTAATAAAGCAACAAATTCAGTTCCTTTTTGCCTTGTGAACAAAGAGTAGTCTGACTTTGATTGCTGAAAACCAAGTTGAAGTAGGGCTGCTGTGAATTTGGAATTCCACTGTCTAGAAGCCTATTTCAGGCCATAGAGTGACTTCTGCAATTTACACACTATAGTGTCCCCCTTTCGAAGATATCCAGGTGATAACTTCATGTAAACATCTTCATCCAAGTCTCCATATAGAAATGCATTGTTGACATCAAGATGAATAAGATGCCAACCATGTATTGCAGCCAATGATAAAAAACACCTTACTGTCACCATTTTTGCAACAAGAGAAAATGTTTCAAAAAAATCAAGACCCTCTCTTTGAGTATATCCTTTTTCTACTAGCCTTACCTTATATCTCTCAATTGAACCATCAGCCTTATATTTAATTTAATAAATCAACTTACAACCAATTGGAATTTTATTTGGTGGGAGTTCAGTAAGTGTCCAGGTGTGATTTGATTCTATAGCAGCTAGTTCAAGGGACATAGCTTCTCTCCAATGAGGATGATGGACAACTTGATGATAAAATTCGGATTCTATTTGAGATGAAATGGATACACTGAATGCACGATGTGAGGATGACAATTTTGAGTAAGATATAAAATCAGAAATGTTGTAAGGAGTACCTGCTTGCTTACAGAGCATACCTTCAGGAGATGTGTTAGAGGTAGAGGTTGCAAGATGGCAATGATAATTCTGCAAATATCCAGGAGCTTTATGCTGTAGAGTAGATTTTCTCAAGAGAGGAAATTGAATTTCATCTTGAATATTGAGCTGGTTTTGTGTGTTTGAAGAAGTAGTATTTGGGGAATCAATGATGGTAGGTTCAAATTGAGGTACTGTTTCAGGCTGAGGTGTGGGCTTTCTATTTGTAGTAGATATTGTTTTTGGAATGTATTTGGGTATTACAACTTGAGGTGGAGCATGAGAGGATTTAAGATCAGAAGAAAATGGAAAAACTGTTTCATGAAACACAACATCTCTAGAAACGAGGAACGAATTTGTCTCGAGATCAAACAATTTGTATCCTTTTGTGCCAAAAGGATATCCTATGAATATACATTTTCTAGCTCTAGAGTCAAACTTGGATCTGTTTTGAGTAAGAGTTGAAGCATAACATAATGAACCAAAACTTTCAAGTTTGTATATGAAGGAATGTTTCCATATAAAACTTGATGAGGTGACTGATTATTTAGAAGAAAAGAAGGAATCCTATTTATTATATATGTGGCTGTGAGTATACATTCACCCTAGAAATTCAAAGGCACATTTGATTGAAGCCTCAAAGCTCTACCTACATTGAGAAGATGTTGGTGTTTGCATTCTACTATGGAATTTTGTTGTGGTGTTTCCACACAAGATTTTTGATGAATAATACCTTTTGAAGAGAAGAAATCTAACAAATTAAACTCTGGACTATTATCGGTTCTTACAACCTGAATTTTTGCTTTAAACTGTGTAAAAACTAGATTATAAAAGGAATTGAAAATATTCCTCACATCTAATTTAGACTTCATGAGATATACCCATGTTGATCTTGAATGATCATCAACTATTGTTAGAAAGTATCTAAATCCATCATGGGTAGGAACTGAGAAAGGCCCCCATATATCACAATGCAGTAATTGAAAAGGAGTGTAATTATGAGTATGAAATGACAATCTTTTATGTTTTGCTAAGGGACATACAGAACAATGATGAGTATGTACCTCTTTATTTGGAAAAGAAACATCTGGAATTGATTTAGAAAGAACTTGCAATCTAGCTAATGATGGGTGGCCAAGTCTACAATGCCAGAGATGGAACTTTGAGTGTATTACATAATTGGTATTTGAAAAGGTAGAAAAACTGTCAACAATTCTAGCTTGTGATTGTTGCTGTGAAACCCAGCTCATTTCCAAACCCACGTACGTGGATAACGTCTCTTAATTCTGTCACACGAGTTCACACCATCTTTCCCTTTTTGTTTCATGCACGTTTCCCTTCCCTTTGTTTAGGTGTTCTGTTTTCTATTTATAACTTATATATAGAATAAGTTTTTCTCAACCCTAATTTCATTCCCTTTGTACTCTTCACGCCTCAGTCACCCCAAGCCGTTTTGGTCATCACTCTCCACTGTGAAACTCAGTCCAGACTCACCTTCGTGCTCAGCCATATGAAGCTGCCGCCTAGTCTCCCCATGGCCAAGCTTTGCCTTCTTCTGTTTTGGTAGCCGAAAACAGAGCAGTGCAGCCCCCTTAAGCCGCTGCTATCTCCTCCACCGGAAGCCCCTCCTTGCGGTGACTCCACAGAAATTGCCGGCGAGGACTCTCCATCACCCAGGTCCGCCGTACGCCGCCTCAGGTTTCCCGGTAAGCTCACACCATTTTTGTTGGTTTCTCGGTTCATTCGGTCTCTCCCTCTTTCTCTCACCGTGTGCCTCTCTTGCTCGCCGCTCTCTCTTCCTCTCTCAGCCAATGACCAGGCACCACCCCACATCCTCCGTGGTCAATCGCCAGCTCCATGCCGTCGTGCCCCCATTCCGCCGTAAGTGCTGCCGTTGTACTGTTATTGCGTTTTTGTTTTATGTTTCCTAGTAGTTCTTTATAAAGTGTATATATATATATATATGTAATTATGTTAACCATATAGTAGGAAGTACTATTACCTTTTTCCCCTTATAATATTCCTCCAGAGTTATTGTTTCGGGTGTTCAATTTAATGAGTTTATATTATGTACTTTGGGTTTGAAATCAATGAGTATATACGTGGGTTGTAGAATATGATTTTTTTAGTTGGATGTAGACGTGTGGATTTATATTGTTAAGTTGATTTTTATAAGAGACTGATATTTTAACGGAATATTTATTATGTAATTACTGATGAATTTTTGAAGTGAGCGGTAAGTGCAAAATCTTATTTTGAATCCTTTTAAAAGAATATTTTTTTTATTTAAACACAAGTATGATTTTTTTTACTTATGATGATTTCGATATAGTTATATTATTTAGTATTATAAATTATAGTAAGGTCTCTATCGTAAATAATTTAGAATTAAATGTGTTAGTCGGAGTTACTAAGTTGAATATTGGTGAATTTAGACAATGAAGTTGGTATTTTAAGAATAATGAGAATTTTGGGTTTGAGGAATTAAAAATGGATTAGTTTAGAAGTTTTAGGCTTGAATATTGAAATACGAGATTGATTGGAAATTTATGGAAATTTACGTGATTATCTTATAGGTGAAAATTAATATTTGTTCGGCACTTTTGAGGAAATTTTTCGAAAAGCTAAGAAATCCAGGTAAGCGGGGTTCCTATACTAGATTTGCATAAAAAGAAATGAGCTGAGGTTGGTTTGTAAAAATATGCATGTTGTTTTAAAATGAAAAAGGTTAAAAACAACCTCAATATATGTTTTGCATTCACTTATGAGATACGTATGAAAGGGAAAATAAATTTTTTTGACATGAAATGTGTAGACATGAGCAATATTTGACATGTTTCTGAAATGTGCAAAGGAGCGAATACGATATATGTGAATTTTTGTACATGTGATATGAAATATCTTGGAACTGTTATTGATCATGGAAAAATGATATGAATATGTTTCGCACGTGTTTTGATACGATATGGATATGATAAACCTTTGGCATACTTATCTGTTCCGAATCTGATTCTGAATATGGTTCTGATATGATGATACTGGTTCTCTTGATATGGTTGGTACTAACATGATATGATATGATATGAGTGCACCCACTTTGGAAACAAAGTGGTATTTTTACGTGTTCTTTCCTGTGTGCACACTCGGGGCTCCGAGATTGAAAAATGAGAAGTTCACCATATGACACTGCCTGGTTTGGCCACTGGGGATAGCACAACCCTACCACGGGGGTTAAACATGGTATATGATATGATATGATATGATATGATATAATAAGATGAAAATATTCAGTTATGTTATGCCAAAGTGGTTTTTTTTTTTTTTTTTTTTTAAATATGAAAATGGTTTATGAGTATGAAAAGATTTAATAGTCGCTCTGATTTTTCTGATAACACGTTTTGAGATGTGCATATAAAAATGAAATGTTTTATTTCTGCATACCAAACTTTCTAAAAATGGCTCATGTTTACATACTAGTATATGTTCTCTGCTTACTGAGTTGTGGATAACTCACCCACTTATCTGCTTATATTTTCAGATGACATTGATTGCCCAGCTGGGAGTCAGGATTAGAAATTGGAGCTTGTCTAGATATGGATAGAAGGACGAGTTCCATTATTAGTAGAAGGGTATAACTTGAGTAATTGAAGTACTTTGAGTTGTTTGGACCTATTGAGATTTAAAGATGTATCGTTCTCCTTCGTTGAGATTATTGGAAAATTGTGGACTCCTTTGGTTTATGTTATTTTTGTAATAATGACTTATGGAGCTTGTCTTGTAGTTATTTGGATAATATGAGATTGTGTGCTATTGATGAAATCCTCGGGGTTTTAGTGCTTAGAGAGACAGGTTGGTAAGTAACATGTAGTAATTCTCCGACCCTTCCGAGTACAGGGCGTTACAGTTGCAGTAGATATAGACCAAAAATTTTCTACCCTTCCCAATCATCCTCCATGGGGTAAGGCCCTGAATATAGCAATCATTAGATGTAATAATAAAACAACATTTCTGATTGGAGGTTAGTTTGTTGACAGAAATTAGATTATATGAAAAAGATGGCACACATAACACATCTTTTAGAATTAACTGATCAGATATTTGTACACTTCCAATATGTGTAACTGGAACATTTTCACCATTTGGAAGTTGCACAGAAGAATTGAGTTTCTGAGTAATATTTGTAAAACAATCAACTGAATGAATTATATGGTCTGTGGCACCTGTATCGATGATCCAGGTGTTTGGAATTGAGATGCTTGGCATGTTTACATTAAAAACCAAGCTGGAAATAGATTTATAGGATGAATTTATACCTGCTAAAGAGGATAACAGGTTGGGAATGGAAGAGACAATTGCTGCTTGGTGATTATCCTGAGATGGTTGTTTGCTGTGGATTAAAGCAAGTAATTGCTGACATTCTTCTTGAGAGAAAGACAGTGAATTTGTGGATTCAAAAGAATTACTCGCAAATTGAGCCATGACTTGATTGGCTGTGGAAAATTTCCCTTTCTGCTGTCTATAGTTGGGAGGATACCCATGGATCTTGTAGCATTTATCAACCGTATGGTTGGTCATCCCACAGTGAGTACACAACAATTTTTCTTTTCTTCCTTGCTGCCTCCCAAAATTCTGTCTAGGATTTTCTGCTTTCTTGCTCAAGAATGCTGCAGTTTCAACATTAGATGAACGTGTATATCCAACTTCTTGTTGTTTCTCCTCTTGAACAATTAGAGAAAATACTTTGGTAATTGGTGGCAGTGGATCTATAAGCAAAATCTGTCCTCTAATGTGAAAGAAATTTTCATTCAATCCCATAAGGAACTGGATGACATGCTGTCTATTTTGATATTCTAAAAAAAACTTGACAGCACCACAATTGCGAGATTTTAATGCTCCACACGTACAATTGGGAATCTGATTGTAGTTAAGTAGTTCATCCCATAAGCACTTAAATTTTCGATAGTAAGCACTTACAGATAACTGATCTTGTGACAGTGAAGCAAAATCATTCTGTAGTTGAAAAATTCTTGGCCCGTTTCCATGAGAAAATTGATTCTCTAAGTCTTCCCACATTTCTTTTGCAGTTGTTGCATATATAATTGTTCTTGCAATGTCCTTCGAAACAGAGTTCAAAATCCAAGATAGTATCCTGTTGTTACATCGCTCCCATGATTCATACAAAGGATCAGAATTTGCTGGCTGTTGCATAACTCCACTGATGAACCCCATCTTGTTCTTTGCCTTCAAGGCAATTTGCATTGATCTACACCATGTGTGGTAATTATCCCCTGTGAGGACTTGCGAAACCAACACAGAACTAGTCGAATCTCCATTCTGCAGATGGTAGGGATCCGCTAGTTGATTACGCGTTTGAACAGAATTAGAGTTTGAAACAGAATTAGAGTTTGAAATAGAATTAGAGTTTGGCACCACATCAGCCATCGCAACGAGAGAAAAAAAAGATGGAACCCTAGAGTTTCATCTTTGATACCATGTTACAACTTACAAATATATGAAGTGAAGTTATCGACTGAGAAGAAGAAATTCTGAATTGTATTATTGTATTCAATTTGGAGTTACAGCTCTGCTTTTATACATGTAAAATACTGAAGGCTAGAAAGGTAAAAACATCATAACTAACGTAGCTAATTAACAGAATTAGTTATCTAATAATGCTTTCGTTTTCAACATTTTTGACATTGATGGGCACTGATAGCCAGTGAGAAAGGGAAAACAATTAAAAAGAAGAAGAAGAAGAAGATGATCAGCACGGATCATTATTGTCAATATTGTACCGCGTTACGCATGCATATCTTGCGATTTAATTAAAAATTAGGTGGGTTAATATTTTATATAAAAAAACTGATTTTTAAAATCCTCTATAATTCTTAGGGTATTTTATTGTCTAGAATTTTTTAAATTTAAACCAGCAAATTCAAATTAAATAATTAGAATTTTTACTACATCAAACTTTCTCAATTTTAAAGTAGGCTAAAATATATATATGTATGAGATATCTTAAAAAAGGGAAAATTCTGGAAATTGTTGACAGTTGCTTATATTCATGATAAGCTATATAGCTACTGGCTGAACAAGTACTAATCAAACGGTAGTCATGTGGAATAACATGATGAGGTTTCATCATCATCGATTGTTTAACCTTATTTAGTTGGCATGCACTAGAGACTTGTGAGAGTGAAAGGGATTTGTTTTCTATGTAATTTATGTTTAGAAAGATTTATTGAAATAATTTTTGTTCATCTTGTGTTCTTTAATGCTTCTTTCTTTTATTTTACCTTGGAGTTGTTATTTCTCATTTAATTTACATCCAATTCTATTTTTAGTAGTACTTTCATTCAAGTGGTTACTATATATATATATATATATATATATATATATATATAGAAATTGACCGTCTGACGAAAAATGCCGCAGGCACGAAGCTCTCTCGATAGCTTCAATAGTTCACTGAAAGCCTTTGGTGTAATGAACCACAAGCCCATAAGAAAGAAAGACATAATCAAATCCGATTTGGTAATTAAGACAAGATCTGATTCTCGGAAAAAGAGTCAAAGAGACTTGGCTTTCTACCCCTTGCCATAAGGCTATTCACCCGACCCGAACCGCCACGAAATGACTATTCTGACCCAACCCGACTTAGAGACATTCCGCTTGGCCGACCCAAAAACTCTTTTGGAAGAAACGAATATTTTGACCCAAATATTTATTTATTTTTTTAATAATGATCTAGAAAAATCTTATTACCATTTTATACAAAAAACTTGAAATGGTTTGTTCAAATGATCTTTTGTGATTTTGTGCAGGAGGTTGTGATCGTCCACTAATTTGCATAATTTGTTTGTTTCTAAATTTCAATGTAATTAGGGTTTACATTGTAACGAATGTCCTACGGTTGATTGTATTTTCAACGGATGGCTCTGTATTTCTTGTCATTGTTAGAATATGATTTTCTTTTCAAGTACATGACTTTTGAGAATAGTTAGTGAGTGGTGGAAGTGATTTGCAACATCACTTCAAGATTGCATGCTTATTGGTATCCTTTTGTGGACTACGTCCATTCAACTCTCCAAGAGTGCATGCTATGTCTCTACATATTTAGTCCTCCACATTAAAACATAGCCAAATACTAATAACAAAACTTGGTAAGAAAAATAAAGACCAATGCATTTGACACTACTTTGCAATTAACAACTGTTTACATAAAAAAGAACAATCCAACCAAAGGCAACTTTCTGGTTATACCAAAAAGAACAATATCCTGCTTACATCATAAAAGAGCAATATCCTGGTTACATCAATCTCGAAAGATTCACAAGGAAAATTCATAACTAAGCGCTCTCCAATTGGAGCAGCAATCAATAGAAATCCACCATCACCAGTCACCACATAATACTTAAAATCGAATTGCAAACATGAGCAGAGAAGATTATGCATCAATTATCTTGGAAGTATAAAAAACAAGGATCAAATGTATAATATTGTAATACTATATAATCAAATCAATGACTTAACCAATCATGATCAGCAAGCAAAAATGGTCGTACCCTTGGATTAGCTAGTTTTGGTCCAAAAGTACTTAGTAATCCTTAATCGACCTCATTCAAAGTTATATCTACATGAAAAAAAAATTATGTTAAACTTATAATTAATTGAAAAGACTATATGAAAATAATTTTCAAATATGAATGTTACCGGTTTTTAACTTGTAGCTTTCAACATCTTCCATTATATCTCGGGAGTCATAATTAATGGAGGGAGTCATCAACCAGTTTTGTGTGCAGAAAAGCGATTCAACTATTGTCGGGGCCAATGAGCTACGAAATAAATCTAAGACATGAACTCCAATGCTAAATGCCGACTCAAAAGCAATAGTAGATAAGAGAATATCTAACACATCTCGAGCTATATTGGCAAGGATCGGATATCTGCTTGAATTCACCTTCCACCATATTAGAATATCAAAGTCAGGTGTCAATCCTTAACACTTTCCATGAAATACTTATCCAATTCTGATATAGACTTTGCCACACCTTTTGATGCTTGATATTGGTGATACATACTGAATAGATCATCCTCATTATCATGAGAAGTGTTGCTTTGAATCTCACCAACACTTGACTGACCCCTTTTTGAACCTACATTGGATTTTGAATACTACTTATACATCCGCTCAATCATCCTCCTTAACCTTGTAACAAGTCTAGACGCTCGCTCATGGCCAATAATATTTGTAAACCAAAACTCCAAAACTTTCAACTTAGAGCGCGGATCAAGCATTTAACATCGAAAATCGAAAAACTATAATACCCAAAATCCAACAAGAAGTTCAGATAATCCATACCTTCGGTCAGAGAGCTAGAGCCTGTGAGAGCTAGAGCTAGGGCTACGACTGCAAGGGACTAATGGAGCTTCTCTGTGGAAGGAATAAAATGAGAGAGAGGGAGGTAGAGCAATGGCCTTCATAAACTGTAAGCAAGAGAGAGGGAGGTTGAGAAATATGTTTCTTTTGGTTATCAGGTATTAACCGACCCTAACCGCAATGTTTCGAAAGTAAAACGGAAGATTTTCGTTTTCATTAATTTGAATTCGGGTAAAACAATTTGAGACTTTAGGGTCGGGTCAGGCTTTCGTGTATAATGTACAGTCCTAACAAGAATGACATTTAATGATACAAGAATGACACTTGGTATTACAGTTAATGATAGAAGAACCATTTGCTGTTGAATACCATGTGCCAATAGTGATAAACATTTGGACATGGTTGCGTATCGTTTAGGAGAATGGTTACTATGATTAGTACTTATGTTGAGAGACGCTTAGACTTTATTTGCTTATAATGCTATATATATAGTAAAAAGGTATTCCGAGTACATAATTAATCCTTGCTAACATAGTTTCTCTTAACCCCATGTGAAGAGTCTTGATAGCCACTCCCGGCCGTAAACATGAACACCCAACTAGACTAGACGACATCATTAGCTAAAGAAACTCTGCACATTATATTAGATCTTTAAGAGATCCGAGAGATGAAAAAGAGTGTGTGAGATGGATATTCTTCCATTAACCCCTTTACCTCATTCATGTGGCTATTTATAGGTGATCATCCACATTACCCTTTGGGCAACATTCCTTTTGACCACTGTGACACGAAGAGGCCCCATTTAATGCTATCTCCTAACGCATCATGCCGCTAAGTGAAGCGGATGGCAGCACAGTCATATTCTTGCGAGAATTAATGTTACAAGAATGCCTTACACTACACTACACACATCACATAATCAATAGATGATTTATCATTTTTAATTTTTTATCTAAAGACACACATATTTAATTAACATTAAAATAGAATGATAAAAATGAAAAATCACATATTGATTAAGTGGAGGTGAATGGTGTAAGGTTTCCATGTAAAATTTCTCTATTCTTGTACGTTAATTATGTCCACATTAATTAATTTCTGATATCTCTTGCCTGTAAGTATTTATTGGTCTGGGATTTGAGTGTTTTGGGCTAGGAAGTGAATTACAAGGAGGAATTTGTTCCGATCGATGAGGGCTCTTACTCTATCATTGTGAAGAAGGCCAAGAAGATGGGCTCTCAGGAAGGACCTATTCGCAACAGTTTCAGAATCAATGAACCTGGGAAAGTTGTCCTCACAATCGAGAACACTTCGAGCAAGAAGAAGAGGGTTCTGCATTGGTACAAGGTCAAAACAAGCTACTAATTTGTCTTGGATTCATGTGTAGTAGAGGACAGATGAAAAAAAGTGGGAGAGAAATTTATTATTTTGATTCGTTTATTGTTACATTCTAAGTCATTTGAGTTGGGGGGGGGGGGATATAGTCAAATTGAAAGTTTCATTCTTTTGCAGAAGTAAAATATCAATAATGTAATTTGATTTGTTGCACCGTTTGGATCCTTTGCCGTGGGGTTTTCTTGTGCAGACTCGTGAGAGTGAGAAAGATTGTATTTTTCTATGTTTTGAAGAAATTAATTGAGATGATGTTTTCTTTTCTTGCCTTTTTTCTTTATTTAATTTTGTAAAGGTTTTCTCAAGTTTGTACTTCAAAATACTAATTTCCATCCTCATCGTTTTATCCTTAACCACTCACGGGCTTGGGAGGGTGCCCCTGCCCAGAATCTGTTTTGTAATTTTTTGGGCCACTTTTAGCCCATTTACAAAATTGAAAATCTTTTAACATATAAAATTAAATGTTATCTCTAAATAATAATAAAAACCTAATAAATATAAGGCAGCACCCCTCGACGGGTGGCTGCCGGCCATGCCCCCTCACTCGGGGCATGGACAGGGGAGAGTTGGGCAATGGGGCCTCGACCTTGCCCCTACTTGGGCACGTGCCCCCGTCTGGACGGTTCGGAGTCGGCTGGCCCCTGGGGCTGTCCACTCAGTGCCCAAGGCGAGAGAGAGCTTCCAGAGAGACAGAGAGATACTTGGGCTTGGGGGTAATGGCAACCGGATGGGGCATCGGGAAGAGAGACTGAGAGAGGAAAGAGAGAGAGAGAGGGACGTTAAGGAGGGAGGGGTTTCTAAAACAAAACCCTACACCAAAATTATGTTATTTTATTAAAAATGGTTAATTACACTTTGCCCCTTCCAACTATCACCCAATTCACAATGTGCTCCCGAAACTATTGATTGCATCAAAGTAGACTCTCTTCCTTTCAAAACATCAGAGAGGGACTCACCCACGTGCTTCTCACATACTAATTCTTCAATGCAAAGACAAAATCACCCCTCACTCATCGGCTTCATTTCCCTAAACTGAACTTCATATCCGAAAATCTCCAAATCTAAAATTCGAAAACCCTAACTTGGAAACCACTGACCATCAATCGATTCATGTTCACATTGGTGTTTCGTTCGTCTCTGCACCAATATGAGTGGCTTCATCAAACATCTTCGTTCGTCTTCATCAAGTTGGTATCTGTCTTCTTCGCGTAGTGCATGTCGCATAGGTGAGTCCATCTCGAAATGAATCCATCTTTGTCTTCATCGAATTCTTATGTTTTTCATGTGAAACTGAGTAATTTGGAATGGCAAATATTTCGGTTTTGAGGATGTCCGTGTCCAATGTTACATGTGGGTGGGTCCAATGTTGTATGCTTCCTAATATGACGCTAGTGCATTGCTGAGTGGCGTTAGTTATCCCAGTTTGAGAACACAATAACATGGGGTTGTTGTTGTTGTCTTTGTTGTCGGGTTGTGACAGAGGGACAACAGAGGTGGTCCTTGCATAGGAAAAGACACAAATTTATCTGTTTGGTCCAATAGTTTACTTTTGTTTACTTTATGGTTGGTCTAATAATTGACTATGGTCCATGAGTAATTTAATAGACAATATTTTGTAGGATGGCTACGAGGAATTTGTTATTTCAAGTCCATCATGGTGGGGTAATTGATGGCGTCAGAATGTGGAATATGTTGGGGGTAAGACTGATGTGTACCATGAACCATATGATGAGGATAAGCTACCATGGATTGAGATACAGACGATTGTGACCAAGTATGGTTACCATCCAAGTGACCTAGTCTACTATAGACACCCTGGCTTGGGGATGCACAATGGTCTTAAATTGCTGACATCTGACCATGATGTGTTGTCTATGGTGGCTACGCTTCAGGGTCAACAAGTTGCTCATTTGTATCTTGTGTCTCATTCTCAAACTTCAGTGCACCAGTCTTCTTTGCATGATCATCACGTCGAGGAGGATGTGAGTGAAGATGAGGAGGAAGCAGAAGCACGTCGCTTTTGGACTTAATAATCCATTTTGAAAAGAAGTGTTAAGTAGTGAGGATGAGTTGTATGACATTGATGTCAACACAGTGGGAACATCGAGGTCAAAGTCTGCACAACTAAGGAGCAAAGGTGCTGAGTCTCAAGTGACAATCGATGATAAAGAGCCACAATGTTCCTCAGATGCTGAGGATGAGGAGGATGATGGGAGGAGTGAGGAAAAAAGTGGTCCAAGGTGGCTAGAGGAGGATTACATAGGTATAAAATACTCTTCTATTTTCTTATTTATTGTTTTAGTGTTCATTTTTCAGAACCTGCTAAACAGTGCTTGCTTTCACAATTAGCAGGTAACTTATCTGATATGACACCAAGTGACATCCTTCAATCTCCTGTCCATAGTGGCGACAAAGGACATCGTGATTTTAAGTTCCCTAAGTTTCAAGCTGTTAACTTGGAGAAGCCAAAAATATTTGTTGGAATGAAGTTTGGACCTACAGTACAATTTAGAGAGACAATAAGGAGGTTGAACCTAAATATCGGTAAGTCTATAAAGTTTGCAAAGAATGATGTGGATAGGGTTAATGTTGTTTCCAATACCCCTAAATGTCCTTACCGGGTTTATGGATCTTGGATTAGAGGGTAACAAACTTTCCACATAAAGTCTATGAATCCAAGACATGATTGAAGCAGGAGTTATAAGAACCCCATTATCACATCATCCTTGATTGTAGATAAGATGATGCCACTGTTTATAAGCCAACCTAATGTGCTTATCAATGCACTTGCTGATGAGATTAAGAGAAAGTGGGGAGTGGAAGTTCCTAAAATGAAGTTGTATCGTGCTAGAGCGAAGGCTCAGTTTATCATATTTGGCAGCCATAGAGAACAATATGCGAAGGTATGGGACTATTGTGAGACCCTGAAACAAAGGAACCAAGGTAGTTGTTTGTTAGTTAGGGTGGAACAAATAGCTTCTGAGTTACCTTCTATTTTTCAAAGGATGTACGTAGGATTGGCAGCCTGTAGAGAGGGTTTTAAGGCTAGTTGTAGACCATTGATTGGTTTGGATGGTTGTTTCTTAAAAGGACTATTTAAAGGGTAGCTCCTATGTGTTGTTGGTAGGGATGCAAATGATAACATGTACCCCATTGCCATGACCATTGTGGAGGCAGAGTTAAAGGATAGTTATGGATGGTTTATTAAGACACTTATATCCGATCTTGAACAGCAACCTGAATGTAAGTGGACATTTATCAGTGACAGACAAAAGGTAATTTTGAAAATCTTTCAATATATTCTATTAACTAAAACCTATTAAATGAGCCACTCATCGAATATTTTTTGTAGGGTTTAAAGCTAGCATTGGAGGAGTTGGTGCCTTACAATGACATCCGTATTTGTGTCAGGCAATTATATGCCAATTTTTGAGATGCTGGCCACAGGGGTGTGGTTTTGAAGGAGATATTGTGGCAGACAGCCACAACATACACCAAGAGGGACTTTGAGAGAGCTATGGAGGAACTGAAAGCCCTCAGTCAGCCTGCATATGACTACTTGAAGGTCATAGACCCATCACAATAGTCTAGAGTATGGTCTAACACATTTTCAAAGTCTGACCTGATAATGAATAATCTCAGTGAATGTTCCAACGTGTATATTCTGCAAGCACGTGATAAGCCAATTGTGACTATAGTGGAGACCATACGAAAGAAACTGATGGGACGATATTAGTTGAAAAGGGAAGCAATTTGTAAATAGGAGAATACAATCACACCTCAGATAGTTGCGAAGCTTGAAATTATGCATGACATGTCCTTCTATTGTACTCCAACGTATGCTATATGTGACCAGTTTGAAGTCAACAATGCTAGTAGGCAATATGTGGTTGATTTGGAAAAGGGGACTTGCTCATGTTTAAGATGGGACATGATAGGTATTCCATGCCCGCATGCATACACATGTATTGTGTATTCTGACCCAAACCCCAAGGGATATGTGCACCATTACTATAGTGTGGAGATGTGGAGGGTAGCATACGAGCCTTTAATTTACCATATGCCTAGTGAGGATCAGTGGCTCACTACCACATACGAGAAGCCCACTACTCATGAGGTTAGGAAACAACTCGGGAGGTCAAAGAAACATCGAAGAAGAAATGAGGACGATCAACAAGGAGCAAACAACTTGAGGAAAACTGGTGTGCATATGACCTGTTCGAGATGTAATCAAGTTGATCACAACAGAAGAAAATATCCGCGTGGGAACGCAGGCACACCCTTCTTCACTTCTGCAGCAGAATTTCAAGCTCCTTCATTTCTAGATGAACAAGTTAGTGCCTACTTCTTCCTTATTTACTATACTGTATTCATTTACAGATTGCTTGAAATGTTGAGAATGTTAATTTACATTTAAATGTGGTACTAGGTCATTTCACAACCTCAAATATCAGAGCCTTCACAGCCAACAACCCAATCTATGCAAATTGAGCACACTCCACCGTCGTCGCCTTCGCAGGCAGCATGGCAAACAAGTCCAACAGTGCAGACTCCCCTGTTAAAGACTTCGTAGGCATCATGGCAAACAAGTCAGGCAGGCCAAACTAATCAACTGCAAGCCAATGTGGGTCATGTAAAGATGTTGGCCAAACGACCACCCAGGAGGCGGTCTGCAAGACTTGGGGGCCACCACTCACAGACTAGTACATGTAGACCTGTGCTTGTGGACTTAGACGTCGATACAAGCAATCCAACACAACAAAGACTGTGTTCTTAGGACAATCTTGGAAGGGGAGAAATGTAATTCAGAGTTGGTCAACTGCCACCCAACACCCAAGTGCCTCCTGCCAAGGCTAATGCATCAGTGCCACCCAACACCCATGTGCCTCTTGCCAAGGCTAATGCATCAGTGCAAAAAGGGAAGGGTGTAGAGTCATCTTCACGTGTGGAGAGGATGAACGAAGATAAAAATGGAAAACGGAAGCGACCAAACTGGGAATATTGACTTCCTATTGTAATGGTGTATTTAGGGTTTAATGACATTACTATTATTGGAAAACTTTTGTTGTAATGGTCCATAGTTTACATTTTTGGTTTTATGGTGTTATGGTGACATTCTAATTGAGGGATTTTTATATGTAGGGTGACATTATTATTAATCATTATCAACACAATAAGTTGTTGCCAAAAAATTCACTCTATAACCAAATTACATACAACAAGTGATATCCAATACAACAATCAAATTCAAAACAACAACCACAGTCAATACACATCCAAAAAATTATATTAACCAATCTTACGTTATCATCAAGTAATGGCGACCTTCATCAGCATGATGAGACATTTTCATGCAAATAACAACAACAACCAAAACAATTGCAATGACACCACACCATATGCAGTTATTGTATTTCTTGCGCAAGTCTTTAGATTTTTCCTTCTCCTTGTACAAAAACTCTTGGATATGCTCTATGCGCTCCCTTCTCTATCACTAAGTTAGCCTCCAATTCCGTAAATTTTTCCTTCAACTTATTGCATAACTCTTGGATATGCTCCCTGCACTCCCTCTCCATCACTAAGTTAGCCTCCAATTCGGACTTCTCAATCTTGAACTCATGTATCCGAAGTCTATCTTGTAGCTGGCCAACGACATCTCCGCACATGGAGCAAAAATCATCTACCCAATCAAAAAATGTACAAAACCTGTCTCCACCCTCATGTTGACAACCAGGAGTCCAATACGGGCATCTCCAGAACTTCCTTTATAGTTATCATTTGTAGTTGACACTCTTAGACGTGCCCGCAGATTGCAACGGCAAAATGGGCAATCTAGTGGTGCTTTACCACCCCAGCTTGTGCTAGATGAACTAGTGGACATCTTTCACAACCTGCTGAAATATTTCAGGATTATGAGGGTAGAATGGAAACAGTCGAAAGAGAGGTTGATGAGACAAAAACTTTCTGCTCTATAGAATTCAATCGATATTATTCTTTGCAGACTACTGCAGCTTTATACAAAAGTAGAAAAGAATCCTAACAAACGAAACTGGAACATTGTTTAAGCATGATATCGAATCAATATCATGGCAAATAAACTGGAACATTGTTGAGCTACAATGTACAATCATTTATAGCATTCTTGAGCTACAATAAACTCGAATAATGTTTTCACTTAACAACGTACAATCATTTATAGCATTCTTGAGCTACATCAAGGCGAGAGATTTGTTGTCAATACAAGTAATGGATTTATTGCGATGGAGAAATCACTGAGGTAATTGCGATGGAGAAATCACTGAGGTACTTGCGATGGAGAAAGCAATTTGAATGAGAGCTCTACCAAAAAACTCCTCTGCAATGGAGTCACCGACAGCTTGAAGGGGACGTCGATGTCGTGGTTGGTAGCTTTGCTAGGGTTCATCGTCGCCCACCTTTTCTGCAGTCTGCCCTAGCTTGTTTCTCCATCACACCCAATGGCTTCAAGCCAGACGTTCTTCACTTTGAAATGAAAGTGGTTTTTGGGCATTAATAAAACGAGTCGTTTTGGCCATGGAGTTTGGGGATTTTCGGATATGAAGTTAAATTTGGGGAAATGAAAGCCGATGGAGTGAGGGGCGATTTTGTCTTTGCATTGAAGGATTAGCATGTAAGAAGCACGTGGGAGAGTCTTCCGTTCGATTTAACGCTCATTGTAGACAGAAGGGCAGGATAAGAACGTTTTGAAAGTAAGAAAGAGAGTCCACTTTGATGCAATCAATAGTTTTGGTGGTACATTGTGAATTGGATGATAGTTGGAGGGTGCAAAGTGTAATTAATCCTATTAAAAATATTTGTTTTGGGCTGGGTGGTTGTGATGACCCCAATTACCAGAATTCCAACAGTAGTAATTAAGATTAACATAATAGAAGTAAGTGGGTCGATCAAGTTGTTGAACTCTAAAGAAAAGTCATTATTGATGGTCTAAGACCATACAAATTGATAGATATAATTGTTATTTATTTGTTGAATAAACAGATTGGCTGAAAGAAAATCATAACTATACTTAACATTAAAATACTAGGAAAAGCCCACGAGGCAAAGATTTTTTGTTGCCTTCGGAAAAAGGAGAAGTCCCACCCCTATTAACATAGGAATTATAATTGGAATGAAAGATATGATCCATGAATATTGGTATGTATATTCCATAAAAATAAATAAAAATCTTTAATTCTTAGTTAACTGTTTCTAATTCATCAACTTTTTTTTTTAAAGGAGTCAGTTAATAAAAAAATTAAGATAAGATATGTAAAACTAAAATAATTATTTTTTATTCTTAATTATTCTAAATCTTTTCCAAATACTGCGAACAAAAAAATATTTCAAATCAAGAAGTTAGAATTGGTCAAATAAGATAACTGAGTTACCATCGCTTGGGATTTGACGGACACTAAAGCGTCGAAACATGAAATGCAAAGTTACATAGCCTCCCCCCCTGGGTTCATGGTAGATAGTATGAAATATGTGTATAATAGTATGCAATAATCGCAGCAGAAAATTTGTTCAATTATGGATTGTACTAGAATAAACTAAAATCCAAAATTACTTTTCATAACATTAACATCTATGCTGGTTCAGTATCCTTAGAAAAACACAACCTTAAACCAAAAGAAGTATTGTACTAAGTGAGGATTTGAATGTAAATTTCTAACTTTAACCTCAGAATTTCTAAATTTCTAACCAAAAAAGCATACATATCCTTGAAATTTATAACTTGAACACTTGACTAAGTGAGGATTTGAATCTAAATTATGCTTGAATGCGTAACCCCAAAACTTCTCATGCTTAACACTCTAAAACTTGACCTCACTAACATGTTCAGTTGCTAATCTCACTTCAAAATATTCAAATTTGAATAGGACCATAATTGGAATAATCTTTATAAAAAAATCATCAAAACCAAGACTCATTCTCTGTTTCCCTTTGTTCATTACAACCTAGCACTACATGGCAAGCAGAGTTTTTGGTATACTCATGACCAAAATTAATCCAACAAGTGTTAAAATCAAGCATTTACATCAAGCTAAAATATACATGGAAAGGGAAACCATTTAATACAAAAAAAATCTAGCCTTTGCTGAAACGTGAGTAGTACGAAACTTTGCAAACTATGTTCTATTCTTATGATCCTCTAATACAAATTTATAATCATGCAATATACGCTTGTTACAAGCTTAAATAGGAGTTGTTAACAACATTCAAGACAAAAAAGTCTACTTTAGTAAAACTTGAACTCAAGAACATCATTCCAAGATCCATGTGTAGTATGCTTTGTTGTAATGTTCATTAGGTTCTAAAATCTTCAAGGTGATCCAAGATTGTAACATGTTGTCAAACAACATTTCTTGAAAGTTCTATGTAACGCCGGTCCTTGTGGTGGGACCTTTTTATAAAAGATTTTGGAAAGGAAAACGGAAATTACCATCTAATTTAAAACTTTTTACTTGCATATTCAGGGTGCAAGACTCTACATTTATAAAATAAAATGTGATTTGGCAATAAAAGAGGTTTACAGTGGAAAACATTATTCTTACAATAAAAAGGGTCTCTTATACAATTAATATCCATGCCTAGACTTTTGTGCTCTCTCCCATGGGCCGTGTCTGTCCTGACGCGTACTTTTCATTCGGTTCCTGTAGGGGGAGGGGCATGCATAAAAATTAAAATTAGTCAAAGACTCGTAAGCATTACTTCATACAGTTAAAATATAACAACATAGGTTTTCATTCATGCATTCATCATTCGTACATACTATACGTGCATGCATACGTGTCATAGGTGCGTTCATTTGAAAACGTCACTGGACGAGGTTTTGCTTTAAAAGGCTTTCTTGTCGTAACCCGTCAGTGCCTTCATTTCTTAAAGAGTCGTGCTTTCATGCATTCATACTTTCATGCATACATACATTCTTTCTTATCACTTTCATAGGCCAGTACACACTGTTATGCCCCGTGTGTTAGGGTTGGCGGCCCTATGGCCAATAGATTTGCCCGTGGCCACGGGATGGAATCCAATTCCATTAGGGTGCAGCACTGGGTGCACTATCAGTACTACTGCCCGACATTGCAATTTGCCAATTCATTCATTGGGTACCCATTTTCATTCATTCATGTGGCCGTTACGTATTTTCATACATTTCATGCTTTCATTTCATTCTTCCATTCATGCCAGCTCGAAATAGCTGGAGAGCTCGACAGAGCTGGAGTTTTCATTCTTTTCTTATCTTTCATTTAACTGTTATTTCATGAGAAAACATTCATTTTCCTGAAAATGATCGTTTAAAACATGGGCGTAAACTTCGTCCTTCATGGCATCCATAAGTATCACCTTAAACGTCGTCTTTCATGGCGTCCATGAGCATCACCTCATGGCATCCATAAAAGCGTCAGTTCGTAGGATCCATGAAAGCATCAATTTTCATGTCTTTCTTTGCTTTTCATGAGAAAACATTATTTTTCGTGAGAAAACATCGTTTCATGAGAAAAACATAGTTTTGGGATCATAAAATATCAGTTCGTTGATTTTCTTCGAAAATATGTACAATAGGTACACTGTATAGTCATCCATTGACATGCATACAATTAATATTTTGGGTGCGTAAACAGGGGCTGCCAAGGAGGGGCCGTTACGTACTTATACCTTTGAACACTTAGCATTTTCTTTCGTAAAGCGTCTTTTGTCTTTTCGTAAGCCTCTTAAAGGAAAAGCGTTTCGTTTTCTTACATTTTAGAAAACTCTAAAAGAGTATGAACGTAACACTTACCTGGACTCCATATTACTTTCATACCATGCAGTCCATTCATGCGCGTGTCATATGGCAACCTACATGCATACACATAACCTTAACGTCATTTTCTATCCAATGCATAAGTAACTTAAACTAGAAATAGAACTATGCTTCACTTGGAACACTCTCCTTCTATCCCGTGCTCTTCCATGTCCCTGACTATGACAAGACCTTCGGGGACCCATTACGGTCACCACATCTTCCAACTCAAGGTCTTGCCTCGAGTACTCATCCACTAAAGTGAACCCATGATTCACCTTAGGATTAAGACACTAGGACCTTCGTCTTACTCTTTTTACAACCACGTTCCGACGCATGACTCAGACCGACTAAGTCACGAATCCCATTGTTAGATAGTACACCCATCACTATCTCCATGCACCTTAGCCCATACTAATCCTCATTCTCATCCGTACAAGCCACACGACTCTAAGCCAACTCTGAGGCTTAAGCACCGTGCAACTATGCTCAGGACAGATTACCCATTACATATGGTGAATTTGTCTGGCACATGTGTCTCACCAGATTACACATGTAACTTACCCCTTATCACCTAAGATCAACATATAACATGTTGATCGCATGCTCGTATAAACAAGCACCTTACTCCGATTCCAACCTTCTCTTACTCGTCTAGCATGATTCTTCATGCTATCCGTCTCTTTTGACAGTTCATCCCAACACTTAACGCGACAAGACTCATTTCATAACTACGCCTTATGTCACGTCATATAGCTCGAGACTGCACCAAAGCTACACCGTGACCTTGTCGCGTCACCCAACATCCTGCCACGTCAATTCCTAACTCATTGTGAGTACGGTTCCTCACGTACTCCCGTCACATTGTGACATCTCGTCATGTTCCCGTTACACTGTGATACCCCGTATTTACATGTATTTTGAC
This sequence comes from Juglans cinerea, assembly GCA_961763995.1. Lineage (NCBI taxonomy): Eukaryota > Viridiplantae > Streptophyta > Magnoliopsida > Fagales > Juglandaceae > Juglans > Juglans cinerea. The sequence continues at coordinate 19,020,291 of CAUIVZ010000008.1, forward strand.
TAAGTAAATTATTGCATTTATTAAGATTATGAACTTTCTTGTTTTGAATTTCAGATGATTTACGTTATATTATTTTAAGATTTTAAATTGTTAATTCAATGTGTTTTATTGTTATTAATTATTGTTCTTTAATTTAAATTAGTTGTTTGTGGGTTTTAAAATTATTGTGTTATTGGATTTGATTATTTTATTTTACTTAGTTTTTGTGTTTAAATTATTTTATTTAAATTTATTGTTTTGAAATAATTTTCATTGGATCCTTTTGTGACCCAAGATGTGAGGAGTGGACCTCATTTCTTTTCCTCACTTCTTTCTTTTTTTTCCTTTTCTTTTTCTCCCCTTTTTCTTTCATTCTTTTTCTTTTTTCTCCTTATTTCTCCCTTGCTCTTCCCGCGCGCGAAGGCCCTCTCTCCCCATGAGTTGCTTCTCCTCCACCCAGCCACCGCCGCGCGCAGCCATGTGCCTCACCGCCCAGCCCACGACCTTCCCCACCCTCCGGCGACCACCCCCCTCCATTCCCAGCTCCTCCCACGCTGCCATTAGCCCCCTCGTGCGGCCTCAAGCCGTGGGTGGCACCTTTTGTGTCCGCGCGCCGCCGTCGCGCTACCTCCGGCCACCATTTCTTCACCACTTCATCATCGACCTCCTAGCAACCTAATGCACCCATTCTCACCTCCAATCTGCCATCGGCGAAGCACATTCATCAACATTTCCGATTTGAGCATTTTTGCACTCCAACCGCCCTCTACGCCGCCACCCACGGCCAACCACCACCACCATTAGCTTCACCGAGATTCCTAAGCCATTCCCTATCAATCTCAGGTCTTCGTTTGTATCCATTCAAAAGTGGATTTTTGAGACCCACGGGCACAGTGCATTTGGCACTGTTCTATTGCTGTGTTGCCACTTCTTGTAGCTCCGTGATCCTTCGGAAATTATTATATAGCGCTGTAAGTATTTTGTCAAATAACTTTTGAGATTTAAATGTATTTTTTCTCCAACACATATTTACTATGATTGGTTGATTGTGCCGGACTGAGTCCGAGGAGTAAGGGGGTCGATTAGATTGGAGGATGGAGTTGTTTGTGTGATTGATTTATACTGGGATTTGTTGGTTGTTGGATATTGATGTCGTGTCTTGTACATTGCATGTTTGCACGCATGTTCATGTTTGTAAAGGAAACTAGGTTTTCGTGTAATTGCATCCATGTTCATGTGTTTATTGAAAATTGGATTTTCATGTGAAAGGAAAAAGACTGTAGGGATGGTGGTAAGCAGGGATGGTGGTTGTGTCCCGCCTGTGATTCCGACCTACGGTGCATGCGGTTGGCATGGTGGTATAGTCCCGCCTGTGATTCCCGCCTACAGTGCTCTGATATGTATTCATTATGTGGAAATGAACTGTAGGGATGGTGATAAGCAGGGATGGTGGTAGAGTTCCGCCTGTGATTCCTGCCTACGGTGCACGGGGTAGGGATGGTGGTAAGCAAGGATGGTGGTACAGTCCCGCATGTGATTCCCACCTACGGTGCATGCGGTAGGGATGGTGGTATAGTCCCGCCTGCGATTCCCACCTACAGTGTCCGATAAATGGTTGGTTTCTATGTGAATCATTTTCTAGAAAAAAATGTCGGATTATATTTTTAGCTAAATGGGATTTTTAGCGTGTGTTGGAAAATAATCATTTTCGGGAAAAATGAGGTTTTGGGGTCTGTTTGTTGGTTGCATTAATATATTTTTATCTCGTGAGTTGTTTGGATTATTACTTACATGCTGTACCGTTTTATGGTATTGCAGATTTTGATGTGGATGAGGATGACGAACCTTAGGCTTTGGTTCAGTTGGAGGAGTAACCTGGGGTTGCTCTCGTGTATAGAGATTTGTTTCATTACCCGTTTATGTATTTTCCCTTTGTAATATATTTTGGGATAACTGTATAACTTTTTAAAGGTAATTTATTTTGAATATTTGTATTAAAAGATTTTGGTACTTAGTTGACTACATTTAAATTATCCGCTACGTTTTTGTTGTACACTATTTGCATGTACTCACACTTGGCAATTATCGTTGGGATGCGTGACCCGTGTTGTCATCATCCCGACGTCACGATCTCCACGTTGCTATACGAAGGGGTCGGGGTGTCACATACACCATTCATACGCTAACACTTCACCCATCGCAAGCACGACTGCCAGTAGTCATGTCACCTCGTGACATTCCCCAATCGTGCTTCCGCTACGCACTCTTACACTTGTTCCGCTACTTCACCCATACTCCCAGCCATAGGTCCAACACGGTGACACTTGTCACCTCAGACTACAAGCCGCACCATAACTGCTTCGGGACACTGTTCCACAGTTCCCGACACTACACAACATGCCCTACGCCCATCAACCACACAATCATCCTTATTTCTGCGACACGCTACACGATGTAACACTGCACCTCATGGAGTACACTCCACGCATACTCCCTTCACATATGCTACGACCCACCACCACTATGGCGTATACGCCATATGGTGCATCAATCCACCACATAGAGTACATTCTGCATGTACTCCCCTCATACACACCACGCCACATCACCATTATGGCATACCCGCCATATGGTGCATCACTCCACCATATGAAGTACACTCCATTTGTACTCCCCTTCACATACGCTACGCCACGCAGAGTACACTCAGCGTGTACTCTTCCCATTCCATACACGCCACATCACCATTACAGCAAATACTCCACAACACAATACAACGCACTTCCCACTACGCCCAACAATTCACAGCGCACTACACAGATGTGTCCAACATTTCACATACACAGCACATCACATCACCACACTGCACATATATGCCCAACACTTCACATACACATCACAACACAATACAAGAACTCCACAATACCAACAGCACAGTTCACAACCTAGTTAACTAATAACATAAATAGCGAGGGATAGAGAGTTATACCATCGACAGGATAACCCGTGCATTGCTCGCTGACGGTCACCATTGATGTCGGAAGGGTCATACGTGGCTGTTTTGGCTATTGGGGGTGGCTAGCGTTGCGGGTCAAGGTGTATGAGGGTCGGGTCGTGGTCTTGGAGTGGTGGCGTTGTGGTGATCTCGAGGTGGCAGTTTCGTGGTGGTTGAAGGCAGCTTGCAACGGTGAGGGGTGAGGCCGTGGGTCTCAACTATGGAACTGGAGAGGGAGGGCTTGGTTGGTCATGGTTTGCCATGGAGGAGCTGAGGGAGGTGCAGTGGAACTTGTGGTGGTGCTGGGGTGGTGGCACGGTGGTCCACGACGGCGGATCTAGGTCGTGAAGTGGAGAGGTGCCGTGGGAGAGTGAGAGAGAGTGAGGGAGCTAGGTGGCTCAGTTGGACCTGGGAGTGGCTAGGGGAGGCTCCGGTGGCAAGAGGAGGCTCTGGTGGTGGTGCGGTGGCCTAGGTAGCCACGCACGGCGAAACAAGAGTGCAAACCCGTGCGTTCAAAGGAGGGAACCCATGCGTTCAAAGGGGAGTTGTGGGCATCGGGCTTTGGTTCCGTGGAGGCTGCATACAGCGACTCTAGAAGCTGCGCACTGTGAAGCCGTGCTTGGGTCTCTACGTGCGTGCGACGAGGAAGGTGGCTGCAGGGTGGAGGCTAACTTCGATGGGGGAGGTCACCGGCGTGAGGGGAGGCTGCTGGCAGTGGAGGTGAGAGTGGGCGGCGCACGGCGGCGCTGGGCTAGGCAGTGGAGGATCGGCTTCGAGAGGTGGCAGCGTACCGCGTACGCTTGAGGGAGAGGGAGGAGAGAGAGAAAGCTGAGGGAAAAGTGAGGTTGAAGAGAGGGGGTCTTGGTATTTTACCCGGTCCCTTCGTTTGGGAATCCACGCAACGATCTAATGATGGGGATTAAAACACTGAGTTGAAAATGCGTCAACATTAATTTAATTAAAAGTATTAAAGTAATAAAGATAAAATATTATTTCAACTAACTTTAGTTTATAAAATAACATTCCTTCATCATTAATGAAATAATGAAGTCTTACTTAACATATTTAAGAGAATAAAACCATTAAATTAATTAAAGCTTTCAACATAATTTAAATCTCATAATATCTAAAATAGTTGAAATCATTTTAATAATGATATTAAAATGATTTTCGACAATTATAATATTTTTGGAGCTCTTCAAGAATATTATAATTGTCGTATTTAAAATCAAACTTAATTTAATAACACTGAAACTATTCCTTATAAATATTTACAGCATATTTAAAACACTGGGCGTACCCTAGAAGTCACATACTATGTTTGAAGACACGCTATCGGGGTTCGACACGCATGATGAGGCTCACAGTCGCCAGATAGAAAGGGCAGACAATTCACATAATTTATGCCTTCAGAATTTGCTTACGTCATAAAGAATGAACATACGTCAGAAATAGAGAAGCGTACGTAAGAAGGAATGAGCGGAGTGTTACATTCTAAGACACTAATCTTCATACAAATTCAAAATTACAAATGTGACAAAATCATATACATAAGCCAAAGTTCAACCGAGATAAGCATAATTGAACATGCTATTTAATAGCTTCCAACACCCAAAATCTCTCATATTTCAACAATACCCTCAATTCAAAAGCCCAAAACCAAAACTACATTCACCATACAAATAAAAAACTCATCATTAGAACTAAGAATTCAAGTTAACTATACTTGTAACAAAGTGGCTAACCAAGATTCTTTTGTTACCCTTTTTGTTTCATGTAACTTCTGAAATGGAAAACTTAGGTAATGATCATAAATCTTAATACCAAAAGCAAGTTCTAAGCTTATCAAAACTGAATTTACCAAGCAAGTCCTAGGGCTACATAGCACTCCAAATGTCCAAATCAACAAAAGACTCATGCTAACCAAATTGAGCCTATACCAACTTCACGAAAATCAACCATTTCACTTAAAGAAAATCATTCCAACATACATGTTAACATGTTCTTAACTTGAGTATCAAAAATAGAAGAGAAAGATGAGGAAAGAGAGCTTACCGAAATTAGAACTAAGAGAAAAAGCTTGATGCCTTCTATCCTCTCTCTCACACTTGGTTTCTCTTTTGTGCAAAGTTTGAAGTGCTTAGCTTGTGCAAGTGAGGATGACCGAGGGTGGATGTGGAAATAAAAGAAACTTGAGATGAGAGGGAGGGGGTTTCAGTACATGGCAGGGCATGGGCTAAAATGCTTGTTGTTTGTGAAATTAGACAAGTGATTTGATGTAAAGGATTCAAGCAAATTGAGAGGCATGCGAGAGGGGCGGGTGGCTTGAGTGAAAGGGGATTTTGTTTGTTGGAAAAGCTGACCACTTGGGGCAGGGTATGGGCTGTGCAGGCAGGCTAAGCATGGCTGGTTTCAGTTGCTCGTGAGGAGTGCAATTGTAACACCCCGTATTTTAGTGTATTTTAATTGAATGATTATTTTTATTAATTCAAAAATTTATTCTCTTGTTTTAAAGTTGTTGGATATTTAGTTGATTTATTTTTATGATTTTAATTTTGTGAAAATTATTTTGATGTTTTTTCTTAATATTAATTATTGTTATGTATTTAAATTTCTCTTTATTTTAAATTAGTTTATTGTTGGGTTTAATTATTTTATATTCATCTAATCACTACGTTTGAATTATTTTATTTAACTTTTTATTTTGAAATATTTTTCGTTGGATCATTTTTGTGACCCAAGATGTGAGAATTGGACCTCATTTCTTTCATTTCTTATTTTCTTTTTCCCTTTTCTCTTCTTCCTTTTCGCTTTTCTCCCTCTGCTTTCTCTCCTGCGCGACGCCACCCTCCCTCTCTCTCCCAGTGCATTTCTTCCTTCCCCAGCCCGCCACCGTGAGCCGCCCTTGTCCGACACCGCCCACCACCAAAGCTTCCCCTCCCGCCGGCCATCATCCCTCACCAAGCTCGGCCCCTAACTCGCCGCCATTCTCCTCCACGAACAAGTTAAAGCTGCGACATTCCTTACGCCGTTGCGCCGCTATCGCACCACCTCCAGCCACCATTTCTTCACGACTTCATCCTCGACCTCTTAGCAACCCAATGCACCCAACCCCAGCTCCGATTCGCCACCGGTGAAGCACACTCATCAACATTTCTGTTTTGGATTTTGTGGTCTTCGACCGCCCTCTATGCCGCCATCCATGGCCAACCGCCACCACCACTAGCTTCACCAAAATCCCTAAGCCCTTCCCTAGCAATCTTGGGTCTTCGTTTGTAACCGTTCAAAAGTGAGTTTTTGAGACCCACGGCCACAGTGCACTTGGCACTGTTCTGTTGCTGTGTTGCCACTTCTTGCAGCTCTGTGATCCTTCAGAAATTATAAAATAGCACTGTAAGTATTTTCTCAAAGAACTTTCGTGATTTAAATGTATTTTTGCACTAGCTCATTTCACTGTGATTTGGTTGGTTATGCCGGTCTAAGTCCGAGGAGTAAGGGGGTCGGATGGATTGGAGGATGGAGTTGTTTTCGTATTTTGGGCTGTGTTGTGATTTGTTGGATGTTGGATAATGCATCATTTCATGTACATTGCATATTTGCATGCATGATCATGTACATTTCAGGGAAAATGACGTTATGGGCATAATGCATATTTCATCATATGCATGCATTATTGTTGGTAGCATTAAAGCATTTGTAAACTCGTGAGTTGTTTAGATCTTACTTACCTGTGGTATCGTTTATGGTAACGTAGATTTCGATGCAGAGGATGCTGAGGGTGAGCCTGAGGATTCAGCTCCGCCGAGGAGTGATCTGGGATCACTCATTTTGGTTTGGACTTATATTATATTTTATTTGGGATGACTGTATAACTCTTTTAAAACTGCTTTTATTGATGTTTAAATTGTATTAACAATTATGGTACTTAGTTGATTTAATTATCTGCTGCGTTGTTATTGTACACTGTTGCATGTACACACACTTGGCACTATCGTTGGGATGCGTGACTGTGTCGTCATCATCCGGGTGTCTCGATTCCCGTGTTCTCGTACATGAGGGTCAGGGGCAACACATCAATAGTGTGTGAAGGGGCATGCATCCGATTAAGTGTGTTGGGCAGTTTTGGAGGACTGAATTCAAAATTGATGGAAGGGTGTGCAGAAGTGGTGCAAGGCTACAAAGGGGGAAGGTATGGTGCTTGAAAAAAAGGTGTAAGACTTTGTATGAAAGCATGGTTTTACCTTGTTTTATACTCAACCTTCTTACACATAAGTACTAAGCTTGACCTGTGTAAGTGAAACCCAAACAGATTAAACAAATGGAGAGTATGCACAAATGGAGGGCATATTTACCCTAAATAAAGATTTCTTCCTCAAAATCGAAGGGTATGCACACAAAAAAATGGATTAAACAATTACGTAATATACTCACCATGAGTTAACATCTTTTGTTCCCCATAGAGTCGTTAGGTGATGTAGATTGCGGTATCCTAATCTGTCTGAGGTGGAATCTTGAGGAATTTAGTACATCTCATCGTCCCCGGAGTCATAATACGTATTGACAATTAATGTAGGGTCAATCTTTGGTCGAACTTTGTCATCTTCACTAGAAGATAATCCATCCTCAAGGTGGCAATATCGATGAGTGGAAGACATCGACACCTTTGAAGTCTCAAGCATTGGTATAGTGGCACGTGCTTTCGCAATACGGCTCGACTCTACTTCCTTATGAGGTTTCAATGCCCATAGTCGGGTCCCATCCTTCCAAGTAGAACTCCAAATTTCATGTACATTGGTCGATCTCTACCAATTCATCCATGTTTCCACCTTACTGGGGTCAAAAGTTACTCCTTCATTGGATATCACATGTCCCAACAAGTACAATTCATGTTCCTTAATTCTAGATAGAGTTGGTCCTTGTTTGCATTCAAAACTCACTTCAACTCATCTTAACTCATCTCATCTAATCATTTTAACTTTCTCAAACTCTCACACAAAATATAATAAACAATTTAATTTTTTCAAATCTCAAAATAAAAATAATATTACAAAATTATATTCTAATAATATTTTATTCAACTTTTAATTTTTATCTCATCTCATCTAAATAATCAAATGAGACCTAAGGTGTCCTAATCTTAGATCTATCTCCCTATTTGGTGGTAATCGGCAAATCTTCTGCAAAAGCTTCTGGAAAGTCCTCTACCATAGTTATTCCCTGAACCTCTCCGTTCCTGATAGACTCCTCAACTACCAACGCTAGATATGTCGATGCAGTCTCAACAATGCATCTCCTAACTTGTAAAGCTGAAATTATAGTTGCGGTGGCTCTAACTGACTCTCTCACATAACCTACTTTATTAACCTTGGGTGGCTAAAACACGACTTCCCTTTTTCGATAGTCTATCTTAGCATAGTGTCTGAACAACTAGTCCATCCCTAAAATCAAATCAATTCTCATTAGGCAAAACACCATCAAATCGACCTTCAATATTTTTCCTTGTACTTCTATAGGGCACTCTATAACTTCTCGAGTTCAAGCAACAATACTCCCATCGGGAATCGTTACCACTACTACTTTTGGAGAAACATTTCGGTTTGCAAACTACATATTCGTGCAAACGTTGTAGACACAAAAGACTGTGGCGTGCCCTAATCAAACAGTGAACATAAACCTCAACAGCTTGACATTATCTCACATTGACAGTACTGAAATACTACTATTAACCATAGTTAAACTAATCTTAACTAATCTAAAATCTCAAAGATATAGGCATCTATTGAAATACTAGTGATAACTCCAACTTCTTTTGTCTCTAGAGCGTAGGTTTCCACATCTCCTGGAGTGACTGCATACACTCGAGCTGGTACTTGGGGTCTTGGATTTGGTTTTCTATTAATGTTAGGGGCAGTTCCACTTCCTTGAGCATTATTGGGGCAGTCTCTAATCATTTGGCCTAGCTGACCATACTTGAAACCGACCCCCATAGCAAGTATGCATTCGCCCCTATATACGAGTAGTATAGTTGGCATTTGTCTCCCAATTACGATGCCTTTTTCCTTTATTTGCTCTGTTATCATCCTTTTATTTTTTGTGCTTCCACCCACAGCACATGGGAAAGCTCTATTTCTCTCCGAATTAATTTGGGCAATTACACCCACCTACTCGGCTTTGGCAATAGCTATCACGTTAACTAGCTCTTGATAATTTTCAATTAAAAGATAGGCCACCTGGTTGCAGATCCTCGGCTATAAGTCCCCTTGAAATTTTTGTTTCATGCATATTCTCTGTGCCAATCAAATGAGGCGCGGATCTTACAAGCTCCATAAATTTGGCAACGTATTGCTCGACCGACATGTTCCCTTGTATTAATGATGTGAATTCCTATGCCTTCTATTGTTTAAAAAAAATACGAATTGTCAAATAACTTGAATGAATAATAATGTTAGAACAATTGAAATACATTTTAAAAAAAGAAAGGTAACAACATAAGAGATCATTTCCCAACTCCCTCCAACTCCAAGTGACATCATAAAACCTGAAAACAAAAGGCAAACAAAAAATGAGGATACGAATAATATGATGTCTCAAAAAGAAAAGAATGTCAATTAAGGAAAAAAAATAACATCAGTACACTATAAATAATTAATTAAAAACTAATGGTGTATCAAAGTCAAACTACCAATATTGCAGTCAATGTAGATTGAGATGGAGTCTCTTGTCTTGAAGTTTTCCATTCAACATTGAAACCCTAGTTTGGAGTGTCAATTATGAAACCTCAAAATAGATTAGGTTAGAGGTTTCAAATCGAACCCCTAACCTAATTTATGGTTTCAATCCGAAACGCTAAATTAGGTAGGGGTTTGGATTGAATCCCTAGATTATTTAGGATCTTGAATTCGACACTCTAAAGTAGTCTAGGGGTTCAATTTGAACCCCTAAACTAATTTAGGCTTTTAGATTGAAACTCTAAAATTTTTTCCAAAAATAAAACACTAAAAATCTAACCTAATCACACAATCCAACTCTATAGTATCCAAAACACAACCCCATCATCCATTGAAAATATAAAACAATTCGTATTTCAGAATTTCAAACTTAGGGCCTTGAGATACTTACAAGGTAAGGCTGAGAGAAAATGAACTTTGCGACAATGACGACGTGAGCTACAACGACGCCATGACTAAGTGAGAGAGTTTGAGAGAGAGTCTAAAGGGTTGTTTGGAAATAATTTTCATCTCATATCATCCCAAATATCACTCAAATACAAACACTTTCAAACTAATTATTACAAATTTTTCAAGCTAATTATTATACATTTCCCAAACTTCCAAACAAAAAAAGAAAAAATTAACTTTTTCAAATCCCAAAATAAAAATAATATTTTAATTTTATAATATTTTTTATTTGGTTTTTTTTCTCACATTTTTTGAAACCTAGTAAATACTTAAATCAAACTGTTTCACTATTATTCACAAACTATCTTAATATTATTAATAAAATTTTTATCTCATCTTACTCACCAAGCATTCTCTATGAGAGGCATGAAAAAGAGACACAGAGATGCGGGGCAGAGGGATGATTAAACCTAAAATGAAATGATGCCGTATAAACTCTCTAAAACTCTCTAAGGCTTACAGTCTAAGCTATACCACTACCACGAATATGTCCCCACCATCGGATTCTTTGCCCGCTAATCCACCAACCACCATCCACTGCTTATTTCCGGCCAATGTGCAGGTGAGTTTCATGTGCCAGCTTTATTCATTAACAATTTGGTTCCTTTATCCCCTTTTTGAGAAGAAAAACACGTACGTCACTATCTTCAATTAACATGGGATTATATATGCTTTTCTTTTATCTAGAGTTGGTATCTGCTCATGCTTTCCTATCTTTCGATGCAGCGATATATGTGAAGTGATAATCTCTATTTGTCAACTGATCAGTACTGCAATCAATCTCAACGAATTCTTTTCTTGTTATATATATCACCCAAAGCTAAAAAGCTAGATTGCAAAAATTAACTGTCTTGGCCAGGACAATCCATTTATTTCATTTCTCGAAAAATATACTGACTTTTTTTTTTTTTATAAGTTGGAAAGATTTTATTAATATAAAAATAAGCATAATCTGAGTACATCTCGTTTAGATAGTATAATTAGATGAGATGATTTTAAATGAAAATTGAAAATTAAATAAAATATTATTAAAATATTATTTTTTAATATTATTATTGTTTTAAAACTTGAAAGAGTTGAAATTTTTATTATATTTTGTGTGAAAATTTAGAAAAATTATAATGATCAGATGAAATGAAACCGTTTCTATATCTAAAGAATTCATAAAAATCAAGACCATAGAAATCTATGGCTGGCACGTAAATGAAGTCTTCAAGAAACTTTTTTCTAGGTGATAACCAACTTATGGGCTCAATTTCATACTATTATTTTTCCATGCTATTATTGATATTCTTTTTCTTAGAGATTATTAATGAGAAAAAAAGTGTATAAAACATCAGTTAGATTTTATTTTCTGTTTTATACCATACAAAGTTACAAACATCAGAATGCATGTAGAGTCCTGAGCGGCAACGCGGCCGATTGGAACCCATACCCCCAATCAAAGGCAAATAATTCTATTTGAATACTTCTTTTTTTTTTTTTTGAATGAAGCATACTCATTTCATTAATAAACCGAAGTTACAAATGTGACTTATCAATATAAGCCAACTAACGCAACAGCTCTGGGGCTTCCCCACACACAAATACATTTGCGGCGGACATTGTCTTAACTTCTAATCAAACTCTCTCGTAATAGATAAAGCGCTATGTAAAAACAGAACTTAAAGGTCCTCTCTATCCTCCCAGGGAAGAAGAGTACGGGACACTGCTATGGACATCAAATCCAAAGCCTATTCTTATTTTATTAGAACTAAACTAACAAACAACTACAAATAACCACATTAACAACTACAAGACCACAAGCTCTGGTGAGACCCCAGACATCACGCTCACCGCAAGCATCGTCATCTCGAGCTCTGGTGGAACGAGCACCCAACGTACATACAGACCACAACAGCCCGACCATATAACCACCAGACGTAGCATCGCCCAACACTCTCGAAAGCCTTGCCCAGGATTACGTCCGATCTAAAGGCCCAAACCTCACTCCGGTCAACAAAAGCAACACCAACATCAGAAACAAGGCAACTACAAAACACTGAAATGGACAACAACAAAGAAATGAAACAAAAAAAAAAAAAACAGTACAAAAAATACAAAAACGAATGAATAGTACACAATGGTCGGCATTGTTTCGTGCAGAACTGTTCACGCTGGGAGGAAAGCCGACGGTCAGACTTGGAAGACCCGGAGTCAGAGGTTCTACAGCAACCGAGCGTGGTGTCGGGAGAGGGTTCCTCGGTGGCGTGTGAAGGCCACGCGCCAACGCTGTCCGAAATTTTGTCCCGCGCGTGCGGGCTACGCGCCACTCCGATGGAAGCCGGATTTGGAGGTCTTGAAGATCGGCGGCTGGGCGTCATACCGTTGGGGCGCGTGTAGAGAAGTGGTGGCCGGAAAGACTCGAACGACGATCCTCCCTTATTCGGCCTAAAAACATAAAATGAAATAAAAACATTACACAGAAGTTAACTAGACAGAGAAAAGGGAGAGGGCATGGGGAGGGGGCGAAGAGCCGAAGCTCCCACCCCCTTTCAACAGATCTTGGGGTTCGGACGAGCTAGGGGGGCTTTTCGTTCGAAAGGGGAAAGTTCTCTCGTGCACCGGCCACTATTTGAATACTTCTAGTACGCCAAATACTAATGATGAAATAGTATGATTTTAAAAATAAATTTAATTCATATACAATATACAGTGGACCCTACGCGCGAACTTCCTATTTTCTTGTACTTACTATTTTCTTATACTTTTATACTTGGAAAGAATTGCGGACCACGTAAGGACTAGGCATGCATACGTCTCAGATCGATGCTTCTAGCAGGAATTTTTCCATTTATATGAATTTTCAAACCTCTGACCGTTGACTAGAATAAATGGCCTTTTCCTAATTCTTCAGAGCTCGCTTAATTTGTAAATTTAGCTCAAGCAGCTAATTATAATTAAAGAAAAAGTCAAAGAACTTTGAAAAGTCCTTGTGGAGATTAATGATCCGTGCATTATGCAAACTTCAAATCCTTATGCAAAATTCAAATCGTGTATATATATATATATATATATATATATATAAGAAATTCTATATAGAAGCTTTATACCACACATATTCACTTAATTAATATGTGATTTGTCATTTTTGTTGATCTTCTATTCAAATGCTTTAAATATATGTATGTTTAAATGTATTACAATGATAAAAATGACAAATACATGTTACTCAATTAGAGTTATATGGTGTAAAACTTCATTGTAGCATTTCTCATATATATATAATTTATAAAAATGCTTTGAGATGACTTTCTCCTATTTATTTTTTTAAGCATTCTAGAAGCGATAAAGCTCATCATGATTTCAGTAACAATAAACACAATCATTTTTATAAGAAAAATTGACTCATCATCTATTTTTTTATCATACTCTCATCATCCTATGATGTTGTATTAAATAATAGGTTCATAAATGAAATATAATAAATAGTCTTCAATCATCTAATGTTAGTACATTATGGGATGAAAACAGGATGATGAGAAAATGGATGAGTAGTATTACTCCTTTCATAATGTCGTTTTTAGAATCTTCATTAAATAGGGAAGATCGTGACATTTTCGAAGCTTGAGCTTTAACTCTTCCACCGTGCTAGGGACAACTGGCATGCGGAATCGGGAGGTAATCGGCTAATTAAAATAAATAAAAAAGCAGAAAAGTAAAAAGTAAAAAGTAAAAAGTAAAAAGTAAAAAAGTAAAAGCAAAAGCAAAGCACCCATGTCAATCCCTCTTTTTCTCTCTCTCTCATCTTGTATAGTTCTCTCGTCTTTTTCCAGCAGCACCACGTCTCAACTTCTAGCAGATTTTGTACTCTCTCTTCCCCTAAATTCCCTTGCATGCCTGCTTTTAGCTTCAACTCTATCAATAACCTCTTTCATGGCAGCAGCAGCAGTAGAGTTCATCCTGTGATGCCCTAACCCCCTCGTACAGCAATGTCGGAATTGTGACGTCTGGACGTATCCCAACGATAAGTGCCAAGTGTGTGTACATGCAGAAAGTGTACAACAAAAACGCAGTGGATATTTTAAAAGTAGTCAACTAAGTACTATAATTGTTTAATACAAATATTCAAAATAAATTATCTTTAAAAAGTTATACAATTATCGGTAAAATAAAGTAGAAAGCTGAATACATAAACAAAAGGGAAACAAATTCCATAATCCAAAAGCAACCACATGTTATTCCCTTCATGGAGCCGATTCCTCAGGCTCTTCGTCCTCATCTGCATCAAAATCTATTGTACCATAAAACGGTACCGCAGGTAAGTAATAATCCAAACAACCCACGAGATAAAAATGCATTAATGCAACCACCAATTATACATGCATATGATGAAATATGCATCAGACCCAAAATATCATTTTCCCTGAAACTAAATATTTTCCAACACACGCCAAAATCCCATTTTGGCCCAAAAATATAATCTGTCATTTTCTCAGAAAATGATTCACACAAAAACCAACTATTTATTGGACACCTTAGGCAGGAATCACAAGCGGGACTCTACCACCATCCTAACAGCGTGCACCGTAGGCAAGAATCACAGGCGGGACTCTACCACCATCCCTACAGATCCTTTCCACACAATGAATACATATCAGAGCACTGTAGGCGGGAATCACAGGCGGGACTATACCACTATCCCTGCTTACCACCATCCTTTCCGCATGCACCGTAGGCGGGACTCTACCACCATCCCTGCTTACCACCATCCCTATTGCGTACACTGTAGACTGGAATCACAGGCGGGACTCTACCACCATCCCTACAGTCTCTTTCCTTTCTCTCACATGAAAATCCAGTTTTCAATAAATAGTTGAACATGAATGCAATTACACGAAAACCTAATTTCCATTTACAAACATGAACATGCGTGCAAACATGCAATGTACAAGACACGACATTAATATCCAACAGCCAACAAATCCCAATATAAACCAATCACACAAACAACTCCATCCTCCAATCCAACCGACCCCCTTACTCCTCGGACTCAGTCCGGCACAACCAACCAATCACAGTAAATATGTGTTAGAGAAAAAATACATTTAAATCTCAAAAGTTATTTGAGAAAATACTTACAGTGCTATAATATAGTTTTCGAAGGATCACGGAGGTGCAAGAGGTGGCGGCACAATAATGTAACAGTGCAAAATGCACTATGGCCATGGATCTCAAAATGCTAGTTTTTGAACGGAGACAAACGAAGACTTGAGATTACAAGGGAAGGGCTTAGGGATCTCGGTGAAGCTAATGGTGGTGGTGGTTGGCCATGGGTGGTGGCGTAGAGGGCGGTTGAAGGCCAAAATGCTCAAAACAGAAATGTTGATGGTGGGGCTTCATCGGTGGGGGATCGGAGCTGGGGTTGGGTGGGTTAGGTTGCTAGGAGGTCAATGAAGATGTGGTGAAGAAATGGTGGCCGGAGGTGGCACGACGGCGGCGCTGGAGCAAATGGTGGCCGTGGCTTTAAGCTGTGCGTGGAGGCTAACGGTGGCGCGGGAGGGGCTGGGAATGAAAGAGGGTGGTTGCCGGCCGGAGAGGAAGAGAATGGGAGGGGCGGTGTCGACCAAGGCGGCGCGCGGCGATGGAGTCTGGAGGACGACGCACGGACGGGAAGGGAGGGGCTTTGAGCGAGCGGGAGAGAGGACAGAGAGAGGAGAAAAAGAAATTGGAGGAAAAGAAAAGGAAGGGAAAGAAATGATGTTCAATCCTCATATCTTGGGTCACAAAAATGATTCAACGAAAAATATTTCAAAACAACAAGTTAAATAAAATAATTTAAACGTAATGATTAAATGAAAATAAATAAATTAAATCAACATTAAATGAAAATAAGTATTAAACCACAGCTCATAATGCAAAAGAACAACAACTACCATCAACATCTGTAGTCCAATAAAATCTGATAGAACGAGAGAAATGTGATAGAGAAATGAGTGGTTCTGGAAAATATCCCCTCATTGAGCCATGAATGTTTAAGTAGTGGTGCTTCCTCTCAAAAAGCCCATCTGGACCCCATGGAAACTCTTTGTTATAGATCTACAAATATGGGTATATATGGAGGAGGCTTGTCGTATTGGGGATGACCCTTCGATAGGTTATAAATTGCCAAAGCAGAGCATAAAACACTGTCTACATATGTTATATTTTCCCATTTTCCCGTCTCATGAGCGTTGTCGTGGTGAGCAGAGAATGCAAATGTGCGCTTGGAAGGGGTACAGGGTCGGGAGGCACCACGAATAGCATTTCGAAGAAGACCAGATCGGATCATAGCCATCTTCATTTCTCAACTTCCCTATCCCCTCGTTCAGTTGTAGCAAACTTAAAGTACTTGATTATTTTTTTTCCATGCCGTCTCTCGATTTTCTATCACTTCTTTAAATAAACTACAACGTTTCATTAAGATGCTGTGCCGGTTATCCACCGGTTGCATGGGCTGGCTGTATCCCGCATTTTTCATATATATATATATTGAAGAGTCCAAAATTAATTAGCCCCATGCATGCTTGCTGAAGAAAAGTACGTACACAAGACAATTAGTTTGTCAACGTACTATGTTGTCAAATCGCCATGCAATTTGGGCTTTACTACGTGCACGCTCGATAGCTTCGAATTTTCTCTTTTTCTGTGTACGAAATTTCTAGTGGGAATTCAAGATCTCTCCCGGGCCAATCAGCTGGATGCATGATGGAATGGTTTCCTGCAAAGTTAGAAAATATGTACGTTATATGCAACAGCTGTTATAAGCACCATTGTACGTACAGTTTTCACATTAATTTCCAATTATTCAACAAATTACGTATATATCTCCTCATAACACTATAAATAAGAAAGTTTGCATCCAGTTTTTAACGCAGAAACACAAACAAAAATGAAGCCCGTTAGCTCTTCAGTGCTTATTCCATTTGCTATTACTCTTCTTTTCTCATTTTTATGGGCAACTTCGGCTCACACCCATGAACACTTCCTTCAATGCCTGACCCTTCATGCTGGAAACTCCACCTCCTCAATTTCTCAAGTCATTTACACCCCCGCCAATTCTTCATATTCATCTGTATTGGAATTCTCCATACAAAACCCAAGATTCTCAACACCTGCCACCCTGAAACCTCTAGTCATTATTACGCCATTGCATGTCTCCCAAATTCAAGCAACGATTAAGTGTTCCCAAAAACATGGCATGCAAATAAGAGTTAGAAGCGGAGGTCATGATTATGAGGGCCTTTCTTATGTTTCCCGTGTTCCATTTGTCATAATCGATCTGATAAATCTTCGTTCAATCAATGTTGATGTAGAAAATGGCACTGCATGGGTTGAAGCCGGTGCCATTATCGGTGAAGTATACTATAGGATTGCCGAGAAAAGTAGAAACTTTGGCTTTCCAGCGGGAGTCTGCCCGACTGTGGGTGTTGGTGGACACTTCAGTGGCGGAGGGTACGGCACCTTGTTGCGCAAATATGGCCTTGCTGCAGATAATATTGTTGATGCCCAAATGATTGATGTTAAGGGCAGAATCCTTGACAGAGAATCCATGGGAGAAGATCTATTTTGGGCCATTCGAGGAGGTGGAGGGGCCAGCTTTGGAGTCATTGTTGCGTGGAAAATCGAGCTGGTTCATGTTCCATCAACTGTGACTGTGTTCACGGTTAATAGGAACTTGGAACAAAATGCAACCAAGCTTGTTCATCGGTGGCAATATGTTGCAGACAAGCTTGATGAAGACCTATTCATTCGCGTCATCTTAAGTGCTGCCAATTCAAGCCAAGAAGCTGGGAGGAGAACAGTACAAGCTTCATTTAATTCCTTGTATCTCGGAGGGATAGATAATCTCCTTTCATTGATGCAAGAGAGCTTCCCTGAACTGGGTTTGGTAAGAGAAGATTGCTCTGAAATGAGCTGGATTGAATCTACCCTCTACTTCGCCGGGTTTCCAAGTGGGGAATCCTTGGATGTACTGCTAAGCAGGACTCCTCTAACAAGACCAACTTTTTTCAAAGCAAAATCTGACTACGTGATGGAACCTATTCCAGAAGTTGGCTTGGAAGGGATTTGGGAGAGATTTTACCAAAAAGAGGCCAAGGAAGCAGAATTGATCCTGAGTCCTTATGGGGGAAGAATGAGTGAAATCTCGGAATCTGCAATTCCTTTCCCACATAGAGTTGGTAACATCTACAAAATCCAACACTTGGTGTATTGGGAAGAAGAAGGAATTGCGACATCCGAGAGGCATATAAGTTGGATCAGAAGGCTTTACAGTTACATGGCTGCCTATGTTTCAAAATCTCCAAGAGCTGCATACATCAACTATAGGGACCTTGACATAGGAACTAATAGTAAGGAAGGCAAGACAAGCTATAGACGGGCAAGTATTTGGGGTACTAAATATTTCAAAAGCAACTTTAACAGGTTGGTTCATGTGAAGACCTTGGTCGATCCCACTAATTTCTTCAGGAATGAACAAAGCATCCCAGCTCTTTAATTACAGAAGATATTGTACTCAACAATAAATCCTCTCTCTATCTTATTGTTTTACCTATTATTCCATTTAATAAGCACATATCATAAAGGCCATATATATCGATATTTTATGTGCATTGTAAAATAAAAGGTTTCCACAAATTGATGCATATATATATATATATATATATATATATATGTATTTTGTGACATGTTTATGTTCCATTAATAATATAGTTTTCATTTACGTCAATTATATATTTTGATCTGTTGGTTTGGTGGTTATGAGTTAATGATACTCAATTACATCACTAACCAGCTCTTAGCCTCGATTAAATATAAAATTCAGAACTAAAGAGAAAGTCTCAGACAATTGCCGGCCACAGGATCAAGCGGGTCGCTATTAAATGCTTTCCATTTCAACAAAAATTTGACATATGGGCTGCAGAAGTTGGAAAAAATCCACGATCATTGTCCAATATATTTCTGTGGATAAATTAATTGCGATTAAAATAAATGATTAGGTTCTTATTTGATATATACAAAATTAATTTTAGATAAAAATCCGAGCTCTATATATCTATACTTAAGGGTATTTTACCATCTAGAATTATAAAAGCATTGTCAATTAAAATATATTAATTAAGCAGCATCTACTTGGGCCTCGTTCGTTCTCACAACTCCTCTCAATTCACCTAATCTAATCATTACAACTTTCTCAAATTTTACACAATAAAATAAACAATTCAATTTTTTCAAATCTCAAGACAAAAGTAATATTAAAAAAATATATTCTATCAATATTTTATTTAACTTTTAATTTTAATCTCAACTCATCTCATCTCATCTGTGAAAACAAATGAGGTCTTAAAGAAAATGCCGTACGAGAACTACTTTAGAATTAATAAAGTCCTTAAGTAGAATCAAAACGAGTATTTGTAACAGATAATTTGCAACAAGAATAACTATTTACTATGAAAATAAACTCATTTTAACAGGAAATAGTTACTTTCGTAAGAAATAGCCAACCATAAATAAATAATTTTTTTTATAGTGAATACATGTATATATGCATGCATACATACATACATATATATATATATATATATAATGTGGAAAAGTCCAAAATTTACACCAAAGAAATTTCACGAAGAAAAGTGACAAGTTGCATGGTCAAAGTTCAATATTGTACGTCAAGTTGCCATGGGATTTGGACTTTACAACTTGCTGACGCTACCTTCGAATTTTCTCTGTTCCGACCTATTTAATTTCTTGTGGCGATTCATCTCTCAAATCTGGATGTTGGAATGGCCTGCAAATTAACCTTGGAAAATACAACATGCAAAAGATGTTACTGCCGTAACGTTCACGTACGTACGTTAAATTTCCAAGTCTTAAACAAGCAGCGGATCGATCCTCCTCATAACACGATAAATAATGAAGCTCGCATCCAATTTCTAGCGTAGAAACACAGACAAGAATGAAGTTTCTTACGACATCAGTGCTTGCATTTGTTTTTACTTTTTTCTCATATCTATGGGCAACTTTGGCGCACACTAATGAAGACTTCCTTCAATGCCTGACCCTTCATGCTGGAAACTCCAGTACCTCCTCAATTTCTCAAGTCATTTACACCCCCGCCAATTCCTCATATTCATCTATATTGGAATTCTCCATACAAAATCCTAGATTCTCAACACCTGCCACCCCGAAACCTCTAGTCATTGTTACGCCATCGCATCTCTCCCAAATTCAAGCAGCCATTAATTGTTCCCAAAAGCATGGCCTGCAAATCAGAGTTAGAAGCGGTGGTCATGATTATGAGGGCCTTTCTTATGTATCTGATGTTCCATTTCTCATAATTGATATGATTAATCTTCGATCAATCAGTGTTGATGCAGAAAATGGCACGGCTTGGGTTGAATCCGGCGCCATTATTGGTGAAGTTTATTATAGGATTGCCGAGAAGAGTATAAATTTTGGCTTTCCGGTGGGACTTTGCCCGACTGTGGGCGTTGGTGGACACTTCAGTGGGGGAGGGTATGGCACCTTGATGCGCAAATATGGCCTTGCTGCAGATAATATTATTGACGCACAAATGATTGATGTCAAGGGTGGAATCCTTGACAGAAAATCCATGGGGGAAGATTTGTTTTGGGCCATTCGAGGAGGTGGAGGGTCCAGTTTTGGAATCATTGTTGCATGGAAAATCAAGCTGGTTCATGTTCCATCAACTGTGACTGTATTCACAGTTAATAGGAACTTGGAACAAAATGCAACCAAGCTTGTTTATCGGTGGCAACATGTTGCAGACAAAGTTCATGAAGATCTATTCATTCGCGTTGTGTTAACTGGTGCCAATTCTAGCCAAGAAGGGAAGAGGACAATACAAGCTTCATTTAGTTCCTTGTATCTCGGAGGGATAGATAATCTCCTTTCATTGATGCAAGAGAGCTTCCCTGAACTGGGTTTGGTAAGAGAAGATTGCACTGAAATGAGCTGGATTGAATCAGTCCTATACTTTGGAGGATTTCCAAGTGGCGAATCCCTTGATGTTCTACTAAACAGGACTCCTCTAATAAGAGCCTTTTTCAAAGCAAAATCTGACTATGTGATGGAACCTATTCCCGAAGTTGGCTTGGAAGGGATTTGGGAGAGATTTTATGAGAGAGAGGCAGAAACAGCATTATTGATCTTCACTCCCTATGGGCAGAAAATGAGTGAAATTTCGGAGTCTGCAATTCCTTTCCCCCATAGAGCTGGTAATATCTACAAAATCCAATACTTGGTGTATTGGGAAGATGAAGGAATTGCAGCATCTGAGTGGCATATAAGTTGGATAAGGAGGCTGTACAGTTACATGGCTGCCTATGTTTCGAAATCTCCAAGAGCTGCATATATGAATTATAGGGACCTTGACATCGGAAAAAATAATAAAAAGGGCAAGACAAGCTATAGACGGGCAAGTATATGGGGTGCTAAATATTTCAAGAGGAACTTTAACAGGTTGGTTCATGTGAATACTATGATCGATCCTACTAATTTCTTTAGGAATGAACAAAGCATTCCGGCTATTTAATAATCTTGGTGATTAGTGGTGATATTTAGAGATCTATATGATCTCTAAATTAAAGATTGCATGTACTCGGCGATAATGCCTTTTTCTCTACCTATTTTCACCTGTTGATCTTCCATTTAATATGCACAGCTAACGGCTATATATGGATCCACACGCGCGCGCACGCGCACACTCGCACGCGCTAGATTGTAAATTTTTCTGGTTTATTTTCACAGATATATATTAATGAGACATGCATGTTGATGGGGATCATACAAAAACAATATTCATTTTCTGACATGATCATGATCATCATGATCAAATCTTTCTCATTATTTATACCAATTATATTTTGGATCCGTTGGTTTATAATTTGGTTATGAATACATGAGCGAGACTCATGAATTGCTAATTATTTAATTATATATGAGATTTTAAAAAGGAAGTCTTTGAAAAATATTTCCTGTGACACTCATTATATTAGTGTATTTTTTCAAATGAAGGAGAATTTTAATTAATTTAAATATTAGTTCTTTTATCTTAAATTTATCGGGTTTTTCGATGGTTTATTTTTATGATTTTTAAGTTGTGTAATTTATTTTGATATACTTTCTTAATATTAATTATTGTTTTACATTTAAATTGCTCTTTAATTTAAATAAGTTTATTGTTAGATTTTATAATTTTATTTTACTTAATCACTACGTTTAAGTTATTTTATTTAATTTTACTGCATTGAAATCATTTTCGTTGGATCAATTTTGTGACCCAAATTGTGAGCACTGGATTTCATTTCTTTCCCTCACTTTTTCTTTTTCTCCTCTTTTTTTCTTTTCCTTCTCTTTCTTTTTTTTCCTTATTTCTCCTCTGTTTCTCTCCCAGCCCGCATGAGTCCTTCCCCTCTCCCCCGTTCGTTTGCTTCGTCAGCCCCAAGCGTCGCCGTGCGCCATCCGTGTCCACCACCGCCCCTCCCAATCTCTTCCTCACCGGCCGGCGACCACCCCCTGTGTGTTCAGCTCCTCCCGTGCCACCATTAACCCCCACGCGCGGCCTCAAGCCGCGGCATTCCATGGGTCATTGCACCGCCGTCGCGCCGCCGTCGCGCCACCTTCGGCCACCATCCCTTCACCACATCATCATTGACCTTCCAGCAACCTAAACCACCCATCCTTAGCTCTGATTTGCCACCGATAAAGCTCCACCATCTACTTTTCTGATTTAAGCATTTTGGCCTCCAAACACCTCCCACGCCGCCACCCACGGCCAACCACCACCACCATTAGCGTCACCAGCATCTTTAAGCCCTTCCCTTGTAATCTCGAGTCTTCGTTTGTCCCCGGTCAAAATCTAGCATTTTGAGACCTACGGCCTTTGTGCATTTTGCGCTGTTATGTTGCTGTGATGCCACTTCTAACTTCTCCATGATCCTTCGTAATTATATTTTTGCACTAACTCATATTTAATGGGAACTGGTTTGGTTGTACCGGACTGAGTCCGAGGAGTAAGGGGGTCGGTTGGATTGGATGTTGGAGTTGTTTGTGTGATTGGTTTATGCTGGGATTTCTTGGTTGTTTCGGGTTTAAATATTAGTGTTTTAGAATTTGACGTTGGTTATGGTGGATACTGATAAATTTAAAAAGGGATGATATTTCGACTTGAGAGAATTTTAAGTTTTTTTTTAGGAATTAAAATAGGTACTTCAGGTGTAATATGAGATTTATCTGTTCAATGGAGATTTATTTAAGTTACATGAATTTTTTTAAAGGTGACGATGGACAACTGTTCTGTACTATTGTGGAGAATTTCTGAATAAGCTAAAAGACCCAGGTAAGTGGGGTTCCTATGCTAGATGTGCATAAAAAGAAATGAACTGAGGTTGGTTTGGAAAAAAATGTGCATGTTATTTTAAAAAAGAAAAGGTGAAAAACAACCTCAGTATATGTTTTGCATTTACTCATGTGATACGTAAGAAAGTGAAAGGAAATATTTTTGACATGAAATGTGTAGACATGAACAATATTTGACATGTTTCTGAAATGTGAAAAAGAACAAATACGATATCTGTGAATTTTTGTACATATGATATGAAAATGATTTGGGTTTGTTTATGTTCAAATGGAAATGATGTGAATATGTTCAGCACGTGGTTTGATATGATATGGATATGAAAAACGTTTAGCATACTTATCTATTCTAATTTCGATTCTGAATATGGTTATGATATGATGATACTGGTTCACGTGATATGGTTGGTACCAACATGATATGATATGATATGAGTGCACCCACTTTGGAAACAAAGTGGTCTTTTTACGTGTTATTTCCTGTGTGCACACTCGGGGCTCCGAAATTGAAAAATGGGAAGTTCACCATATGATAATGTCTGGTTTGGCCATTGGGAATAGCACAACCCTACCACGGGGGTTAAACATGGTATATGATATGATACGATACGATATGATATGATATGATAAGATGAGGATGTTCAGTTATGTTATGCCAAAACATTTTTTACAAAGTGGTCTTTTTACGTGTTATTTCCTGTGTGCACACTCGGGGCTCCGAGATTGAAAAATGGAAAGTTCACCATATGATACTGCCTGGTTTGGCCATTGGGGATAGCACAACCCTACCACGGAGGTTAAACATGGTATATGATATGATATGATACGATATGATATGATATGATATGATAAGATGAGGATGTTCAGTTATGTTATGCCAAAGCATTTTTTAATATGAAACGGATCTTTAAATATGAACAGTTGATTTTTGGGTATGAAAAGATTGAAAAGTCACTCTGATTTTCTGATAACACGTTTATGAGATCTGCATATAAAAATAAAATGTTTTGTTTCTGCATACTGAACTTTCTGAAAAGGCTCAAGTTTACATACTAGAATATGTTCTTTGCTTTCTGAGTTGTTGATAACTCACCCCTCATTTCCACAATATTTTTCATATGATTTGAATATTCCAGTTGAGGATCAACAACATGGAGCATAGGTGAGAGGAGTTAAGAATGATGGTTTAAGCATAGATGGTTTACATGAGTATTGAGGATTTTTATTCAGTAAGCTTGTTGTGCTCTGATGATGTGATTTGTTGGGAGGTTGATGTTTATATTAAAACTTTGTATTGTCTTAAAATAGTGATGTGATTTCTTGTGATTTCCCAAGAAGGGGTGGCTGTGGATCCTAGTAAAGTGGAAGCTGTTTTGTCATGGCCTCGCCCTTCAACAGTTCGTGAGATACGAAGTTTCTTGGGACTTGCGGGATACTATCGAAGATTTGTGGAAGGTTTTTCTCGGCTATCCGGACCTCTCACTGTTTTGACAAGGAAGAATGTTGAGTTTGTATGGTCGGACAAATGTGAGAGAAGTTTTCAAGAGTTGAAGAGAAGATTGACAACGGCACCAGTTTTGGCACTTCCGGAGCCACACAAGCCGTTTGTGATTTTTAGTGATGCATCCAAATTCGGGTTGGGATGCGTTCTTATGCAAGAGGGACGGGTTGTAGCTTATGCGTCTCGTCAGCTGAAAGTTCATGAAAGGAATTATCCCACACACGATTTGGAGTTGGCGGCAATAGTTTTTGCGCTTAAGATTTGGCGACATTATTTGTATGGCGAAGCCTGTGAAGTTTTTACTGACCACAAGTGCTTGAAGCATCTGTTTACTCAGAAGAATCTCAATATGAGGCAGAGACGGTGGTTAGAGCTGATTAGCGACTATTAATGTGAGATCAAGTATCATCCAGGAAAGGCAAATCTAGTCGCTGATGCTTTGAGTAGAAAGTCTCAACAAGCGGATGAAGCAGAGTCATCGGATTTGGACTCTCTCCTTTATGGAATGAGGAGACTTCTTATTGAGAGTTCTCAGCAAGTGGAATTACTATCTTCAGTTTTGGATGTCCGAGTAGTGGATTTTGAAGAATTGAAGACTCTTCAAAGAAGGGATCCTGAATTGTTAGCTATCAGGAAAAGAGTCAGGAAGTCTAGAGGACCCTTGCATTACAGCTTGGATAAGGATGGTATTCTTCGGTTTCGGGATCGTAGAGTGATTCCTCGAGATTCTGAATTTAAAGAGCGGATTTTGGCAGAAGCTCATGCGGCTCCTTATTCGGTTCATCCAGGAAGCACAAAGATGTATAGAGATTTAAAGAGAAATTTCTGGTGGGAAGGAATGAAGCTGGACATCGCTTTGTTTATTGAAAAATGTGACACATGCCGTCAGGTGAAGGCTGAGCATCAGAGACCTGCTGGTAGACTCCAGCCTCTCCCAATTCCAGAGTGGAAGTGGGATGATATTTCCATGGATTTTGTTGTGGGTTTGCCGGGGACTCCTAGTGGAAAGAATTCAATTTGGGTGATTGTGGATCGGTTGACCAAGAGTGCTCATTTCTTGCCTGTTAATAATACTGACTCTTTGGGTAAGTTAACTAGGATATATATTAAGGAGATAGTGCGTTTGCATGGGATACCCAAGAGTATCGTGTCGGATCGGGATCCGCGGTTCACATCCCTTTTTTGGAAGAGCTTGCAAGCAGCTTTAGGCACTAAGTTGAAGTTTAGTACTGCATATCACCCTCAAACAGATGGCCAATCAGAGCGTACTATTCAGACTCTGGAGGATATGCTGCGGTCTTGTGTCAGGAATTTCAAGGAAGTTGGGAGAATCACCTACCGCTCATTGAATTCTCTTACAACAACAGTTTTCATTCCTCCATTCAGATGGCCCCGTATGAGGCTTTATATGGACGGAAGTGTAGATCGCCTATGTGTTGGGATGAAGTCGGCGAGAGTAAGGTAATTGGGCCTGAGATAATCCAAGAAATGAAGGACCAAGTTCAGCTTATCAGGAAGAAGATGGCTGAAGCGCAAAGTCGCCAGAAGAGCTACGCAGATACAAGAAGAAGAGACTTATCATTTGAAGAAGGTGATTGGGTTTATCTTAAGGTCTCTCCTATGAAAGGCGTCAAGCACTTTGGTAAGAAAGGAAAGCTTAGTCCAAGATATGTTGGCCCTTTTCGGATCATAGAGAAGGTTGGGCTTGTTGCTTATAGAGTTGCATTGCTAGATTATTTTGGGGATGTTCATGATGTGTTTCATGTGTCCTCATTGAAGAAGAGTTTTGGGCAGCAAGAGCCACGTTTTGTGGACCCTGAACGCATTCAACTACAACCTAACCTTACTTATGAAGTTGCTCCAACTCAGATTGTGGATTGGAAAGAGCAAAGATTAAGGTCCAAGACAATACCGTTGGTGAAGGTGTCATGGGGTGATCCGTTGGCTCAAGATTTCTCATGGGAAAGAGAAGCTGATATGAGAGAACAATATCCCTACTTGTTCGATTAATCTGGACGGTATGTTCTAAGTCTGCTCTTAGTTGAATCTTAATCCTGTCTTAGTTTGATATTTGACCCTGCTAATTTCGAGGACGAAATTTTATTTAAGGGGGGAGGATGTAACACCCCGTATTTTAGTGCATTTTTACTGAAGGATTATTTTTATTTATTCAAAAATTTATCTTCTTATTTTAAATTGGTCGGATTTTTAGTGAGTTTATTTCTATGATTTTAATTTTGGTGAAAATTATTTTTATGTGCTTTCTTAATATTTATTTATTGTTGTGCATTTAAATTACTTTTCATATTTAAATTAATTACTGTGGGATTTAATTATTTCAAATTGACTTTACCATTACGTTTAAATTATTTTATTTAACTTGTGGTTTTAAAATCGTTTCCGTTGGATCATTTTCGTGACCCAAGTTATGAGGATTGGACCTCATTTCTTTTCCCCTATTTTTCTTTTCCTCTCCTTTTCTTTTCCTTTCTTTTTTTCTTTTTCCCCTTATTTCCTTCGGTTTCCTTTCTTCCCCGCGCGACCCAACCCTCTCTCTCTCCCCGTGCGACTTCGGCCTCCACCCAGCCCGCCGCTGTGAGCCAGCAGTGGCCTTCACCGCCCGTCCCCTCGTGTTCCCCTCCCGCCGGTCGTCCTTCCCCACCAACCTCAGCCCCTAGCTCGCCGCCGTTAGCCCCCTCGAGACCCACGAAGCCGCGGCACTCTTTCCGCCTTTGCGCCGCCATCGCTCCACCTCCGGCCACCATCTTCCTACCACATCATTCCCGACCTCTTGGCAACCCAATGGACCCAACCCCAGCTCCGATCCGTCACCGGTGAAGCCCCACCAAGTCCATTTCCGATTTGCACTTTTTTGGCCTAAAAACCGCCCCTTGCGCAGCCACCCACAGCAAACCACCACCACCATTGGGTTCACCGACCTCTCTAGACCCTACCCTATCATTTTTGGGTCTTCGTTTGTCTTCTTTGAAAAGTGGGCATCTGTGACCCACGACCACAGTGTATTTTACACTGTGGTGTTGCTCAGACGTCGCCATTTTCAGCTTCGTGATCCTCCGGAAATTGCTTTATTGCACTGTAAGTATTTCTCCAAAGAATTCTTGTGAATTTAATGTATTTTTGCACTAACACATTTCACTGTATTTTAATCTGTTATTGGTTTTGCCAGATTGAGTCCGAGGAGTTCGGGAGTGGATTGGTGATTGGAGTGTTTGGTTGGAGTTGTTTGGTTGGATTTGTTGGGATTGGTTATTGATGGTTGTGGATTTCTGTTGGTACATGTACATTTCATTATTTCATGCATGATCATGTTTGTAAAGAAAACTGGGTTTTCGTGTAGTGCATTCATGCTCATGTGTGATTTGGAAATTGTGATTTTATGTGAGAATGTTTTTGGGTGCGTGTGTATCACGACCCCAAGCCGAGATGGGGTATTATCTCGGTGGAGCTCCTCTGGTTACTCGGGAGCGGAATAAACTGAGTAACGTCCCCTGGATTGTCGTTGGGCGACGATGGGATCGGACGAGAGATTCGTGCCGACTCCGTGGTCCTTCTGCTGGCGGGGACCAGAGGATGCTTGGCTACGTACGCGCTGGGCGCGGAACTGGGCATCGCTCGTTGCGTAGTGGGTGCTTGGCTACGTACGCGCTAGGCGCGGAACCGAGCATCGCTACGAAGCCAGGACGTGCAGATGGTCCCTAGGGGAGGCCATGGTGCATAGGTTAATAAAGGATTAAATTGGCTATTTTTTGGGAAAATAGTGTGCGTGGATTTTTTGTAAATCATTTTCTGGGAAAATGTTTTACGGATATTTGGGCCAATGAGACTTTGGCGTGTGTTGGAAATTGTCATTTTCGGGGAAAATGATGTTTTGAGAAAAATGCATATTTCATCATATGCATGCATGTTGGTTGCATTAAATGCATTTTATTTCTTGAGGATTATTTGGGTTATACTTACCTGCGGTACCCTTTTGTGGTAACGCAGATTTTGATGCAGATGAGGAGGAGGAGGGCGAGCCTGAGGAGACGGCTCCGCCCAAGGAGTGATCTGGGATCACTTGTTATTATTATTTTATTTTGCTTACTGTATTTTCTGGACATGTGTTAACTTTATTTTGGGATGACTGTATAACTATTTTTAAACCTCTATTGATGTTTAGTTGTTTTTAAATTCTGGTACTTAGTTGACTATCCGCTACGTTATTTTATTTGTACACCGTCGCATTTACACACACTGGCACTTCGTTGGGATGTGTGACCGTGTTGTCACCATCCTGGTGTCTCGATCCCCGTGTATTTTTATAAGGGGGATTGGGGGCGCCACAGAAATACCAGTGATAACTCCAACTTTTTTTGCTTACACCTGCAACATATGGGAAAGCTCTATTTCTCTTCGAATTAATTTGGGTAGTTACGCCCATCTGCTCGGCTTCGGCAATTGCTATCATGTTAACTAGCTCTTGATAATTTTCAATTCGAAAACAGGCCATCTGGTTGCAGATCCTCGACTGCAACCCCCTTGAAATTTTTGTTCTTGCATATTCTCCGTGCCAATCAAATGAGGCGCGAATCTTTCAAGCTCCATAAATCTGGCAATATACTGCTCGGCTGACATGTTCCCTTGTATTAATGGCATGAATTCCTGCGCCTTCTATTGTTTAAGAATATTACAAATTTTTATATAACTTGAATGAATAACAAAGTTAGAAACTTAG
Organism: Juglans cinerea; assembly: GCA_961763995.1. NCBI lineage: Eukaryota > Viridiplantae > Streptophyta > Magnoliopsida > Fagales > Juglandaceae > Juglans > Juglans cinerea. The sequence goes on from CAUIVZ010000008.1 coordinate 19,050,077, forward strand.
AACAATTAAAATACATTTAAAAAAATGAAGGTAACAACATAAGAGATCATTTGAGAACTCCCTCCAACTCCAAGTGACATCATCAAACCTGAAGATAAAAGGTAAAAAAATGAGGATATGAAGGATATGATATCTCAAAAAGAAAATAATGTCAATTAAGAAAAAAAAATAACATGAGTACAAACTATAAATAATTAATTAAAAAACTATGGGTGTATAAAAGTCAGACTACCAATATTGCGGCCAATGTAGATTGAGATGCAATCTCTTTTCCTGACGTTTTCAATGCAATATTGAAACCACAATCTAGTTTGGGGTTTCAATTGTTAAATCTCAAAATAGATTAGGTTAGAGGTTTCAAATTGAACCCCTAGCCTAATTTATGGTTTCAATTCGAAACCCTAAATTAGGCTAGGGGTTCTAATTTAGGGGTTCGGATTGAATCCCTAAATTATTTAGGATCTTGAATTTGACACTCTAAGAGCCGGTTTGGATTCAAAAAGCATCTCATCCATCATATATCATCTTATCATTACAACTTTTCCAAATTTTCATATAAAATATAATAAATAATTCAACATTTTCAAATCTCAAAACAATAATAATATTAAAAAATAATATTCTAATAATATTTTATTCTACTATTCACAAACCATCTCAACTCATCTCTAAGTCCAAAAATGACCTAAAATAGTCTAGGGGTTAAATCTGAACCCCTAAACTAATTTAGGCTTTCGGATTGAAACTCTAAAATTTTTCCTAAAAATAAAACACCAAAAGTCTAACCTAATCACACAATCCAACTTCACAATATCCAAAACACAATCCCATCATCCATCAAAAATATAAAAAAATTCGTATTTCAGAATCTCAAACCTAGGGCCTCGAGATACTTATTAGGTGAGATTGAGAGAAAATGAAATATGCGATAACGACGACGTGAGCTACAATGACGCCGTAACTGAGTGAGAGAGTTTAGAGAGAGTTTGAGATAGAGAGAGTCTTAGGGGCTGTTTGGAAATAATTTTCATCTCATCCCATCTCATCTTCTTCCCAAACATCACTCAAAGACAAACACTTTCAAACTAATCATTATAACTTTTTCAAATTAATCATTACACGTTTTCTAAACTTCCAAACAAAACACACAAAAAAAAATCAACTTTTTCAAATCTCAAAACAAAAATAATATTAAAAAATAGTATTATAACAATATTTTAACTTCATAATATTTTTTATTCAACTTTTTCTGTCTCATTTTTCAAAACCTAGTTAATATTTAACTCAAACTATTTCACTATTATTCACAAATCATTTTAATATTATTCACAAACCATTTTAATATTATTCCCAAAATTCTGATCTCATCTCACTTATGCATTCCTTAAGAGAGGCATGAAAAAGAGACACATAGATGCAGAGCATGGGATGATTAAACCTAAAATGAAATGACGCCGTATAAACTCTTCAAAACGACATTGTTTCATTACAAAACTTATTTCTTTTTAATATATATATACATATGTATATTTAGATATATGGGCCAGGCGATCAAGTGAAATCTGAGCAGGGCAGAAGCCTAGCCCAGCACCGGTCCCAGCCTTTCACAATGGGCGGTTGCCTGCTCGTTCGCCCGTGTTATGACCCTCAATTTCAATCAGTTATTTTAATGAACCCGAATATTCTCCACTGTGTTGTAATAAAGAAATGGTCTGGAAATGGAAGATAGTTGCCGTGATGAAATAACTGATTGCACACAAGATGTTTGATGAAAATGAGAAAGAGAGACATTGTAAGAAAGAATGATAAAATGCCTATGCCTTGAGGTATTCGAGGTCCCCAATTCCTCTCAAAAGAAGTAACAAACTATTTCTGCAATTTTCCAGATTCAAGATACCCCTCCCACAAGGACGACTCAGTACATATACTCGGAGCCAACACCTCCAATTAACTCTAACCAAAGTAAGGCCATGGACTGATTTCCTTCTCCACTAACTAAGCCCACGGGCCACTAACAAATTAACAACTCAAATACAATAAAATTGTAACAACTAATTTGGAGGCCCATCAAGTCCGGCCCAACTTAATTGGGTTCATTACATTATCCACCACTTCAAAGAACCTTGTCCTCAAGGTTGAAATATGGATACAACTTTATAGTATTGGTTCCAGTTTAGCCTTTCATACTCAGCTTGCTCTTCTCCACCCCTTGCCAACAGCTACCCTTGTCTTTATTGCCATGGAGGCTCATAACATCCTCTCCCCCTCAAAAGAACATTGTCCTCAAGGTTAATAGCAATGACGCAATTGTCACCCACACTCTAAGATAAGAATATTGAAAGGAATTGAATAGTATAGAACAATATAGAGTATAGAGTATAATTTTGAACATGCTGCAGGGTAATGCCACAATTTGCCAAATTCTTCGTATGAGCATCTGATGGAACAACAATTTTTTTTGTGAGGATAGAAGAGCCATGCTACAAGAGTTGAATGGCTCTACAAAGCTGCACCCCCTCTTGGGGTTCCACGAATAAATCCTCCCCATGCATTACATCCGATGAAAGAAAATCTTAGACCACCTGATGGCTCGGTTTAATACCAGATTTCACTATAAACAATAATAGAGAGCCCCCACCCAATCGATCGATACCGTACTTAAGGGAAAAGCTAATCTAACATTTAGCGTTATCAAGGATAAGAGCAAGTAGTAAAAATCTCTTCAATATAACATTCCCAAGAGTTTCATAGTAACCAGGTCTAGATAGGCCTTCTACCATCTTGTTATAGGCATAAGCTTGTGCAAGACCCGCATGTGAGAAAAAGTGCATTGGACAACAAGGAATTGCCACCAAATACAATATACAATACTCACAAATCTCTGATCCCAAAACAATTTCCATCATCCTAGGGTCTTCCTCTATCAAAAGGTGCACGAAAAAAAAAACTTATGGGGCAAAATATCAAGCAATTGGGGGGTAAATACCATTATATTGCCATGCTTCATGCATTCCTCTATGTAAGTTGCAGTAGGTTTCGAATGTTTTTCATTGGTCCCAGCGATAATAATATCCCAAAAAATAGAGCACCATTCAAAAAGAAACCCATCAGAAGCATCCATTACTACAGGGTCCAATGCAACCTTCAAAACATTTACACCACGTGATATAGCAGCCAACTCTTTCAAATATTTCACTTCCTCCATAAGTTTGAAAGGAGTAGACTCTATTGGAGGAGGCTTTATAGGATTGACATTCGCAATATCTTTATCAACAAAATCCAAAACAGAAATATTTTCTAGGGCATGAATAAACCTCTGACCATCCTCACTCTGCAACCAAACATGCTCCAATGGCTGGTTTGAATTGTTCACCATAATACTAAACTCCTCTTGCGGCCTCCGTATCGACGGTACATGAAAAGGCACCTTAGATTTCAGATTTATTTCCCCTCCTCTATCAAAGGGCTTAAACACCACTTTAAGTGGCAATATATCAAACTGATAATGAGCAAAACGTTTCTGACCAATTTGTAATATTGAAGGTACAACCAATAGCCATGGCACTTCCCCAAACATTGGTACTTCAACGGGTCTGGTACACAACAAGACCAATGTGGCAGCAACCATAAGCTTGTCAGCTACTGGATCTAGAAATGCTCCAAATGTAGATCCTAGCATCATCTTCCGAGCAAGATAGCCATTAAGCCAATCTGTAACAGCAGCATATATGAAAATACTTGTCGTAGTAGTTGGTCCACACCAACTATCAACGTAGAAGGTGCTTATGAGAAGCGGCACATTGGCGACGCGATCGAGCGTTAAGATTGTGGGTAATGAGAGCAGTTTCGAAGACTGTTGTTATTGTGGTCGTTGGTTTTGCATTGACGGGGGCGATTGGAACAAGTCGTTGGGGTCCTTGCTTTCCGCACCCAAATCGATAATAAGTAGTCCATCCATCTGCAGCTTTTTGGCCTTTAAATCTGACGTGCCTTCGAGCATCAATCGAAGCAATTGCTGGTCAGCAGCGATGGTGACAACAGAGACGTTGCAAATGCCAGGGTCCAAATCAACAAAAGATTCATGCTAACTGAATTGAGCCTATACCAACTTCACCAAAATCAACCATTTCACTTAAAGAAATCCATTCAACACACAGTCTAACATGTTCTTAACTTCAGTATCAAAAATAGAAGAGAAAGATGAGGAAATAGGGCTTACCAAAATTAGCACTAAGAGAAAAAGATTGCTCCCTTCTATCCTCTCTCTCACACTTGGTTTCTCTTTTGTGCAAAGTCTGAAGTGCTTAGCTTGTGTAAGTGAGGATGACTGAGGGTGGATGTGGGAATAAAGGAAACTTGAGATGAGAGGGAGGGGGTTTCGGTACAAGGCAGGGCATGGGCTGAAATGCATGTTGTTTGTAAAATTACACAAGTGATTTGATGCAAAGGATTCAAGCAAATTGAGAGACATGAGAGAGGGGCGGGTGGCTTGAGTGAAAGGGGATTTTTTTTGCTAGAAAAGTTGGCCACTTGATGTAGGGTATGGGCTATGCAGGCAGGCCAAGCATGGCTAGTTTGGGTTGCTTGTGAGGAGTGCAATAGTGTGTGAAGGGGCATGCATCCGATTGAGTGTGTTGGTCAGTTTTGGGGGATTGAATTCAAAATTGATGGAGGGTTGTGCATAATTGGTGCAAGGCTATAGAGGGGCAAGGTATGGTGCCTGAAAAAATGTTGTAAGACTTTGTATGAAAGCATTGTTTTTCCTTTTTTATGGTCAACCTCTTACGCATATGTACTAAGCTTGACCAGTGTAAGTGAAACCCAAATAGATTAAACAAATGGAGGGCATCTTTACCTTCAATAAAGATTTTTTCCTCGAAATCGAAGGTTATGCACAAAACAAATGGATTAAACAATTATGTAATATACGCACCATTAGCTAACATCCTTTGTTCCCCGTAGAGGCGTCGATGTAGGTGGTAGTCTCCTAATCCATCCGAGGTAGAATCTTGAGGAAGGTAGTACATCTAGTCATCCTTGGAGTCATAATACGTATTGACGATTAACGCAGGGTCAATCTCGGATCCAAGTTCGTCATCTTCACTAGAAGGCAGTCCATCCTCAAGGTGGCGATATCGATGAGTGGAAGACATCGACACCTTTGAAGTCTCAAGCATTGGGATAATGGCATGTGCTTTCGCAATACGGCTCAACTCCACTTCCCCGTGAGGTCTCAATGCCCATAGTCAGGTCCTATCCTTCCAAGTAGAACTCCAAATTTCGTGTACATTGGTCGGTCTCTACCAATTCATCACTACTTCCACCTTACTACGGTCAAAAGTTACTCATTCACTGGATATCACATGTCTCACATTTACTAAGTTTGGTTTACAATTCCTATTCCTTAAGTCTGGCTAGAGCTAGACTAACCAAATCATCTCATCGTTACAATTTTCTCAAACTCTCATACAAAATATAATAAACGATTAAATTTTTTCAAATTCCAAAATAAAATAATATTTAAATTAAATTCTAATAATATTTTATTTAACTGTCAATTTTTATCTCATCTGAATAACCAAACGAGACCTAAGTTGTCCTGATCGTACGTCTATCTACCTATTTGGTGGTAATCAGGGCAAATCTTCTACAAAATCTTCTGGAAAGTCCTCTACCATAGGTATTCCCCGAACGTCTCTGCTATAGAAAGATTCCCTCAACTACCAATGCTAGATATGTCGATGCACCTTCAACAATGCATCTCCTAACTTGTAAACCTGAAATTATAGGTGTGGTGGATCTGACTCTCCCGCATAACCTACTTTATTAACCTTGGGCAGCTCAAACATGACTTCCCTTTTTCAATAGTCTATCTTAGCATAGTGTCTGAACAACTAGTCCATCCCTAAAATCAAATCAATTCCCATTAGACAGAACACCATCAAATCAGCCTTCAATATTTTTCCTTCTACTTCTATTGGGCACTCTGTAACTACACAAGTACAAGCAACAATACTCCCATCGGGAATCGTTGCCACTATTACTTTTGGAGAAACATTTCGGTTTGTAAACTACATATTTGTACAAACGTTGTAGACATAAAAGACTATGGTGCGCCCTAATCAAACAGTGCACAAATTGTAAAGATCAATAGCTTGACATTATCTCACATTGACAATACTGAAATACTACTATTAACCATAGTTAAACTAATCTTAACTAAACTCAAAGCTCAAAGATATAGACATCTAGAGAAATACCAGTGATAACTCCAACTTCTTTTGTCTCTAAAGTGTAGGTTTCTACATCTCCCGGAGTGGCCGCATACACTCGAGCTAGTACTTGGGGTCTTGGATTTGGTTTGCTATCAATGCTGGGGTAGTTCCACTTCCTTGAGCATTATTGGGGTAGTCTCTAATCATTTGGCTTGGCTGACCATACGTTAAACAGACCCTTATAACAAGTATGCATTCGCCCCATATTTTCTACCACACTTCCCTTATATGAGTAGTATAGTTGGCATTTGTCCCCCAATCACAATGCCCTTTTCTTTTATTAGCTTGGGTTATCATCCTTTGCTTTTTTTTTTTCTTACACCTGCAACACATGGGAAAGCTCTATTTCTCTTCGAATTAATTTGGGTAGTTACGCCCATCTGCTCGGCTTCGGCAATTGCTATCATGTTAACTAGCTCTTGATAATTTTCAATTCGGAAACAGGCCACCTGGTTGCGGATCCTTGACTGGAAGCCCCCTTGAAATTTTTTTTCTTGCATATTCTCTCTGCCTATCAAATGAGGCGCGGATCTTTCAAGCTCCATAAATCTGGCAATATACTGCTCGACCGACATGTTCTCTTGTATTAATGACATGAATTCCTGTACCTTCTATTGTTTAAGAATATCTCGAATTGTTAAATAACTTGATTGAATAACAATGTTAGAACAATTGAAATATATTTAAAAAAATAAAGGTAACAACATAAGAGATCATTTGAGAACTCCCTCCAACTCCCAGTGACATCATAAAATGTGAAAACAAAAGGTAAAAAAATGAGGATATGAATGATATGATATCTCAAAAAGAAAATAATGTCAATTGAGAAACAAAAAACACGAGTACAAACTATAAATAATTAATTAAAAAACTAATGCTGTATAAAAGTCAAACTACCAATATTGCGGCAGATGTAGATTGAGATGCAGTCCCTTTTCCTAAAGTTTTCCATACAACATTGAAACCACAATCTAGTTTGGGGTTTCAATTGTGAAACCTCAAAATAGATTAGGTTAGAGGTTTCAAATTGAACCCCTAACCTAATGTATGGTTTCAATCCGAAACCCTAAATTAGGTTAGGAGTTCGGATTGAATCCCTAGATTAGGGCTGTGCAAAAAATGATAAGACCCGATCCGTCCGTACGGCCCAACCCGACCCGACCTAAAAAACTGGGTTGAAGAAAGTTGCGGGTCGAACCCGCTGAAACCTATATTGCCATCAGTATGTGTACTATGTAGTCAATCAAGGTAGCTTTCAAAAAAAAATAAAAACTGTAGCTATTAAATGTAACGTCAGTGTATGTGCAGTCAATCATGTCCTTTTCAATTAAGAATCCCCACACTCTCACCCAAATATTGCCAGCTATTCCCATTACCCTTATGAAAACCAAACAACTTAATTAAAAACTCCCAGCCCCAATCCCGATTTCCCACCCCCAATCAACGTATCCACCCTCTTTACTTAACTCCTGGCCTCCCTCTCTATCATGTCATGGTCGCTACTCATTTCTCTCAAATACAATATACACTCTCATTCACGATATCTGCCATTAAAGAAGAACCAGAAACTACTATTTTGAGATTTTCGTGAAGGACACCGGGGCCAAAGGCCAGATCGCCATGGGCTTCAAACCTGATACTTTCAAGATGCGGAATCGAGTGGCCGAGCTTCTCCAAGGATCACGCTCCCCCTAAAGCTGCTTCTTCTTCTTCTTCTTCTTCTTCTTCTTCTTATGGGTTTGTGGTCGAAAATGAGAGACTGGCTTCCAATCACGGGTCGGGTCGGGCCATGTCGGTTTATTTTGTTTTTGATCCGGTTGGGTCGGGTCGGCCCCAAACACGAACCAGGTTGATCGGGTTGCAGCCCTACCCTAGATTATTTAGGATCTTGAATTTGACACTCTAAGAGCCAGTTTGGATTTGAAAAGCATCTCATCCCATTTCATTTCATCATTACAACTTTCCCAAATTTTCATATAAAATATAATAAACAATTCAACTTTTTCAAATATCAAAATAATAATAATATTAAAAAATAATATTCTAACAATATTTTATTCTACTATTCACAAACCATCTCAACTCATCTCTAAATCCCAAATGGAGCTAAAATAGTCTAGGAGTTAAATCCGAACCCCTAAACTAATTTAGGCTTTCGGATTGAAACTCTAAAATTTTTCCTAAAAATAAAACACCAAAAGTCTAACCTAATCACACAATCCAACTTCACAGTATCCAAAACACAATCCCATCATCCATCGAAAATATAAAACAATTCGTATTTCAGAATCTCAAACTTAGGGCCTCAAGACACTTACAAGGTGAGATTAAGAGAAAATGAAATCTGCGACAACGACGATGTGAGCTACAATGACGCCGTGGCTGAGTGAGAGAGTTAAGAGAGAGTTTGAGAGAGAGAGAGTCTAAGGGGTTATTTGGAAATAATTTTCATCTCATCCCATCTCATCTTCTTCCCAAACATCACTCAAAGACTACAGTTTCAAACTAATCATTATAACTTTTTCAAATTAATCATTACACATTTTTCAAACTTCCAAACAAAACACAAAAAAATAATTCAACTTTTTCAAATCTCAAAACAAAAATAATATTCTAACAATATTTTAACTTTATAATATTTTTTATTCAACTTTTTATGTCTCATTTTTCAAGACCTAGTAAATACTTAACTCAAATTATCTCACTATTATTCACAAACCATCTTAATATTATTCACAAAAATTCTCATCTCATCTCACTACTCATGCATTCATTAAGAGAGGCATGAAAAAAGAGACACATAGATGCAGAGTAGGGGATGATTAAACCTAAAATGAAATGACGTCGTATAAACTCTTCAAAACGACGTTGTTTCACTACAAAACTTATTTCTTTTTAATATATATATATGTGGGCCAAGCGCTCGAGTGAAATCCGAGCAGGGCAGAAGGCTAGCCCAACACCCGTCCCAGCCTTTCACAATGGGCGGTTGCCCGCTTGTTCACCTGCCCATCTAGTTACATGATGCAGGAAGACAACCTTGCCCACCACACCCCTGCCTGGGGTGGGCAAAGCAGTACTCAGCCCCCAGGCCTAAGTTGTACCACTACCATGAATATATCCCCACCATCGGATTCTTTGCCCGCTAATCCACCATCCACTGCTTATTTCTGGCCAATATGCAGGTGAGGTTCATGTGCCAGCTTTATTCATTAACAATTTGGTTCCTTTCATCCCATATTTGAGAAGCAAAACACGTACGCCACTATCTTCAATTAACGTGGGATTATTTATGCTTTTCTTTTATCTAGAGTTGGTATCTGCTCATGCTTTCCTATCTTTCGATGCAGCGATATATGGGAAGTGATAATCTCTATTTGTCAAGTGATCACTACAATCAATCTCAATGATTTTATTAATATAAAAATAAGCATAACCTAAGTACAAAAGTTGTCCGTATGAGAATGCATTTATGGCTCGGTTGGATACAGAAACTATATCATCTCATCTTATCTCATCTCCTTTCCTTATTATAATTTTTTTAAATTTTCACATAAAATATAATAAAAAATTTAATTTTTTTCAAATATCAAAATAATAATAATATTAAAAATAATATTCTAACAATATCTCATCTCATCTCAACTTACTATCCAAATGAGCCCTTAGTTAAGAACTAAAGATAAATACAAGGAATTCATACAATGGGCAGGAATTTTTCCATTTATATTGAAAATGAAAAATTTTAGAACCTCTGACCTTTGAAAAGTCCTTATAGAGATTAATGATCAGTGCATTATGCAAACTTCAAATCGATATATATATATATATATATATATATATATATATATATATATGAGAAATTCTATATAGAAGCTTTATACCATATGACACATTCATTTAATCAATATATGATTTGTCATTTTTGCTCTTATGTCCTAATGCTTAAATATGTGTATGTTTAAATATATTAGAATGATAAAAATGACAAATTACTATCATTGTCAATTAGATGTGTAGGGTAAGGCTTCATTATAGCATTTCTATCTCATATATATATATATATATATATATATATATATATATACTAGTAGTAATGAAACGTGCCCACTTGTCGATACTTTTTGTCGATGGTATCGTTCTCTTCTCTTCCGACATAATTGTTCTTTTTGTTCTTCTGGTAAAAGACCATATGGAATTTTTTTTGTTGATTGTTTTCTACGACCTTGTGAGATTTTTGAAAGAGGTTATTACACAAACATATTTTTAAGAAAAGTTTCTCTGTATGTTAGTTCATCTTACTGCTATTCATTTTGTTTGTCAACAAAAGAAGGGGTCAACAATTATGTCAAGTGTGAATTTTGAATCACTACCTACGAAATTTCAACAAAAGAATCATCAATATAATGAAAAGTATGCATGTATCATTTCAACCAAAAGGATAACATGTAAGCATATATACTGAAAAGGAGAATCGATATAAGAAAACATAAATTATAAAAAAAAATTTTAAAAAATAATTATAAAGGAAAAACATGAATTACGAAACAAAACAATATAAAAAATAGATATAAAATCAAACAATTAAACAGATAAATACTAAATATTACAACCACGAAAGAATAACAATTACAAATAAGAATAATAACTAAAATTAATGGGCAGACCATTCAAATTCAAGATATAAAAATAAAACATATCTTGAAATGAACAAATAAAACATACAAAGGGAACAAATAGAACGAAGAGCACATAAAGATTCCCCATGAATGCCCAAGTTAGTGGCAGCTGAATTGAATAGCTTGGCAGACACATTTATGAAATACAATCAAACAACATAACAAATAAGTACAAAACTAAATATCGAACAGATAAACATTAAAATATCTACATGTCAATTAATACTTGATAATTTCAAAAGGAAAAATAAAATATAGAGCATACCCAAAAGCAAATGACAATCGGAAATGTCAAGAGAAGGAGTCCGACAAATTAATAAAAACGATTAATCTGACAATAAGTAACAGAAAAGAGTTAAAATTAGAATTGCTGATCAAAATTTGTATAAAAAATTAAACGTACAAAACTAAGAATACAGAAGGAAAAAAATAGAACAGAAAAAAAATACACCAAAGAAAATTTTAATGAAATAAAATCTTTGCTCTATTTTACTAAAATCAATTTCATTCTTGTTATTCTTTTTTTCAAACAAAAGAAAGTCGGCTACATTTTATTTCTCTGTTTGAATATATTTTATAATTGTGTAAATAACCCAACAAAATTTTCAAACCATCAAAACTTTATTTATTTTTCCCATCCTTTGACAATGTTTTTTTTACTAAAAGGAAAAAGATCGTATAATTTAAAATATTGATTGTATTCTCTAAAGGAAAAAAGAAAGGACATTGCCATAAAAAATTAAAAAAAAAAAGAAAAAAAGAAAAAAAAACAAACAAACAAAAAAAAGAAATTCTCAATAAATATCTAAATTTTTGTAAATAAATTGTGGTAATTTTAATTTCATGGCCAACTCTATTTATTTTTATTTTTAATTTTGAAATTTTCTAAAACTTTTTTCATATTATTTTTCCATTTTCATATCAATTAAAAGGTAGTTACAGTTTGAAATATTATTACATTAACATCCAAGAAAATAAAGATTTATTGCGACAACAAATCCAAAACACTGAGAACATTCCTCCTTTGTCTAAAAAAAAGAAATAAATCAAAAAATTTTGAATAACAAAATTATGATTTGTTTCCATCATAATTTTTAAAAGATCTTTTGACTTATATGCTTTAATCTAAAAAAAGGAAGAATGTCCTCGATGTTTATAAATTTATTACCATAATAAACATTTTATCTTCTTAAGATTAATATAATAATATTCCTAAACTATAAAAACCCTTAAATTTTTATGAAAAAGAAATTTATCATAAATTATCAATTATTATGTTAACAAAGTAATTTAAAAAAAAAATAGTAAACTTTTCTAAATAGATTGCCATAATTTTTCTTTCATACTCAGCTATATTTATTACATTTTTAATTTGACATTTTGCTATTTTTTTTTTTGTATTAATAAAAAGGTAGTTATAGTTTAAGAGATTATTACATTAATATCTCACAAAAATAAATATTTAAAGTAACAACAAATCTAAAAGAGGAGAACATTCCTCTATTATCTAAAAAAAGAAATAAATCAACAAATCTTATCTTGAGTAAAATAATTATGATTTGTTTTCATCATAATTTATAAAAGATTTTTTAATTTATATGCTTAATTTTTAAAAAACGAAAGAATGTCCTCAATGTTTATAAATTTGTCACCACAATAAATATCTTATTTTCTCAGAAATAATGTAATAATATTTCTAAACTATAAGACCCTTAACTTTTTATGAAAAAGAATTTACGATAATATAATTTCAACAAATAAATTTTTAAATTCGAACCAAAACATTTGGAATACCATTGAAAAATCAAATATGTTGGATAAAATTTTACAAATCAAACGTTCACATTGTTTTAGAGACTATATTTTATCGTTGCATGATGCCCATAATATAGTCGAACGGGAAATATTTGTGCAGAAAAATAATAACATATTTTATATCTTATTAAGAAATTAAAATTACAATCATTTTTTACTTTCAACTCAACATTATTTTTAAAGCCGTTGACGGTTTGATGTTTAAAGAAAAATGTGTTCAAGAAAATATAAACAAAATCTAAAAGTTGAGAAGTTGAAAAAATTTCATATCGCGTTCATCTTGTACAAGAAATTTCCAATTCAGCAAGCTTTCCTTTTGGTAATATACAACAGGAATAATAGTCCATATGATCTTGTATGCAGAATTTTCAATTCAAGAGAGTTTATATCTATAATATATATGGGAAAAGTTAATATTAGTTTCGAGAAATATATTAAAAAAGAGCACTTCACATTGCCTATATACTGTCGAAACTGTTCAGAATAAGCAACCAAGTGAGAACAAATGATTAGAGTGTACATTAAACTCTCAATATCATATAAATTCCAAATAAAAAATTGCATATCAATACTAAACCAAAAAAAAAAAAATCAAATATTTACAGATCTGAAAATTCCCAAAAAAAAAAATATTACGTAAGATAAATAAGACCTCACAAGACCTCACAAAATGATTCTTACGATTACAGGGAGGACAAAAAGATGTTAAAAAGTAAAAAGATCAAACAAAACAATGGAAAGCTAAAAAAAAAAAACCTTAAAACCAAATAACAGAGAATTCTAATTCTATCATATTTACATAACACAATTTTTATACTTTCATGTTCACATAACAACATTTGATAGTTCATAAATAAAAAATTCAAACAAAACAATGATCAAGGCTTTTTTATCAAACTTTTAATTCCAATACAAAGAACACAAATGAGTAGGATTTCCATCTCATGAAAATCCTCATGAGATGGAAATCCTCATGAAAACTTCACCATCTCATGAAAATCCTCATCATCTAAATTCTTTTTTTTAGAACAAACAGAATAACAAATGTTATCATTTATCCGATTGCAAGAATATGTCAGACAACAACCATAACATAGAAACTAAAGCATACACCACGCACCATCCAACTCATCAAACTGTTAATCCGAATAGAAAGAACATAAATAAGGAGGATTTTCATCAGATCATGAAATAACACCATAACAATTTCCTCTTTCATTTGAAGATAAAAAAAAAACCTTGAAAAAGAAAGACAACAAAAAAATCACTTGAAAAAAAAAACCCCAACATTGCAACAAAAAGTACACAAATGAAAAAATATACAAGCTGGGACAAAAGAAAAACAACATCATGTAACCAATATAATAATAATGAGCAATGAAATACAAAAAAAATTCTCGTGTCTCAAACATGACGCTGCCATCAGAGCTGATTGCAACAAGTGAAGTGCATCAAAACACTCACTTAAACCGGCCTTTAAAAAAAAAAACAGCTTTAAATCTTAAAAAATAAAGTGTAATTATCTTTTACGGTATAGCAAATGAAAAGAATCCATATATTTCTTCCACAAATAAACAAATACTATCCATTAAATGACAAAAGATCACAGTCTTTTAAAGGAAAAACAAAAAATCATATATTTCACCAAAACTTCTACAAAAATAATAATAATAATAATAACACCGCAAACATGGGACGGCCGGACAAAAACCCACTTACCTCTTTTCAGAAGAACGAAGTGCATCATCGACAACGGGAAAATAACAAAAAAAAATGCAAGTCTTAAAGAAAGGAACTATTCGCATCGAATGGCTGCAAAACCCCACCCAAACGCCGATTGCCTTCTGCGGAAAGTACCACAGACTGCAATATGGTCATCCAAGTGAGGATTACCCTGCCATATCGATGGGGTCCTATTAAAGCAAAACCTACAGCCCATCTAAAAAGACCAAACCACCCCTATATAAACATAAAAACACAACACTGCATTATATCTGGAAAAAAAAAAAAAAACTTCACACAACTCAAGCTCCACAAAACAAAATGAATCAAAGTTGAAAAGAAATTCCTTCAAAGAATTAAACCAATCAAGTACATAAATTCAAAGAGAAACAAAAACCAACAACAGAATCACAATTTATAAAAGGAGAAAACACACAAAAAACAGGCAGCTACACGGAGGACGACAAAATCACTGTTCATGGCTATTGACACTTATTATATATAGTATAGATATATAGATAGATATAGATAAATTAATAATGCACATGTAGGGCAGAAAAAGCCAGGAAAACCACAACATGCGAGCAAACAACATACAAAAGGAAAGCAAATAAAAAATTAATAACACATGCAGCGCAGAAAAAGCCACAAAAACCACAACATGCAAGCAAATAACATACAAAAGGAAAGCAAATAACCAAACATAAACTGACTTCCATCTAACCACTCAACCAAAAAAAAACCTCCGACGCACAACATGCAAATCTACAAGGAAAAAATGAATATATTCACAATAAAAAATAATAAAATAATGCAAACAAATTACAAAAAGTTGTAAAAAAAGGGATATCAACCTGAAATAAAGGCCAAAACCAGTTAGTCATCATAACATCAAATGAAAAAGACAACAATTTAAAAAAATAAAAATAATATAAAACAGTTATATACAGTAAATCCATTTATTAAAATCAGTTCCATACTATATATTAATTTTATTTATAAATGCAGTCATAAAATTATAACAAAAAATCACCAAAGATTTATACAGAAATGAAAAAAATTTGCAAACACAACTCTCAAACTAAATAGCCCAAAAATTTACATGCAGTGCAGAAAATTAATAATGCACATGCAGTGCAAAAAAAGCCAAAAAAACCACAATATGCAAGTAAATAACATACAAAAGGAAAGCAAATAAAAAGTTAACAACACACATGCAGTGCGAAACAAGCCCCAAAAATACAACATGCAAGCAAATAACATACAAAAAGAAAGCAAATAACCAAACATAAACTGACCTCCATCTAACCACAAAACCAAAAAAAACCTCGGACGCACAACATGCAAATCTACAGGGAAAAACCCCATAAAACATAAAAAAAATATATATATATATATATATTTATATATATATATTTTCAAAATCATTTGGATAACAAAAACAAAAAATAGAAAATAACTCACAACATGCAAATCTACAGTGGAAAAAAATCAACAAAGACAAACCCAACGCTGCAAATAACAAATGCGAAGAGAGAAAACCCAAACTTAGCGAACTCACAACATGCAAATCCACAAAAAAAAAAAAAAAAAACCATCAAACAACCAAAAAACCTGAAGAGAAAAAAAAATAACAAACAACAACATGCACACCCACAGAAGAAGAAAAAAATCAACGAAGACAAACCAAATGGGACAAATAACAAATCCGAAATGAGAACTCAAAACAGAGAACTCACAACATGCAAACACACAAAAAAAAGAAAAAAAAATCCATCAAACAACCAAAAAAATTATATCTTTTAAAAAAACGAAATGAGAAGCAAAAAAACCGAGCTCAAAAAACATGCAAACCCATAGGACAACTCACGACATACATATCTGAAGGAAAAAAAAAATCAAACAATAAAAAAAACTCCATCTCTTAATAAATCTGTAAATAACGAAATTACAAAAAAAAAAAAAAAACATCGACGAAACCAAAAACATGAAAAAATAAACAGCAAACAACTTTAAAAAAAAAACCCAACAAACCCACGAAAAAATATATTTTTTCACAAAAAACACAAAAACCCACAACATGCAAGCCCGCACCGCAACATGCAAATTTGAAGAAAAAAGTTATTTTTTTCGTAAAAAAGAAAAAAAACAAAAAACCTACAACATGCAAATGCGAAGATAAAACTTTATTTCCTCGCAAACAGACAACACCCAACATGCAAACCCATGTAAAATCCCCAAAAGAACGGCACCCCTAAAAAAAACCCAAAAAACCGCAGTAAAATCTCTAAACCAACAGCACCAAAAAGGAAGAAAAGAAATCGAAAAAAAAAAACCAGAGAGGGAGAGCGTCGCTTTCGGAGAAGAGAGAAGCCGCGTCGCTTTCAGAGAAGAGAGAAGAGAAAGCTTTCGGGAAGGAAAAAGGCAGAGAGAGAGAGTTAAGATCGAACAATAAAGGCAAAGTGAGAGAGAGACGGTCTATATCTCGGGAAAGGAAAATATTAAAAGACTAAAATACCCCAGAAGACCATTATACCCCCAGTTAAACGGATAAAAACACCAAAATAGAGGGATAAAAAAGAGAAAACACAAAAAAAAAAAGGGCAACTACACAGAGGACGACAAAATCACTGTTCATGGCTATCTATACTTATTATATATATATATATATATATATATATATATATTTTGTAAAAATGCTTCGAGATGACTTTCTCCTATTTATTGTTTTTAAGCATTCTAGAAGCCGTATAAAACTCATCATGATTTCAATAACAATAAGCACAATCATTTTCATAAGAAAAACTCTACCCATCTTTCATTTTCTCATCATCCAATGATGTTATATTAAATAATTTGGCTCACAAATGAAATATAATAAAAAGTCCAATCATCTAATTCAACTACATTATGGGATGATAAAAACATTGATGATAAGTAAAACTCTACTTATCATTCATAATCACGATTTAAAATAAAGATATTTTTGCAAGATGAAAATATTTTTATAATTATTTTATAAAAATTCACTTATTTAAAAGGAAAACATTATGTCCACAAAAAAATCTACCGAAATTTTTTACCTAAATTTTTTTAATTTTTTTTAATTTTTTTTTTACTTAATGATTAAATAAGTATTTTTTAATGAATATGTGATTTTTTTATTTTAAAAAAAAATTAAATAGTTTTAAAAAATAGTGAAAGAAAAGATAAAAATAAAAAAAAATAGATTTTGTGTGTTAGGCAGAGGATTTCTGTATGGACGTAGCAACGTCCTATTTAAAATAAACGTTTGTCAAAGTTCTATGTTGTCAAATCGCCATGCAATTTGGACTTTTTCTTGTCGGAATTCGTGATCTTTCCCTGGCCAATCAGCTGGATGCACGATGGAATGCATGGTTTCCTGCAAAGTTAAAAAATATGTACGTTATAAGCAACAGCTGTTATAAGCACCACTGTACGTACAGTTTTCACAAGTATTCAACAAATTACGTATATATCTCCTCATAACACTATAAATAAGGAAGATCGCATCCTGTTTTTAGCTCAGAAACACAAACAAAAATGAAGCCCGTTAGCTCTTCAGTGCTTATTATTCCATTTGTTATTACACTTCTTTTCTCATTTTTATGGGCAACTAAATCGGCTCACACTCATGAAGACTTCCTTCAATGCCTGACCCTTCATTCTGGAAACTCCACCTCCTCAATTTCTCAAGTCATTTACACCCACGCCAATTCCTCATATTCATCTGTATTGGAATTCTCCATACAAAATCCTAGATTCTCAACACCTGCCACCCCGAAACCTCTAGTCATTATTATGCCATTGCATGTCTCCCAAATTCAAGCAACCATTAAGTGTTCCCAAAATCATGGCATGCAAATAAGAGTTAGAAGCGGTGGTCATGATGTTGAGGGCCTTTCTTATGTTTCTTATGTTCCATTTGTCATAATCGATCTGATAAATCTTCGTTCAATCAAAGTTGATGTAGAAAATGGCACTACATGGGTTGAAGCCGGTGCCACTATCGATGAAGTATACTATAGGATTGCCGAGAAAAGTAGAAACTTTGGCTTTCCGGCAGGAGCTTGCCCGACTGTGGGTGTTGGTGGACACTTCAATGGGGGAGCGTACGGCACCATGTTGCGCAAATATGGCCCTGCTGCAGATAATATTGTTGATGCCCAAATGATTGATGTTACGGGCAGAATCCTTGACAGAGAATCCATGGGAGAAGATCTATTTTGGGCCAATCGAGGAGGTGGAGGGGCCAGCTTTGGAGTCATTGTTGCGTCAAAAATCAAGCTGGTTCATGTTCCATCAACTGTGACTGTATTCACAGTTAATAGGAACTTGGAACAAAATGCAACCAAGCTTGTTCATCGGTGGCAATATGTTGCAGACAAGCTAGATGAAGAACTATTAATTCTTGTCATCTCAAGTGCTGCCAATTCAAACCAAGAAGGGAGGAGAACAATACAAGCTTCATTTATGTCCTTGTATCTCGGAGGGATAGATAATCTCCTTTCATTGATGCAAGAAAGTTTCCCTGAACTGGGTTTCGTAAGAGAAGATGGCACTGAAATGAGCTGGATTGAATCTACCCTCTACTTCGCGGGGTTTCCAAATGGGAAATCCTTGGATGTACTGCTAAGTAGGACTCCTCTAACAAGATCAACTTTTTTCAAAGCAAAATCTGACTACGTGATGGAACCTATTCCAGAAGTTGGCTTGGAAGGGATTTGGGAGAGATTTTACCAAAAAGAGGCCGAGGAAGCAATTTTGGTGATGATTCCGTATGGGGGAAGAATGAGTGAAATCTCGAAATCTGCAATTCCTTTCCCACATAGAGTTGGTAACATCTACAAAATCCAACTCTTGGTGTATTGGGAAGAAGAAGGAATTGCGGCATCCGAGAGGCATATAAGTTGGATCAGAAGGCTTTACAGTTACATGGCTGCCTATGTTTCAAAATCTCCAAGAGCTGCATACATCAATTATAGGGACCTTGACATAGGAACAAATAGTAAGGAAGACAACACAAGCTATAGACGGGCAAGTATATGGGGTACTAAATATTTCAAGAGCAACTTTAACAGGTTGGTTCATGTGAAGACCATGGTCGATCCCACTAATTTCTTCAAGAATGAACAAAGCATCCCGGTTCTTTCATCATGGTGAGAGGTGATTTTACTTACAGAAGATATTGTACTCAGCAATAAATCCTCTCTCTATCTCCTTTTACCTATTATTCCATTTAATAAGCACATATCATAGAGGCCATATATATCGATATTTTTATATGTACATTGTAAAATAAAAGGGTTTCCACAAATTGAGGCATATAGTCTGTTGATGCATATGTATACATATATATATATATATATATATATGTAAAGAAAAATATATATTGTATTTTGTGACATGTTCCATTAATAATAATATATACAGTTTTCATTTGCGTCAATTATATATTTTGATACGTTGTTTTGGTGGTTATGAATTAATGATACTCAATTACATCACTAACCAACTCTTAGCCTCGTTTAGATACATAAATCTCTCATCTCATCTCATCTTTATAATTTTCTCAAATTTCTACACAAAATATAATAAATAATTTAAATTTTTTAAATTTCAAAATAATAATAATATTAAAAAATAATATTTTATTTAACTCATCTAAAATCATCTTATCTCATCTCATTTTATTTCATTATTAACAAGGCCTGAGCTCGATTATATATAATATTCTGAAATACAGAGAAAGTCTCTGACAATTGCCGGTCACAAGAAGCGAGCAGCTAAAAATGGCTTTCATTTTCAACAAAAAATTGACATATGGGCAGTAGAAGGTGGAAAACATCCACGATCATTGTCCAATATATTTCTATGGATAAATTAATTGCGATTAAAATAAATGATTAGGTGGCTTATAATTTGATATATACAAAAATAATTTTAGATAAAAATACGAGCTCTATATATCTATACTTGAGGGTATTATACTATCTAGAATTCTAATAGCATCATCAATTAAAATATATTAATTAAGCAGCTTCTTCTTAAAGAAAAGGTTGTACGAGAACTACTTTAAAATTAATAAAGTCCTTAAGTAGAATAAAAAAGAGCATTTATAACATATTATTTGCGACAAAAATGCTATTTGTGATGAAAACAAACTCATTTTAGTAGAAAATAGTCATTTTTACAAGACATAACCGATTATAAATAAACAGTTTTCTTGTAATGACTATTATTGATATTATATCCACACGCAAATGTGTGTGTGTGTGTGTGTGTGTGTGTGTGTGTATATATATATATATCTCATGTATTTATGTATGGATGTAGAAAGAGTCTAAAATTTACACCAATGAAATTTGGTGAAGAAAAGTGACAATTAGTTGCATGGTCAAAGTTTAATATTGTCAAAATAGATTAGGTTAGAGGTTTCAAATTGAACCCCTAACCTAATTTATGGTTTCAATCCGAAACCCTAAATTAGGTTAGGGGTTCTAATTTAGGGGTTCGGATTGAACCCCTAGATTATTTAGGATCTTGAATTTGACACTCTAAGAGCCGGTTTGGATTCGAAAAGCATCTCATCCCATCACATCTCATCTCATCATTACAACTTTTCCAAATTTTCATATAAACATATAAGAAATAATTCAATTTTTTCAAATTCTAAAATAATAATAATATTATAACAATATTTTATTCTACTATTCACAAACCATCTCAACTCATGTCTGAATAAAAAAAGGACCTAAAATAGTCTAGGAGTTAAATCCGAACCCCTAAACTAATTTAGGCTTTCAGATTGAACCTCTAAATTTTTTCCTAAAAATAAAACACTAAAAGTCTAACCTAATCACACAATCCAACTTCACAATACCATCATCCATCGAAAATATAAAACAATTTGTATTTCAAAATCTCAAACTTAGGGCCTTGAGATACTTACAAGGTGAGATTGAGAGAAAATGAAATCTACGACAACGACGATGTGAGCTACAATGACGTCGTGACAGGGCCTCGAGATACTTACAAGGTGAGATTGAGAGAAAATGAAATCTGCGACAACGACGATGTGAGCTACAATGACGCCATGACTGAGTGAAAGAGTTAAGAGAGAGTTTGAGAGAGAGAGTCTAAGGGGTTGTTTGGAAATAATTTTCATCTCATCCTATCTCATCTTCTTCCCAAACATCACTCAAAGACACACTTTTAAACTAATCATTATAACTTTTTCAAATTAATCATTACACATTTTCCAAACTACCAAACAAAATACAAAAACATAATTCAACTTTTTCAAATCTAAAAAAAAAAATAATATTGTAACAATATTTTAAGTTTATAATATTTTTTATTCAACTATTTCTGTCTCATTTTTTAAGACCTAGTAAATACTTAACTCAAACTATCTCACTATTATTCACAAATCATCTTAATATTATTCAAAAAATATCATCTCATCTCATTCCTCATGCATTTCTTAAGAGGCATGAAAAAGAGACACATAGATGCAGAGCAGGGGATGATTAAACCTAAAATGAAATGATGCCGTATAAACTCTTCAAAATGACGTTGTTTCATTACAAAACTTATTTCTTTTTAATATATATATATATATATATATATGTATATGTATATATATATATATATATGTGTGCCAGGCGATCTAGTGAAATCCGAGTAGGGTAGAAGCCTGGCCCAACACCCGTCCCAGCCTTTCACAATGGGCGGTTGCCCGCTCGTTCGCCCGCCCGTCTACTTGCATGATGCAGGAGGACAACCTTGCCCACCCCAGGCATGGGTCTGGGTGGGCAAAGCAGTACTAGGCCCCCATGCCTAAGCTGTACCACTACCACGAATATATCCCCACCATCGGATTCTTTGCCCGCTAATCCACCAACAACCATCCATTGCTTATTTCCGGCCAATGTGCAGGTGAGGTTCATGTGCCAGCTTTATTCATTAACGATTTAGTTCCTTTCATCTTATTTTTGAGAAGCAAAACACGTAAGCCACTATCTTCAAATTAATGTGGGATTATGTATGCTTTTCTTTTATCTAGAGTTGGTATCTGCTCATGATTTCCTATCTTTCGATGCAGGGATATATGGGAAGTGATAATCTCTATTTGTCAACTGATCACTACAATCAATCTCAACGATTTTATTAATATAAAAATAAGCATAACTTGAGTACAAAAGTTGTCCGTATGAGAATGCATTTAGGGCTCGGTTGGATAGTGAAATTATCTCATCTCATCTTATCTTATCTCATATCATTATTATATATTTTTTTAAATTTCTACATAAAATATAATAAACAATTTAATTTTTTCAAATATAAAAATAATATTAATATTAAAAAAATAATATTCTAACAATGTCTCATCTCATCTCAACTTACTATCCAAATAAGCCCTTAGTTACGAACTAAAGATAAATCCAAGGAATTCATAAAAATCTAGACCATAGAAATATACGGCCGGCCAACACAAGAGAACATTGTTTTTACAGCGCTATTAAGTCGTCGCATTAGGGTATGAAACTGTCGATAATACCCTTCAGCCACGTTTTTCCGCTCGCAGACAAAACACCACGATTTTACCTTGACATTTGCTCTGGTTTTCGCCGATAAGGGAACCACCGCATAGATGGACTATTTTTGTCGATTTACACGCCGAGAAAGCCATAAACTTGGTTGACGTTATTGCTTTCCATCGAATCGGCCTTCTCGCCGCAAAGGGAGATCAACCCCCTGCGATCTATAGTTTGTCGCATATGAGATCCTTCATCTTGCCATTTTCAAAAACCGCCAGAGAAGTTAGCTGCAGTGTAATCGGACGCCGAAGAAAGGCTGTACACTATTTACGGTGTTTGCCCAAAACGCCGATTCCAAAATTGCGACCAGGTAACTTTTACGAGGGTTGTTAATTTGGCGCAATAGGAATTTTACTAGGGTTTTACCAGGTAAAAATATTTCCTTCGCTATTAATTTTTTTGCATGAATTCCACAAAATTTCATAAATTTTATAAAAGTTCCTATATTCATGATGATCTGTGGAAAAAATGGTACTACCACTCCCAATCTTGTGTTCTTGTGTTCTGCGCATGCATATTGGTTTTTGAGCATAATTTGCGCTGGTTGGATGGATTACAAATCAATTACTTGGCACCATAAACATTCAAGGTACGTTTCATGAGCATGATGTTCTTACTTTTTTTATCTCCGATATTGGGTCTGCAAATGATATGGTAAGTTTCACACATGATCATGACACAAACACATATATAGATACTACATCACTATATTATATTCTCAGTCCTTCAATGCTTGTCACTATATAATACATCCTAGCTAATCAATTTTGACCTGCTCATTGAGCCAGATGCAAGCATATATTGTTACAATGATTCCCAATGCCTGCATCTGGTTTTAAAACATGCCAAAAATGATCAATATGTCTACGTACAACATTCAATCCAAATTGCATGCATATACAACAAGCATGCATCTCATGATCAGCATGAAAATACTCTTTCATACAGTAGAAATTTGATAACTTAGTTAATTAGCAGTACCATAACAATGCATCCATAGTTGCTATTTCAACATGCTAGCAGTCCTACTCACTCTACACGTACATGTACATACTCCAAATGAATTTTTACACTTAGAAGTTGTTGGGGGTATTGGCTAGCACATCCCAAAAAAGCTTTTGCCTTGGAAGGTGAATTGACCTATTACAAAACACATCAATAAAATGGAAGCAGACCATATCCTACATCCATGAATTCCACACAACCACCAACCTATAATGACTCCTTGGTCATCCCTATACCATGCATCATGAAGTACTTACAATGGCCAAAAGAACAAAACACTCATCTTTTTCCAGCTTCAGCCTAAAACATCCTAAACAAAATTCCATAAACAAAATTCCTTGAAGGGGTTACATGTCATTTAGTATCTGCTGGAAATTAATGGCCTTTTAAAAAATATAACTAATGATGAGATAATTTTAAACAAATGAGTTTATATTTACCTGATGTTGACAGGGCCATTACCAACCTCTTGTGTACCACCTGAACTGGAATCATAACATATTAGTTATATAATATTGCCTATATATACAAGAACCCTTTGTATAATAGCAATAATTTCAGACTAATTCTGGTTTTACAAAATTGGCTAATGTTATATATAAAACTCCATTTTACTAGAGCACTATAACAATATCTCTTATTTAATTACACTTGTCTATCTTATTCAGCATTAAAGCAGACCTACAAATGACACCCACTTAAATAATTAAGAGGATATCTCCTTGCAATAGGCTATAAATTCAAAGCTGGCCAATTTATCTACCACGTATGACCTATGTAATTTAATAGCATGCAAGCATATATGTTGTGGCGCCCCCAATCCCCCTTATAGAAGTACACGGGGATCGAGACACCAGGATGGTGACAACATGGTCACACATCCTAACGAAGTGCCAGTGTGTGTGTACATGCAACGGTGTACAAATAAAATAACGCAGCGGATAGTCAACTAAGTACCAGAATTTAAAAACAACTAAACATCAGTAGAGGTTTAAAAGTAGTTATACAGTCATCCAAAATAAAGTTAACACATGTCCCAAAAATACAATAAGCAAAATAAAATAATAATAACAAGTGATCCCAGATCACTCCTCGGGCGGAGCCGTCTCCTCAGGCTCGCCCTCCTCCTCATCTGCATCAAAATCTGCGTTACCACAAAAGGGTACCACAGGTAAGTATGACCCAAATAATCCTCAAGAAATAAAATGCATTTAATGCAACCAACATGCATGCATATGATGAAATATGCATTTTTCTCAAAACATCATTTTCCCCGAAAATGACAATTTCCAACACACGCCAAAGTCTCATTGGCCCAAAAATAATCCGTAAAACATTTTCCCAGAAAATGATTTACACAAAATCCACGCACACTATTTTCCCAGAAAATAGCCACTTTAATCCTTTATTAACCTATGCACCATGGCCTCCCCTAGGGACCATCCGCACGTCCTGGCTTCGTAGCGATGCTCAGTTCCGCGCCCAGCCCGTTCATGGCCGAGCACCCACTACGCAACAAGCGATGCCCAGTTCCGCGCCCAGCGCGTACATGGCCAGACATCCTCTAGTCCCCGCCAGCAGAAGGACCACGGAGTCGGCACGAATCTCTCGTCCGATCCCATCATCGCCCAGCGACAATCCAGGGGACGTTACTCAGTTTATTCCGCTCCCGAGTAACCAGAGGAACTCCACCGAGATAATGCCCCATCTCGGCTTGGGGTCGTGATACACACGCACCCAAAAACATTCTCACATAAAATCACAATTTCCAAATCACACATGAGCATGAATGCACTACACGAAAACCCAGTTTTCTTTACAAACATGATCATGCATGAAATAATGAGATGTACATGTACCAACAGAAATCCACAACCATCAATAACCAATCCCAACAAATCCAACCAAACAACTCCAACCAATAAACCATCTGCCTCCCGTACTCCTCGGACTCAGTCCGGCAAAACCAATCATCAGATTGAATACAGTGAAATGTGTTAGTGCAAAAATACATTAAATTCACAAGAATTCTTTGGAGAAATACTTACAGTGCAATATAATAATTTCCGGAGGATCACGAAGCTGAAAATGGCAACGTCTGAGCAACACCACAGTGTAAAATACACTGTGGCCGTGGGTCACAGATGCCCACTTTTCAACGAAGACAAACTAAGACCCAAAAATGATAGGGTAGGGCCTAGAGAGGTCGGTGAAGCCAATGGTGGTGGTGGTTTGCCGTGGATGGCGGCGCAAGGGGTGGTCTTAGGCCAAAAAAAGTGCAAATCGGAAAAGTACTTAGTGTGGCTTTACCGGTGACGGATCGGTGCTGGGGTTGGGTCCATTGGGTTGCCAAGAGGTCGGGAATGATGTGGTAGGAAGATGGTGGCCAATGGCGGTGCGACGGCGGTGCAACGGCGGAAAGAGCGCCGCGGCTTCGTGGGTCTCTAGGGGGCTAACGGCGGCGAGCTAGGGGCTGAGGTTGGTGGGGAAGGACGACCGGCGGGAGGGGAACACGAGGGGACGGGCGGTGAGGGTCACCGCCGGCTCACGGCGGCCGGCTGGGTGGAGGCCGAAGTCGCACGGGGAGAGAGAGAGGGTTGGGTCGCGCGGGGAAGAAAGGAAACCGAAGGAAATAAGGGGGAAAAGAAAAAAAAGAAAGGAAAAGAAAAGGAGAGGAAAAGAAAATAGGGGAAAAGAAATGAGGTTCAATCCTCATAACTTGGGTCACGAAAATGATCCAACGGAAACGATCTTAGAACCACAAGTTAAATAAAATAATTTAAACGTAATGGTAAAGTCAATTTGAAATAATTAAATCCCACAATAATTAATTTAAATATGAAAAGTAATTTAAATGCACAACAATAAATAAATATTAAGAAAGCACATAAAAATTAATTTTCACCAAATTAAAAATCCTAAAAATAACCCAATTAAAATCCAATAATTTTAAAATAAGAGAATAAATTTTTGAATAAATAAAAATAATCCTTTAGTAAAAATACACTAAAATACGGGGTGTTACATATGTGGGCCAATTCCTCTAATCCAGTTAGACTGTACAACATGTTATCCTCAAGATATTCTATGTAACAGTTGAATGACTCATACATGAGCTGTCAAAGCTGGATATAATAGTAGTATCCCTATTCTTACTGCTTTTTCTTCATTCATCAATGAAATAGTAGTTTCCCTCGCTTTTTTAAGCAGCATTTAAAAGAGGATAAATTTTTTTTGGATTGACTGATCACAAAACCAAGTAACCAGGATAAATATTAGGGAAAAAAAATATTTAACTCTTCAATTTCCACATTACCTTCATAAGCTTCCTTGATCCTCTCCAACAAGAGTAGAATAGAGTAGAATCTTGGACAAAATTAATGTTGCTAGTACTTCATTCTCCCCACGAAAACTTCATCGAAAAAGGTAAGCAAAAGTGTAGGACAAAATAATTATAGTAGTTACTGCTAGCTTGCAACGGATGCCAAAGGAATTTCAGCTTGAGTCACTCTTTGAGACTCTACTTCTGTCTCCGCTTCTATCTCCACTTCTGACATTCTCAAGTTTAAAAGTGTCTCATATTCTCGCATATGTTCTTGCATTTCCATTAGGCCACTTTCAAACTCTTTAAGCCGATATCGGTAATACTCTGCATTTTTTCTATTTTGTTCATTTTCCTCGACAAGCCATTCATACTCCTCATTGGGTACTCCAGGAACTTTAGGAGATTTGGGCATAACAGAGTGGCCCAGCCCTCGGGAATACCCTAGCCTATGTCCCAAAACCTCCCTAAATATTCCTGTTGCTGCTTCATCTGTGCAAGCATATGGCTCAATAGCATTCATCTTTTCAACCGTCTGATTATGTTGCATGAATCAGAACCACCATTACCATCATATCAGTAACAACTTAACTTATAACTTTACACGCGTATGTATGCTTGCTAACACCAAAAGAGTTCACTCGCCATGTACTAAACAAGTTAAAATTAATACTAGTGTAGCTATACTTCCTTAAACAAATAGATGCTCACATAATTGTCTTCCGTTGTTGGTGTGATAAATCTGCCCTTTTTGTTTGACCAATGCACATCTTTGTAGAAATCAATCAAATTCTTGTCCTTCTACTTGTCATAAAAATACCAGTCACATTACTATAGTATTCCAGATATTGACCAACTAGAGTTTGCCACAACACCTATGACATGGAATTGTGGCAATACCTTTCTCTCCATTAGTACAATAAATGATGTCCTTCCGCTTGTGTGGTTGACCTTTTGTTTTTCCTATTTTCTTTGTTCTGGCTAGACATTTTATGCAACAAAACAAATTTTTCATCAATATGCTTAAGTTCGATTGAATGGATGCCAATAGGAAAAAGGTTAAACTTAAAGTAGTTATTAGATTTGGGAAATTATAAAGTAACTTCTCCATATCTAGAATCTGTCCAAAATAATTTTTCTAAGTAATATAGCTATATAATCACATTGGCTACCCGTTATGTATCTGTTTTATAACAGTTCATTAGAACAAAGTTAAACATATGAATTTTGATATGAATATATAGTTCTTACCTTGAATGAATCACTCCCCCACCGATTGCATAACCACTCCCAAACTGGCTGCTCTACCAACCCACCTCCATTAGCTAGTGCCTCCTCATGTCTTGCATAACTCAAGTATTTAAGGTGTAGCTTATAATGAAATGCATTTTATGCACGAGATAGCTGATTTGTGACTGTCTGACGATGATGTTTCTTGGTCCAATCCAAGACAAAGTCAGCCTATCAATGTCATTGAGTTAAAAACCCATCTTAGATTTTTTTATTACTTTGTACAATT
Organism: Juglans cinerea; assembly: GCA_961763995.1. NCBI lineage: Eukaryota > Viridiplantae > Streptophyta > Magnoliopsida > Fagales > Juglandaceae > Juglans > Juglans cinerea. The sequence continues at coordinate 19,079,038 of CAUIVZ010000008.1, forward strand.
TAGTCATTAACTCGGCAATTTTTTAAACACAATATTTGCATAGTTTCTTCCAAAAGCTCGTGGGTTTTAACTTATATCTGAGTTCATTTACTTGCTTCACATTGGGAAGTCAGAATAAGCATATATAACTTCTAATAAGCAGGAAAATTCTTATAGTAGTTCTTGATTCAAATTACAACATGCTTGTATTGTGCCTCACCATCAAAAGAACTTATTGAAATTATTTAATTAATAGCACTTAGCAAATCAATGGTATGAACCATAAAAATGAAAGCCATACTCGAACTCGTTCAATAAGTTCCTCTTTCTCTTTTTCATCGACAACACTCCAGCTAACATGCCTCATTTCCGCATAATGCTTCACGATCCATGTAACTCTCTTTGTGTAGATTGTTCTGTTGTTGCATGATGGACCTATCTTCCCATCTTTTATCTCAAGTGGTATCCTGCCAAACTTTCACATCCTCTCAAACTCCGTACCTTTGGCTACACCCCTATGATGTTGGCTAGTGTTTGCTACTATACCAACAACACAAACAACAGTATATGCTATTAAACCATGGAGTATATATAGTATCTCTAGAGGAGCAACACAAGCAGAATGTTTATGAAATACTAACAGGAAAGGATGTAACTTATACTTACCATTGTCTGTCATTTTGACCTCTACAGGATTAGAAGGATGCAAAAATGATGGATGCAACTCATCTGGGGGTTGAGTGGAATCATTAGAGTCCACGGCAGCAACTTCATCTCTCAAACTCCAACCTACTGGTTCTGGCTGTAGGTTTCGTCCAACGGTCTGTAACACTTTAGCTCGCATAGGTCCAGAAGCTCATCAGCCTTTCCCTCTAGTGCTACTTCATTATGGCCATGAAACCAACACAAGAGAAGTAAATAGATGCTCTGTAAACTCCAGCTAACATATATGTTGGTGAAATACACAATAATATAATAAAAATTACAATGTAATTAAAATTAAAACGAAGCCAGTTTGGACTGAGGCCCGAAAATATCGCTCTCTTTAAGGAGATTCAAGCCCTCTGCGGTGTACAAAGTCTCAAATTAACCGGTGCAGCAGAAATCTTCTTGACTTGACTCCTCCAGGATACAACGGCCCAACTGATCGTCGTATAGCCCGAACCAACTCTGCACAAATGGTTGAGCCCAAAGCTCCTCTCAAAGAACACCTTTCTTTTATCTGGAAAATCTCTTAAAAATATATACTCACTAAGTATATTTTTTTATCACACTTTTTGTCAAATATTCCACACACATTATATTACGTAAGACTACCCAAATATATACATATATATAGTAGATAGACGTAAGCGGAAAAAAACGACAAAAGAATAAAATAAATGGCCAACGTTAACAAAATAAATAAGCTAACGTCTACAACTTCAAAAACTCTTTAAAAACCCTTCAAAGCCCAACGTTCTCCCGAAAGAAAACTCTTTAAAAACCCTTTAAAAAACTCTTTAGAAACCAACGAACCATTAAGAAATTAAAACCTCCGGAACGTTAAAGAATTTAACTTACAACGTCTTAAGGCATAAAACCACTTGAAAACCATAAACGGTTTGAACGCTTAAAGACCAAGACTCTCCCCAGCGGCAATTTAATGACCAGCCCCCATTAAACATAACGTAAAAGACCAAAAGGCAAAGACAAGCAACCGTAAGAAATAAACATATATTATTAAAAAATACTAACATTCCCCCACTATTTTTTAAAATAATATGAATAATAATACGAGAGATATACTTCCAGATAAAGAAGGATTATTATATATCATGAAGGTGTGCTCTGCATTGAACCCTCACTTAGTGAAATAACAACCTTTACTCCAGAGTCAGTAGTGGTCTCAGACTTGAACTATGACTGCTTAAGGGAAATAAAGAATTATTACTCACACATAAAAATCCAGGTGTTGACATGAGCTTTATTAGCTAGCACATTACGGCCTTGTACTCATCCCGGTTTCATGAGTGTATTTGAGAATAAACCCAAATCTCATAGAGAGCGGCCCCACTCTCACACTCACATAGGTGAAATCTGTCAAGGGTGTTCCTGTAATTCTTACACCCTACTCATAAGAGCTACAGAATTTCATTAAGAGTTTCTTTCATAAACTCATCCTCCATAACATTACAGGATAAATGCACTCACATCATAGGAATGAGAAATAAAACAATAGTGCATTTCTTACGACCATCATATGATTCGTTTTTTCCATTGAACCTAGTTCTCAGGATCTCTGGTCCCCGGGTTGGGTATCCTCATACATGGCTCTTGAATTATGGGTTTTAATCTCATTCCTCTCGATGTATTTCAGATCATTTCTCTTGTCAAAATTTTGTATAGTGGATCCACATTAATAACACCATCAGTAAAGAAATCTCACAGTACTGTATTTTTCTTCTAAATGATCTGGATTTACCGTTATAATAATGATTTTGTACTCTATCAATTATAGTAGTACTATCACAATAAATTAATTGATTTTTTTCACAAGGAAATAAATCCCTCATCAAATTTACTTTTTTATTAAAGCTAAAGCAATTCAACTCCATATATAGTTGACTTAGCAATAATACTGCAGCTCAGAGCGTTCAATAAAGCACTTTAAATCTAAAACGGCTTAAGAAATAACAATATTACAGCCAAAAACAGTCCAAAGAATTAATACAATGTACGTTTTAAACAAACCAAACGGCAACAAACATAAAAGCATCCAATTTTAATATATACTAAATTGTTTGCCGCTTGAAAAGTTTTTTCCGTAAACATGCATCAGTTACCAAAGAGGTCACCATTTATGGCTTTTCTCAAAAACTCAAAGAATAGAAAAAAAAAACGTTGGAGCCAAATATTTTAAAAAAATATTATTTTCTAAAAACTTGACCCCCACTAATTTTTAGATTTAAATAGAAATTTTCTTTTCATAAAAAAATACTCTTTACTCAAAAATCACTCTATTCCAAAATGAAGAAAAATGAACTGCTATTTTTATTCCAAATCTGAGAAGTACATAAGTATGTGTGCCAAAATATTTAAAAAAATAATGCACATAAAAACAAAAAACATACTATGCTTTATTCTCAATATTCAATTTAAACATCTCATCACAAGCATAGCCCTCGCCCACAAAAACTCCATTTTTTGTAATAACATACTAATCAAATTCCATAGTTTGTTTAAAACCCGCTTTGTTGAGTAAAAAACTCGACATCAAATTCTTCCTCATAGACGGTGTATAGAGAACATCTTTTAGCATCAATATACGTCCAGAGATGAATTTCAACTCAACCTCACCACTCCCAAGAACTTCGGTTTTACTTGAATCACCAAGCATTAGTCTTTTCTTCTTCAAAGGGAGTAAATTTTTTGAACCAATCTTTATCATAGCATACATGCCTATTGGCACCAGAATCTGCCCACCACCCTTCAACAAATTGAACCATGTTAATGTCTGTGACCATTGCTACAAACAGCTCCTCAGTTACATTAACTTGAGGATCATTATCTCGCTTTCGAAACTTACAAATTCGAGCAAAGTGCCCAAATTTGCCACAGACAAAACATGCTTGATTTTGTGAAGGGAGTCCTTGGTTCTTATCATTTTGGTTTTGAAAACCTTTTTTGTGAGGTCTACTAAATTTTTTGAAATCTTTTCTTTGTGGCGTCTAAAAACTATTTCTTGAATTTTGACCTTTGGGCAAGCTACCATTTTCAGAAATTAAATTTACCTTTGTCGTGGTATCTATCCTCATTACCATTTTGAAATACCAAATCATCTTGGCCTCTTGCTTCCTCCTCTACACGAATACGTGTGATTAATGTCTCCAAAGAGGTCTCTTTTTGTTTATGGCGCATCGACTTTTGAAACTCTCTCCACGAAGGTGGTAGCTTGTCGATGATGCCACAAACAATTAGATTGTCTCCAATCTTGATACCTTCGGATCGAACTTCAGTTACAACCATTTGAAAATCTTGCGCTTGCTCCGCAACGGATTTTTCATCTACCATTTGATATCGAAAGAAGCGACTTGCTACATATTTCTTCGCTCCGGCTTCTTCCGTATCATATTTACTCTGTAAAGCTTTCCAATTTTTCTTCGCAGATGTGTAAGTAGTATTGTAGTAATCATAAAATTGATCAGCAAGACAATTTAAAAGATAGCATCGACATTTATACTCATCTTTGGTATATTTCTCAATCTTTTCTTCATGAACTTTCACTTGTGCTTCAGTCATGTTGTCGGTAGTAATCTTGCTAGGATTCTTTGCAGTGAGAGCATAGGAGACGTTGAGAAGGCTTAGATAGAAGAGCACCTTGCACTTCCATCTCTTGAAAGAAGCTCCATTGAACCGGAAGGGCTTGTTAAGATCTCCAATGCTTTCCGTGGATTTTTCAGTCAAAGGCTCCATGATTGAATTTCTCCTTAAAATTGTTGGTGAAATACACAATAATATAATAAAAATTACAATGTAATTAAAATTAAAACGAAGCCAGTTTGGACTGAGGCGCGGAAATATCGCTCTTTTTAAGGAGATTCAAACCCTCTGCGGTGTACAAAGACTCAAATTAACCGGTGCAGCAGAAATCTTCTTGACTTGACTCCTCCAGGATACAATAGCCCAACTGATCGTCGTATAGCCCGAACCAACTCTGCACAAGCGGTTGAGCCCAAAGCTCCTCTCAAAGAACACCTTTCTTTTATCTGGAAAATCTCTCAAAAATATATACTCACTAAGTATATTTTTTTATCACACTTTTTGTCAAATATTCCACACACATTATATTCCGTAAGAATACCCAAATATATACATATATATAGTAGATAGACGTAAGCGGAAAAAAACGACAAAAAGAATAAAATAAATGGCCAACGTTAACAAAATAAATAAGCTAACGTCTACAACTTAAAAAACTCTTTAAAAACCCTTCAAAGCCCAACGTTCTCCCGAAAGAAACCAACGGCAACTGAACCATTAAGAAATTAAAACCACCGGAACGTTAAAGAATTTAACTTACAACGTCTAAGGCATAAAACCACTTGAAAACCATAAACGGTTTGAACGCTTAAAGACCAAAACTCTCCCCAGCGGCAATTTAATGACCAGCCCCCATTAAACATAACGTAAAAGACCAAAAGGCAAAGGCAAGCAACAGTAAGAGATAAACATATATTATTAAAAAATACTAACAATACATCAACTAGAGTTTGGCTACCAAGTTTGTAGTCGTACAGAAGGGAAATCATGCATGTGCCTTCTCAGATATGCAGAAATGGATGGTACTGAAGATAGCTTCTCGCAACTTTACAGCTCCACCCAGCAGAAATGGAAAAACTATTCCCCCTGGTATTTCAAGATATTAGCTAGACAGATAACAATTGGTAATGAAAAACAACATTCCCGCTTAAATGCTTAGAGCACTCCCAACGGCTTATCTAAAAACTTCATTTATGTATAATTTAAAGAAAATGGTCTGAAAGTGGTGTCCAACGGATCATGTATTTCATCTGTAATTTGCATTTCTCTACAGTATTACCGCTACATCTAGCGATTACTATTCACAACTGTAAATCATTTTTTAATTATTTCTCTCTTATCTATGTACTTTCCAGTTTCCTCTCTTCTACCGTGTTTTAATTTATTTCATTTTAGCCCCTTTTCGCACCCCATCTGTTTATTTCGCGCCTTCCCTTCCTCACTGGTGCCTTCTGCTCATCTTCCATCGATCACCAGAGTTGCCTTCTACTCGTCTTCAAATCTCTACATTTTCAATTCAAGCATCATTCCACAGTTGCCTTCTGCTCTCGTCTTCCATCTATCTTGGCGCAACTCCTATTCCGAGTGGGTTTTGGGTATGGTTCAACCTCTTCTCTCTCAATCTCTCTATTCTCCTTCGAATAAGTTATGTGATAATTTTTAGTAGATGAAATCTTGGATTTTCGAGCATGTTGGTATTTTTTGGAGTTTTTTCTTCTTCAAATTTGGGGATGGTCGCATATTTAGGGTTTTTTGTTAGATTCTGGGAGAGATGAGGATGGTCGCATATTTTTCTTCTTTAAAATATGCTCTGCCGAGAATGCATTCTTATAACTAGAAAAAGCTTTAGATTGTGGAGGAAGAGGATTTGACGTAGGCCTATCTGCATTTTGCAAAGGGAATTATAACCTCCATGATTGAAAATCTTCCCATCCAAAACTTAAAACACAACCACAAAGCCAATTATCTCAAACGAATATGTTGATACCTCTTGTCTACTTTGTTGATTGGCGTCCTTCTTTGGAACTCTGAGCCTTTTCTTCTTCACAATTATCCATCTATATATATAGATGTATATTCAAATTGAATGGGGTTGGTGGAGAGGGTGTATAGAGGTGAATGAAGTTGGCAATGGGCTGAATGTTCAGCCTTTTCTATTGTTAAAATCCAACTCTAGTTATCATTAATTATGTATTACTTTTGAGTCTTCTACTCAGTTGTATGCTATTTAAGAGAAATGGATAGAATATAGATGAGGCAGCAAAATCTCTTAACAAAAATGTTGGCTTAGGGAAATTTATTGAAATTAAATGGTTGTCTCAACAAAAATGGTTGGCTTACTCAATATAATCTCTTATTATTTGTTGAATCAATTTAAATGTTGTAAATGCTGACCATTCGTATGCTGTTAAAGCTCTAAAAGTGTCATCCATCGAAGGGTCCCTACATATTCTTATTTGGGTTGAATTTATGAAACTTGGTGCTTTTTTGGCTTCATTTATTTTCTGAAACTTGGTGTTTTATTTGGCTTCATTTTAGTTTAGCCTGCTATATTATTTACCATCTGAAAATTTTCAAACTGGGAGATTCTACTTGCTGTCTCCCAGCTTTTCATCATATATATATATATATATATATATATATGAAATGAATTGGATGTGGTTGGTGGAGGGTGTATAGATGTGAATGAAGTTGGTACTGGGCTGAATGTTCAGCCTTTTCGATGGTTGGATACAGCAGCTTGAGTTCTGTTGGGTGCCTTATTGGGCATTGTCGCCCGCACAAGATATGCTTGTTAAAATGTTGGATTGACCAATAGACCAAGCATGGAATGATTTAGGTCGTTGATGGCTTTGGGTTTACTGATACTATCTATTTCATTTTGTAAAAACAATAATACTAACTACAAATCAAACCTCACAATTGCAACTAAATAAATGAAGAGTATGATGAATTATGACTCTGTATTCACAACAAAGCTTTAGTACTAGATCTTTGCGTATTTATTATTTTTTCTCAAGCTGCGATGGTTTTCTGAATTAATGTTTTCGTAGAGTTGCAGAAACTGAAAGTTGATACCTAGTCTCCCGGGTGCATGGCACAAGATATTGACAAAAGCACTGCAGAGCATGAGAGTTTTTTCCCATTCCATATTCGAATTTTAGTCATGTTCCATTATGTAAAGCTGTAGGAAAGTTATTTGAGTAAGACGAACACACTCAAGCTCAATTTCCAGCTCGCCTCTCTCAACCTTCTATAGTATCAAACTGATTTCCTGACCCTCTCATCTCCAATGTTCATACTTCATATTTAAGCTTCAATGTTCATATCGCTTCAATGTTCATAAATCTGTATAAGAGGTTTGACATGAATTAAAGAAAAGTTATTTGCCGGATTTTGACTCAATTTTTTTAAAAAAGTAGTGACTCAATTTTCTTAAGAATATTCTTTTACAATTATCAAAAATGGATATTCTCATAATATACTTTGAGAATATTTTCATTATATAATCTATTCTTTTTATTTTTTGAATTAATTTATATTTTGGTTTAGCTTATAAATTTGGATTAATTTAAAATAATACATAATTATATGACATTGTATATGGGGATATATTGCAAATATTAAAATATATGAGGATATCATTGGTAGTGAGAAAAAATATTTGAAATGAATAAAAAAGATTAAAAAGTATAATATTTAAATGATATGAAGAAAAAATAGATAAGCTGATGTATGGTATTTTGAAAAAATCAGTATATAAAATAGAAAAAATAGATTCTGATGATATATTTTAAAATATAGGATGAATGATAAAGAGTGCTCTTACCCATCTCCCGCTTCGATAATTAGACCCAACGTACTAAGTAGATCTAGTCCGTAGCTTCTATAGTAGTATGTCACTTAAGAAGGACATACATTAGTAGCCATTAGCCATAATTTGGTTTTATATATTACTTTTGTATTACAAGTAGAAGCAACCATGTTGAGCCAGCCGTATTTACAACTGGCGAATAAAAGACACGCCATTTTGATAACATTTAATATATCTATATATATATATATATATATATATATATATATATATCAGCTGGGAAGCTACGGCTCCATCTATATTAAGCAATTCAGGTCATCACACGTGTATGTGTAAACTTTTTATCAAATTGTCATTTTTATTGGAAGCTACGGCACCATCTATATGAAGCAATTTAGGTCATCATCACACGTGTGCATGTGAAAAAAGCTACGACATCATCGAAAAGTACGGCATGTGTATTAAAAGCTTCCAATTCGGCAAACCAACATAAATGTGTAATTTTGTCAAGGAGGTCAGGTATTAAGAATTGGCCAATTGCAATTCTTTATCAACAGACCATCAAGAGATATTAAAATTATCTTATAATTTTTTAAAAAAATAAATACAACATTATATTTCCCTATACCATTTTAATAAAATTGTAATGTTTAGATGAAACACTTTCATCACTATCCACACGGAGTCTAAATTTCCGTCCCCCGATGTCACAAGAATTCCACCATTAGGAGTTGATCTCAATTTTATTTATTTATCTCTATCCGCATGAAGCAAGGTGAAATGATAGATCTAGAAAAGAAGAATAATATTCCCCTTTTCCATTTGTGGCAAAGCTAATAAGAAGGACATACATGAACCACATATTAATCTTCAGCACATAAATGCTGAGGAGCTATATTAGACGATCAATCTATTTCGTGATTATGAAGATTAATTGCTCCACCCAAAACCAAAATTTTTATAAGTAAATATAACGAGGCTGAAAATGACCCAAGCTTCAAAGACATGGTTGTAAACCCAAGAAGATCATTATGACTGTCGGGAATCCACACTTTTTCAAGTACTTTTGGAAAGAAGCTAAATCAACCGAGATATCACATTACATGAGGTTAAACCCCAAATACTTCACTAGTAAAACCAGCACGAATAAATACCTTAACACTATTCATATGGAATAGTGTTTGAAAGGAATTGATTTTTACATCTGTATATTGGAATATAAAGCATCACATGTACACAAATGCCCTATGCTCAAATTGATATTCGTCATACTAGCTAGCAGTTTACAACACCATCTATACAATATACCATCACAACTCTAGTATTCTGGTGAGCTCTCACGCCATCACTGTGAACATATTCACCTTCACTTCAAACCACAACTCAAGTATCACGGACTACCAAAAATATGTCCTTGCCCTTGCTTATTGCTACTTTTGGCAAACCAACATATATTACGCTTAAGTCCACAAGACTGTTTAAACCTGTAAAAACAGCATGATGTTAACCACCAAATAAATTACATATTCTAGCATGAAACAAACATCTCAAAGCATATACTTGTGGGTTTTCTGTTTTTAATAAACAAAAAAACAACTCATCTCCCAAATTAACAGACATTCGTTTTTTAAATTCCAAACAACAGTATATCTACCAAGGCAGTAATATTCAACATCACAACAGAGTATATACATATGCGCTAGAGATACCTATTCGTGATATTTTGTAGCTATTCGAACATCACATGAGCTACCCTCATTCACCTATAATTTGCCAAAAAATGGAAGGTTAAGTAACAAAATGAAATAATTTCCAAAAATGGGAGGGGGGCCAGCTTAAACTTATAGCGAAATGAATACATACAATTCTCAGACGAGGTATCGGTATTAGATTCAAGATCTTCACTGCTACTAGTGTCGTCATCCTCGTTTCTCTCTATACTGTCATCAATGAAGTCTTCATCATAGGGAAGGGATATTGTGTCTTCCAATGTTGTATCAGGAGCAACATGGATGGGTTCTAAGTCGGACCTATGCAAGGGATTCCTAATGCCATTATCATCATATTCAGGTTCTACTTCTGCATATGAGAGTTCGATCTCTTGGAAAGTTGCAAAATCCATTTCATGATCATCATCATCATTGACCAATGGTATAGTTGGAACATCATACATATTCCTATTGGTCACCCTTTGCACGACGGACCAACTACCACGTTTACTAGTATCTTTAAGGTAAAACACTTGGCATGCTTAACAGGCAAGGGCAAATGGCTCATCCCTATCCTATTTTCGTGAAGTGTTGACACTAGTTATGAGCTTCCCAACTACTATTCCTCTCCTTATATCACCGACATTATACCATTCACATTTGAAAAAATATACACGATGCCAACCCATGTAGCGTAATTGCAATATATCATTCAAAACATCATAGAACTCAATGGGCTTTGAATTGTCTTCCCCTTTAACAACCACCCCACTATTATGGGTTTGGAGATGTTCTCCACGATGTAGTGTGTGGAATCTGGTCTCATTCATGATGCAACCAGAATGGGAATAAATGATCTTTGACTTCAATGGAATATCAATGTGTATAACTTGGATCAATACCTATCGTGAATAGATGATCTTTGACTTCAATGAATGGTAGGAATAGGTTATTATGGCATCTCTGACATGGACACCTGATGGTAGTTCATCCAGGTGCATGAGCTTTCGCCATGGTGAGGAGATTATCTATCCCTTCACCATATTCACCTGAGGTAAACCTGTTTGCCACGTACATCCAATTCTTGTCCATTGTTCAGCTCAATCAATTAAGCGAAATGAATGATACCTCTGTAAGCAAATCAATGAAATAATTGAGCTAGGTTGCTAAAATGATTAATTAAACAATATAAGAACAAAGAAATAAATATTTTTGAATATTATTAAGAAAGTATTTTTTATACGTGCTCATTAATTTTGTATATGACTCTAACATGCCAAAAACATATAAGAAGCAAAGCAGCAAAATTTCTCTGACAAGCCACATAAAAAGCTTTACGTTAAGAGGATATAAACAATGGACAGATCTAATAATTGAACTAGACATCAGAGAAGTCCTTCAATCTCATATATAGAAAACAAGTGTTAAAATCACGACCAATGCTTTCTCTAACATGTTAAGCTATGCATGGTTAGTGTTATATAATATACCATGAGTGGGGCACATAGTCTTATTGCTTGTCCAACTGCCTTGGACCCCTTTGATCTCTCTCAAACTACTAGTACAAGGATTTGTTATATATAATTAAGCTCAGGCCAGCTTCCTTCTTTACATTAATATTCCATATATATTGTTTCATAAGTTGTTATGTTGGTATGAGCCAAAAATTAAAACATATTTATAGTAGTATATATATCGTATCACCTATTAAACCGGGGCAAATAACATTGATCCATCAAGACAACAACAAATAACAAACTAAGATAAAACATTAATTATATAGATTGAAGATTATGATACTTGAATGATATTCTAAAAAGTTTGAAACGGGGAATAATCTAGTGGTATTCCCCTGTCATGACAGCCTATGGGTATCACTGTTTTGGCGTCTTCTCAACACAAACATAAACTCACTTTGAATAAAAAAATCGGATCTCCAAAAATTTAGCAAACAAAGAGATGCTTAACTTATCAAACATCAGTTCTACTTTTTTGCATGGAGTCAAAGAACAAGAAGCATAATTCCATAAAGATAGAGATGCAACAGACGTACTAGCCCCAGTTATTAACTTATCACCATGTCCATCTTGAGCAAACACAGGATTACTGCACTACTAGCACTTGGTTTTATACAATAATCACTGAAAATCTCAACCAACTCAGCAACTTAAAATGAAAAGAAAATACAACAAGTAAATAATTTCAAATGAGGGTTTGAAAATTGATAAATTTTCAATTAATTTGTAGTTTGTTGTAAAGATCCTTTTAGAACCTTCTGCTAATCACACAGATTCACACAGGGAAGAACACTACACACACAAGAACTCAGACGAATGATCAAGATTCAATAGCGAATCTTGCAGAGAATCTTCGAGGGATTCTCAACCTCCAAAAAGGATCTCACTTAATTCTTCTTCAATGTCAATTACATGAATTCACCTGCTTTTATAGCAGGAATCGTGAAGCAGAAACAATGTAATGTTCTAACCCAAAACGCAAACTACAAAAAGCTAAACGCAAAACAAAATGCAACTTGGATAAAACGTGCCGTTTTACTTATTCTTTATAACAGACCAAAATGCAGTTTTAGGTATGTCACCTTCTTTTACCCTTATTTGATGATAGCCTGATCTGAGATCAAGCTTGGAGAAAATTTGTGCACCATGAAGTTCATCCAGCAGCTCATCAATGACTGGAATTGGGAATTTGTCTTTGACAGTTGCTTGGTTGAGTGCTCGATAGTCCATACACATCCTCCAAGAGCCATCAGCTTTTTTAACAAGTAGAACAGGAGATGAAAACGGACTTTGACTAGGTCTTATAACCCCATTCTTCAGCAAATCTTGCACAATTTTCTCTATCTCTGATTTCTGGTAGTGAGGATATCGATACGGCCTTACTGAAATAGGTGCAGTGCCTTCCTTTAATAGAATCTGGTGATCAAATGCTCTAACTGGTGGCAACCCCACTGGTTCTTCAAATACTGACCCAAACTGTTGTAACACTTCCTCTACTTCAGCTTGCAACTCAACCTTTTCTAGCCTTGGTTCCACTGCCACCAATTGTAATAACCACCCTTGCTTCCTAACAAAAGAAGACTTCAACAGATTAGCTCCAGCTTCCCATTCTGTCACAGCAGAATTTATACCATGTAATGACAACTTCTTACCCTGAACTTCAAACTGCATAGACATATTAGTGAAATCCCATTGAATGGGACCTAATGTCTTCAGCCATTGAACTCCTAACACAATGTCACAGCCACCAAGAGTGAGGACATGAAATGGAATATTGAATTTAGTACCTTGAATACTAATCATCTCTTCACCTGTACCCTGGCTGAATATTTTAGTTCCATTTGCCACTCTAACTTGCAACCCACCATCCTCAATTATTTTCAATTTCACAGATTCCACTACCAAAGGATCCAAAAAATTATGAGTGGAACCTGAGTCTACAAGAATCTCAACAAACATGGAACCAATCTTTCCCAGTAACTTCATAGCATTACTATGAATGCAACCTGAGATAGCATTTAATGAGACCTCAAGATCTTCAGTGTCCTTTTTCCCTTCTTCATTAATTGCAGGCAACAAATCTCCCTCACTACTGTCAACCACTCCATGCTCAGCATTAGTTTCCCCATACAACAAATACACTTTTGAGGTCTTGCAAACATGGTTAGGACTCCATTTGTCATCACAATGATAACAAATACCTTTTTTTCGTTTTTCATCCATTTGAGCAGACGTAATTTTCTTTACAGGAGCCATGCTCCTCTGCCCTCTATTAGACAAATCACTCCCATTGTCAATAGGCCATTTTTCACTATAATGCCCAATCTGTTTCCAAGGTTTCCTCGAGGATAACACATACTCCTCCTGCATCTTGGCTAAACCAAAAGCAGCTCCAAGATTTAGTGGATTAAACATCTTTACAGGCAGCCTTATTTCATCTTTTAATCCACTAACAAAGCAGCTCAGTTTATGTTTTTCAGACAAGCCTTTTAATCTATTGGACAATACTTCAAACTGAGATTTATACAAACTAACAGAAGATGTTTGTTTCAATCTAGTTAATGCTTCCATTGGATCATCATAAGTAGATGGTCCAAATCTGACTTGCATTGCTACCACTAAGGACTCCCAAGAATTGAACTGTCCCGAGTCCAAAGCATCTTGGTACCACACCAATGCTTCTCCTTCCATATGGTATGAAGCCACCATTAATTTTTGATGGAACGGTACTTGATAAAAATCAAAGTACTGGTTGGCCTTAAAGACCCAACCCGCAGGGTCAATACCAGCAAATCTTGGAAAATCTAATCGAAAATTCCTCTGGAACACAGGTCTATCCTCGTGACCTCTAGGTTCAATAGAAACCTCTCTATCATGACGAGAGTTTTTATTAACAGTTTGAACTACTGAACGCAACATTTCAGAAAATTGTTCTAACCTTTCTGCCATACCATGGATGGCTTGCTGATGGTTCTCCAACTGCTTCTGAACCACTTCTTGTTGCTTCTGATATCCGTCCATCTGACCTTTCATGGCAGCACGAGTACCCTCCGCCATCACCACTTTCACAAGATCGACTACTACTGATACCACTTGTAAAGATCCTTTTAGAACCTTCTGCTAATCACACAGATTCACACAGGGAAGAACACTACACACAAGAACTCAGATGAATGATCAAGATTCAATAGCGAATCTTGCAGAGAATCTTCGAGGGATTCTCAACCTCCAAAAAGGATCTCACTTAATTCTTCTTCAATGTCAATTACATGAATTCACCTGCTTTTATAGCAGGAATCGTGAAGCAAAAACAATGTAAGGTTCTAACCCAAAACGCGAACTACAAAAAGCTAAACGCAAAACAAAATGCAACTTGGATAAAACGTGCCGTTTTACTTATTCTTTATAACAGACCAAAACGCCCCGTTTCACTAACTAGCTTCATTTCATTATTTCTGTTACTTGCAATCTGTTATTTCTGTTATGCCCTTTTTACACAAACTGCCGTTCTCTTCTTCCCTTTCTTCTTCAAGGCCTCGCCCATTGCACCCGTGACATTTGTAAACAAAAAGGCATGGGCTAGCCCGGTGGGGAAGCCGAATCCCGATCGGGAAGCCTAGGAGACATGGTGGGGATGCCGCGAATCCCGGTGGGGAAGCCTAGGGAGACAAAGGGTCGGACGAGTCATAGAGAGAGAGAGAGAGAGAGAGAGAGAGAGAGGGAACCCATAAAAAATACCAGACTCGACAAGGAGAGTAATTAGCAACTTCGGAGTGTTCGTATGTCGACGAGGAGACTATGGCGCAGCAGAGGTTAACTTGGCCATGAGTGGTGGCGCAGCAACTCGTCAAGAGAGATTCGTTGGCACAGCAGGGGAAAAACTAGGGGAAATGTTTGCTACGCTTCAGTCTCTAGCTTATGTCGAGTTCTCTCCGTGTGAAGTAAAAATATCTATAGCGGTGCATGTGTTTTCGCCACTAAGAAACCGAATCCTACAATCGCCGTAACACATTTAGCAATACTGTTATTGCAGCGATCATCATATCGTCGCAATAATTCCATTTACTCCAGCTTGCGTCTAGAATTTCGCTGTTGATGCTTAAACTTGTTGCGTCGATTATGTTGGCCACAAGGGAAATCACAACTATTGATTTTTAACGGCGTAATTATAGTCGCCACAATTTAATGTCTGGTGATGGACTTATTTCTGGCGACACAGGACCGCAACAAATAATATAAAATGGTGACAGTCAAGGATAGCACCGAAGAAGCTCTATACATTTGCCGCGATTACATTTGCCATGCCCATCTTTCGCCGCAAAAAAGAAAGAATTTCCAGCGACCTCCTTAGGCGACGGAGTAGCATTCGATGTTCATGAGTTGGTGCACATTTGCGACCAAATCCAACTGTGGGAAAATAAAAACGCATCAAAAGCTAGGTTATGTTGTAGTGGGCGCGTAATATAAATACGGCACACAAAGATTTTTCCACGAAGATTTTGCAATGGAATTAATTATGCCAATATATAACTTTTGGAAAGAAAAACCCGAAACTTATTGAATTAAGTTTATTTCTTCTTTTTTCTTCCTTTTTTTCTTTTTTTTTTCTGAATTTCCTTATACTTGGAAAGAATTGCGGAGTACGAAAGGATTAGGCATGCATACGTGTCAGATGCTTCTACAATGGGCAGGACTTTAATTTCCATTTACATGAAAATGAAAATTTCAGAACCTCTGAACTTTGAAAAGTCCTTACAGAGATTAATCATCAGTGCA
This sequence comes from Juglans cinerea, assembly GCA_961763995.1. Taxonomy (NCBI): domain Eukaryota; kingdom Viridiplantae; phylum Streptophyta; class Magnoliopsida; order Fagales; family Juglandaceae; genus Juglans; species Juglans cinerea. Next base: position 19,095,135 of record CAUIVZ010000008.1, read on the forward strand.
TTATGCAAAGGAAAAATATTTACATCTGCCCCACACCGGCACACACTCAACATATTGAGTGTAAAAGAAAAAAAAATGATGTGAAGTGTGTGCCGGTGTGGGGCAGATGTATAGCATTTCCCTTATGCAAAATTCAAATCCTCATGCAAACTTCAAATCGATATATATATATATATATATATATATATATATATATATCTGAAAAATTTTATATAGAAGCTTTATGCCACATGACACATTCACTTAATTAATATGTGATTTGTCATTTTTACTCTCTATCCTAATACTTAAATATGTGTATGTTTAAATATATTAGAATGACAAATTATATATTAGTCAATTAGAGGTGTGTAATGTAAGGCTTAATTATAGCATTTCTATCTCATATATATATATATATATATATATATTTGTAAAAATGCTTTGAGATGACTTTCTCCTATTTATTTTTTTAACCATTCTAGAAGCCATCTAAAACTCTTCAAGATTTCAGTAACAATAAGCACAATCATTTTCATAAGAAAAACTCTAATCATCATTCATTTTTCATTTTTCATGATCATCCCATTATGTTGTATTAAATAATCCCATTATGTTGTATTAAATAATAGGTTCAGAAATAAAATATAATAAATAGTCTAATCATCTAATTTCAGTACATTATGGGATGATGAGAACATAGATGATAAGTAGTATTACTCTTTTCATAATCACGATTTAAAATAAAGGTATTTTTGCAAGAGGATAATATTTTTATAATTATTTTATAAAAATTTCATTTATTTAAAACATGATTATAAAAAGGCAGGTTGTGTATTTATCATTTTACTAACTTTTAATAAGATTGATGAAAGTGAAAGATCCATGCACGCGGAATTACGCTTCAAACGTACATGTCAAAATCCTAATTAGCAAAGACAGAGATTGTTGATCTCTTTGAATGACCATCGTAATTAATAATAATAGATAATTCAGCAAAAAAATGATTTATAATTAATTACTATTATAAAATTACTTTTACTACAGGTACCGGCCGGGTTGGTTTGAAATTAAGATGGTAATCCATTAGATAAAAAAAAAAAAAAAAAAAAAAAAAGAAAAGAAAAAAAAAGAAATTAAGATGGTAATGCCCTTTTTAGGTGGGGTTTAGATAGTGAAATGAGATGAGATGAGATGATTTTATATGAAAGTTAAAAGTTTAATAAAATATTATTAGAATATTATTTTTTAATATTATTATTATTTTAATATTTAAAAAAATTAAATTATTTATTATATTTTCTATAAAAATATAAAAAATTATATTGGTGAAATGTGATATATAAACGAGATGGCCTGAACTGGTGAACCTGAACTGGTTTTGCTGTTGGTTTTGTTTTGTTGGCAAGTTTTGAGACACGTTTGTCAAAGTTCTATGTTGTCAAATCGCCATGCAATTTGGACTTTACAACGTGCACGAAATTTCTCTTTTTCAATGTACGAAATTTCTTGTGGGAATTTTTCCCTGGCCAATCAGCTGGATGCATTATGGAATGGTTTCCTGCAAAGTTACAAAATATGTACGTTATATGCACCATTGTACGTACAGTTTTCAGCAAATTACGTATATATCCTCATAACACTATAAATAAGGAAGCTCGCATCCCGTTTTTAGAGCAGAAACACAAACAAAAATGAAGCCCATAATTAGCTCTTCAGTGCTTATTCCATTTGTTATTACACTTCTTTTCTCATTTTTATGGGCAACTTCGGCTCACACTCATGAAGACTTCCTTCAATGCCTGACCCTTCATGCGGGAAACTCCACCTCCTCAATTTCTCAAGTCATCTACACCCCCGCCAATTCCTCATATTCATCTGTATTGGAATTCTCCATACAAAATCCTAGATTCTCAACACCTGCCACCCCGAAGCCTCTAGTCATTATTACGCCATTGCATGTCTCCCAAATTCAAGCAACCATTAAGTGTTCCCAAAAACATGGCATGCAAATAAGAGTTAGAAGCGGTGGTCATGATTTTGAGGGCCTTTCTTATGTTTCTTATGTTCCATTTGTCATAATCGATCTAATAAATCTTCGTTCAATCAATGTTGATGTAGAAAATGGTACTGCATGGGTTGAAGCCGGTGCCACTATCGGTGAAGTATACTATAGGATTGCCGAGAAAAGTAGAAACTTTGGCTTTCCGGCAGGAGCTTGCCCGACTGTGGGTGTTGGTGGACACTTCAGTGGGGGAGGGTACGGCACCATGTTGCGCAAATATGGCCTTGCTGCAGATAATATTGTTGACGCCCAAATGATTGATGTTAAGGGCAGAATCCTTGATAGAGAATCCATGGGAGAAGATCTATTTTGGGCCATTCGAGGAGGTGGAGGGGCCAGCTTTGGAGTCATTGTTGCGTGGAAAATCAAGCTGGTTCGTGTTCCATCAACTGTGACTGTATTCACAGTTAATAGGAACTTGGAACAAAATGCAACCAAGCTTGTTCATCGGTGGCAATATGTTGCAGACAAGCTTGATGAAGACCTATTCATTCTCGTCATCTCAAGTGCTGCCAATTCTAGCCAAGAAGGGAGGAGAACAATACAGGCTTCATTTATGTCCTTGTATCTCGGAGGGATAGATAATCTCCTTTCATTGATGCAAGAAAGCTTCCCTGAACTGGGTTTGGTAAGAGAAGATTGCACTGAAATGAGCTGGATTGAATCTACCCTGTACTTCGCCGGGTTTCCAAGTGGGGAATCCTTGGATGTACTGCTAAGCAGGACTCCTCTAGCAAGACCAACTTTTTTCAAAGCAAAATCTGACTACGTGATGGAACCTATTCCAGAAGTTGGCTTGGAAGGGATTTGGGAGAGATTTTACCAAAAAGAGGTCGAGGAAGCAGATTTGATGATGGTTCCGTATGGGGGAAGAATGAGTGAAATCTCGGAATCTGCAATTCCTTTCCCACATAGAGTTGGTAACATCTACAAAATCCTACACATGGTGTATTGGGAAGAAGAAGGAATTGCGGCATCCGATAGGCATATAAGTTGGATCAGAAGGCTTTACAGTTACATGGCTGCCTATGTTTCAAAATCTCCAAGAGCTGCATACATCAATTATAGGGACCTTGACATAGGAACAAATAGTAAGGAAGGCAACACAAGCTATAGACGGGCAAGTGTATGGGGTACTAAATATTTCAAGAACAACTTTAACAGGTTGGTTCATGTGAAGACCATGGTCGATCCCACTAATTTCTTCAGGAATGAACAAAGCATCCCGGCTTTTTCATCCTGGTGAGAGGTGATTTTAATTACAGAAGATATTGTACTCAACAATAAATCCTCTCTCTTTGTCGTTTTTCCAATTATTCCATTTAATAAGCACATGTCATAAAAGCCATATCTATCGATATTTTATGTGCATTGTAAAATCAAAGGGTTTCCACAAATTGAGGCATATAGTCTGCTGATGATGCATATATATATATATATATATAAATATATAAATTCTAAAACAATAATAATATTAAAATAATATTTTATTCAACTCATCTAAAATCATCTTATCTCATTTTATATCATTATCAACGTGGCCTTAGCTTGATTATATATAATATTTAGAACTACGGAGAAAGTCTCTGACAATTGCCAGTCACAAGAAGCGCGCTGCTAAAAAATGCTTTCCTTTTCAACAAAAATTTTGCATATGGGCAGCAGAAGGTGGAAAAAATCCTTTATATGGATTAATTAATTGCGATTAAAATAAATGATTAGGTAGCTTATAATTTGATATATACAAAAATAATTTTAGATAAAAATACGAGCTCTATATATCTATAGATACTTGTGGGTATTTTACTATCTAGAATTCTAAATGCATTGTCAATTAAAATATATTAATTATGTAGCTTCTTCTTAAAGAAAATGCCGTATGAGAACTACTTTAAAATTAGTAAAGTCCTTAAGTAGAATCAAAACGAGTATTTATAATGGATTATTTGCGACGAGAATGACTATTTGTAATGAAAACAAACTTATTTTAATAGGAAATAGTCATTTTCGCAAGAAATAGTTGACTATAAATAAATAATTTTCTTGTAATGACTATTATTGATCATATTATATCCAAACGCATATATATTAATATATATGCGTGTCTGTGTGTCTATCCATATTATGTATATATGTTATACGCGTACATATATATATATATTATATATATGTATGTATGTATGAATTAGAAAGAGTCCAAAATTTACAAACAAGAAATTTGGTGAAGAAAAGTGACAAGTTGCATGGTCAAAGTTCAATATTGTCAAAGTTGCCATGCAATTTGGACTTTACTACTTGCAGACGTACGCTAGCTTCGAATTTTCTCTGTTCCGGCCGATTTAATTTCTTGTGGCGATTCATCTCTCCAATCTGGATGTTGGAATAGTGTGCAAATTAACCTTAGAAAATACAACATGCAAAAGATAATACCGCCGTAACGTTCACGTACATTAAATTTCCAAGTCTTAAACAAGCAGCGGATCCTCCTCATAACACAATAAATAATGAAGCTCGCATCCAATTTGTTTTTACTTTTTTCTCATTTTTATGGGCAACTAAATCGGCTCACGCTAATGAAGACTTCCTTCAATGCCTGACCCTTCATGCTGGAAACTCCACCTCCTCAATTTCTCAAGTCATTTACACCCCCGCCAATTCCTCATATTCATCTGTATTGGAATTCTCCATACAAAAGACTAGATTCTCAACACCTGCCACCCCGAAACCTCTAGTCATTGTTACACCATCGCATGTCTCCCAAATTCAAGCAGCCATTAATTGTTCCCAAAAGCATGGCCTGCAAACCAGAGTTAGAAGCGGTGGTCATAATTTTGAGGACCTTTCTTATGTATCAGATGTTCCATTTCTCATAATCGATATGATAAATCTTCGATCAATCAGTGTTGATGCAGAAAATGGCACGGCTTGGGTTGAATCCGGCACCATTATTGGTGAAGTTTATTATAGGATTGCCGAGAAAAGTATAAGTTTTGGCTTTCCGGCGGGACTTTGCCCGACTGTGGCTGTTGGTGGACACTTCAGTGGGGGAGGATATGGCACCTTGATGCGCAAATACGGCCTTGCTGCTGATAATATTATTGACGCACAAATGATTGATGTCAAGGGTAGAATCCTTGACAGAAAATCCATGGGGGAAGATTTGTTTGGGCCATTCGAGGAGGTGGAGGGTCCAGTTTTGGAATCATTGTCGCATGGAAAATCAAGCTGGTTCATGTTCCATCAACTGTGACTGTATTCACAGTTAATAGGAACTTGGAACAAAATGCAACCAAGCTTGTTTATCGGTGGCAACATGTAGCAGACAAAGTTCGTGAAGATCTGTTCATTCGCGTCGTGTTAACTGGTGCCAATTCTAGCCAAGAACGGAGGACGACAATACAAGCTTCATTTAGTTCCTTGTATCTCGGAGGGATAGATAATCTCCTTTCATTGATGCAAGAGAGCTTCCCTGAACTGGGTTTGGTAAGAGAAGATTGCACTGAAATGAGCTGGATTGAATCAGTTCTATACTTTGGGGGATTTCCAAGTGGCGAATCCCTTGATGTTCTACTAAACAGGACTCCTCTAATAAGACCCTTTTTCAAAGCAAAATCTGACTATGTGATGGAACCTATGTAAGACCCAGCCCATTGTCAGGCCCAGGCGCGTGGAAGCATCTCCAGAATTCACATCGCACGGTTTCACGTTCACCTTCCATTTTCATGCATGCCCGTTCATCCCTCTTCCTCTTGGTTTTTTTCTCTGTACTATTTATATCTTATATATATAAGTGTGTTTAACATCCTCAACCCTAGTTTACGTGCCGCTCGTCATCCTCTTCATAGAAGGTCAAACGAGAACACCACTTCACCGCGCTAGCAAGAGACCTTGCCGTCAACCACAACCTCCATCACCGAAACAGAGCCTCACCTGCAGCCACCCCAACCCTTCGGTACCACCTGCTGCGGCTTACCTGCGTCCAACGGAGTGCACCATACCACCCTTAGCCGCAGCGCATCCACGCGAAATCAAGCGCCCCCCACCTCACGGAAAGCTCTATACCAGCACCAAGAAACAGAGGAGTGTTTCTCCTCCCCGTGAGCCTTCAACCTGCCCACCCACGAAGCTTGCCGTCGTCCCGTCACCTTCCAGCCCGCCGCACGCCACCTCAGCCTCTAGGTAAGCCACCTCAGCCTCTAGGTAAGCCACCAACCTTCCTCGCCGTATCTCCCTCCTTCGGCTGTCCTTCCTCTGTTTTTTTTTCTCTCACTTTAGCTCCCTCTCCCTCATTTTCCAGCGCTCTCTCTCTCCCCCTTGTGCGACGCCGTCGGAGAGTCACCACCACCTCTATCCAACGTCCGTCGCGCTCCCACGGTGCCGTTGCCTCGATTCCTTTTCGTGGGTATGTCCCTGCCGTCACTCACGTTATGCCTCTCCTGGTTTTTATAACAGTTACTTAAGAAGGGAACTGTGTGTGTCTCGGGTAACTAGTAGATGAAGGGTGTTATTACCCTTTTGCCCTTTTTGTTTAAAACATCAACTAAAGTTTGTATTTTTGCAACGGGAAATGCTGGGAACAGCCGGAAGCCGCAGCACACTGTGAAGAAATTTTTTTTTTTCAACCCAGCACGTTAGGTGTGCTGGGGCTTCTTCACACAGTAGAGTGTGAAGAAGAATTTTTCTTTTGCAACTGAAATGTGGACTGTATGTGACTTTTATGTTTAGACTTAGGCAGACGTGGGTTTATTTTGTTAAGTTAGTATTTTCAAGAGACATATATTTTTTGTCGGAATGGTTATTAAATAAATACTGATAAATTTTTTTTGGAATGATCAGTAAGTGCAAAATCTTTTTCTTAAATCCTTTGAAAGGAATATTTTTATTATTATTATTATTTAAACAAAAGTATGACTTTCTACTTGCAATGATTTTGATATAGTTATGTTATTTAGTATTATAAATTATAGTAAGATCTCAATCGTAAATATGTTAGAATTTAATGTTCTAGTCGGAGTTACTAAGTTGGATATTGATGAGTTTAGACAGTGATGTTAGTATTTTAAGAATAATGAAGATTTTGAGTTTTGAGGAATTAAAAATAGGTTATTTTAAAAGATTAGGCTTGGATATCGAAATACGAGATTGATCGGAAATTTATGAAAATTTACATAATTATCTTATAGGTGATGACTAATTTTGTTCGGCATTATTGATGAAGTCTTCGAAAAGCAAAGAAGTACAGCTAAGCGGAGTTCTTATGCTAGATTTGCATAAAAAGAAATGAACTGAGGTTGGGTTGTAAAATTGTGCATGTTATTTTAAAAAGAAAATGTGAAAAACAACCTCAGTATATATATTGCATTCACTCATGAAATATGTATGAAAGATTAAAGAAATGTTTTTGACATGAAAAGTGTAGACATGAGTAATATTTGACATGTTTATAAAATGTGCAAAGAGCGAATACGATATCTGTGAATTTTTGTACGTATGATATGAAAATGATTTGAGTTTGTTTATGATCAGATTGAAATGATATGAATATGTTCAGCATGTGGTTTGATATGGTATGGATATGAAAAATCTTTGGCACACTTATATGTTCTAATTCTGATTCTGAATATGGTTCTGATATGATGATACTAGTTCACATGATATGGTTGGTACCAACATGATATGATATGATATGAGTGCACCCACTTTGGAAGCAAAGTGGTCCTTTATGTATTCTTTCCTGTGTGCACACTCGGGGCTCCGAGATTGAAAAATGTGAAGTTTCACAACATGATACTGTCTGGTTTGGCCACCGGGGATAGCACAGCCCTACCACGGGGGTTAAACATGGTATATGACATGATACGATACGATATGACATAATAAGATGATGATGTGCAGTTATGTTATGCCAAAGCGGTTTTTTTTTTATATGAAAATGGTTTATGAATTTGAAAAAATTGAAAAGTCACTCTAATTTTTCTGGTAACACAGTTCAAGATGTGTATATGAAAATGAAATGTTTTATTTCTACATACCAAACTTTCTAAGAATAGCTCATGTTTACATACTAGTATACGTTATCTACTTACTGAGTCGTGGATAATTCACTCCTTATCTTCATATATTTTCAGATGACATTGATTACCTAGCTGGGAATGAAGAATAGAAATTGGAGCTTGGCTAGATGTGTTATGGAAGGTCGAGTACCTAAGAGTACCATTGCTAATAGAAGGATTTAACTTGAGTATTTGAAGTACTTTATGTTGTTTGGATCTATTGAGACCTAAAGATGTATCGTTTTATTTCGTTGAGATTATTGGGAGAATGTGGACCCTCCCTTTGGTTTATGTTATTTTGTAATGATGACTTATGGAGTTTGGATTATGGTTGTTTGGAAAATATGAGATTGTACACTATTTATGAAATCCTTGGAGTTTTAAATGCTTGGAGAGACAGGTTTGTAAGTGATAGGTAGTAATTCTCCAACCCTTTCGGGTACAGGGTGTTACAGTTGGTATCAGAGCTAGGTTAGAGGTTCTGCAGTCTAAAGTGTGTGAGATTTCGGAGTACAGATAAGCTTTAAGAAATCATTTTCAGATTTGATGTGATAGTGGAGTGGAATATAAGGTAGAATATTATTGGTATTCGGAGTACATATAGGCTTTAAAAGTTGCAGACTTTAGGAATGATTCGGATGTGTAGGATTTTACGAGTCTATGAGCTAAATTCTTGTTGTTGGTGGTTCGGTATGCTTCCAGAGACTTTTTAAATAGATTTGATGAAGCTAAAGTTTTAGACTTTGGAGATTAGTTATTTCTATTGTTACGCGTACTTCTTTCCTCTTTATTGTAGGTATCTTAATAACTCTGAGATATTATATATATGTTTTGTTTTTATGGTTACCACTAATTATTTATGTTTATAGTAACGCTATAAATTTTGAAATGAACATTAAAAATCCAAGTTATTTTGTCAGGATGCCACATCGTCGTCGAGAACGAAGGATGTCGGACTTGAATGTAAATGAGAACAAAAGGGAAGCAAACCCGAGTGTGTGGCGCCCCCGACCACCATGTACGGGAACACGGGAATCGAGACGTCCGGATGATGACAACACGGTCACACATCCTAACGAAAGTGTCAAATATGTGTACATGCAACGATATACAATAACAACTCAGCAGATTAAGTCAACTAAGTACCAGAATTTAAACATAATCTAAACCTCAGTAAAAGGTTTAAATAGTAGTTATACAGTCATCCAAAATAAAATAAAAATACATGCCCCAAAATAAAATGAGTGATCTCAAATCACTCCTCGGGCGGAGCCGACTCCTCAGCCTCACCCTCATCCTCATCTGCATCGAAATCTGCGTTACCATAAAACGGTACCGCAGGTAAGTATAAACCAAACAACCCTCAGGAAAATGCATTAATGAAACCAACATGCATACATATGATGAAATATGCATTATTCTCAAAACATCATTTTCTCCGAAAATGAATATTTTCCAACACACGCCAAAATTCCATTTGGACCAAAGAATATCCGCAACACATTTTCCCAGAAAATGATCACACAAATTACAAATCCAACACACGCTATTTTTTCAGAAAATAGTCCATTTTACCGTATGCACCATGATCTCCCCTAGGGATCATCCGCACATCCTGGTTTCGTAGCGACGCCCAGTTCCGTGCCCAGCGCATTCATGGCCAAGCATCCACTACGCAACGAGCGATGCCTAGTTTCGCGCCCAGCGCGTACGTGGCCAGGCATCCTCTATTCCCCGCTAGCAAAAGGACCACGAAGTCGGCACTAGACCATCTCGTCCGATCCCATTGTCGCCCGGCGACAATCCAGGGGACGTCACTTAGTATATTTCGCTCCCGAGTGACCAGAGGAGCTCCACCGAGATAATACCCCATCTCGGCTTGGGGTCGTGATACACACGCACCCAAAAACATTCTCACATGAAAATCTAGTTTTCATTAAACACATGAACATGAATGCAATTGCACAAAAACCCAGTTTTTATTTACAAACATGATCATGCGTGCAAATATGCAATGTACATGAAGCACACCAGATCCAACCAACAATTCAACACAAATCCAATTGCACAAACAAACATCCTCCACTAATCCATCCGACCCCCGTACTCCTCGGACTCAGTCCGATAAAACCAACCAACAATTCAATATAGTGTAATAAGTTAGTGCAAAAATACATTTAAATCACAATAGTTCTTTGGAAAATACTTACAACGCTATATAATAATTTCCAAGGGATCACGAAGCTGCAAGAAGTGGCAACACAGCTACAGAACAGTGCCAAATGCACTGTGGTCGTGGGTCTCAGAGACCCACTTTTGAACAGGTGTAAACGAAGACTCGAGATTGATAGGGTAGGGCTTAGGGATGTCGGTGAAACTAGTGGTGGTGGTGGTTGGCCGTGGGTGGCGGCGTTAAGGGTGTTTGAAGTGCAAAAATACTCAAAACAAAAAATGGAGTTGGATGTACTTCACCGGTGGCGGATCGGAGATGGGATTGGGTGCATTGGGTTGCTAGGAGGTCGAGGATGAAGTGGTGAAGAAATGATGGCCGGAGGTGGTGCGACGGCGGCGCACGAGCACAAGGAACGCCGCGGCTTGGTGATGCGCCTGGGAGCAAATGGCGGCGTGGGAGGAGCTGAGATCGGAAGGGAAGGGTCGCCAGCAGGTGGGCTGGGAGGTGAGGCGCACGACGGCGCGCGACGATGGCTGGTTGGAGGAGAAGAATTCGCACGGTGAGAGAGAGAGCGACATCGCGCGGGAAGGAGAAGAGAAGAAAGAAAAAAAATGAGGAGAAAAGAAAAAAAAGTAAGAAAAGAAAAAGAGGAAAAGAAAAAGTGAGGGAAAGAAATGAGGTCCAATCCTCACATCTTGGGTTACAAAAATAATCCATCGGAAACGGTTTCAAAACAACAAGTAAAATAAAACAATTCAAACATAGTGATTAAAATGAAAATAAATAATTAAATCGAACAATAAATTAATTTTAAGAAAGCACTTCAAAATAATTTTCAAAAAATTAAAAAATCATAAAAATAAACCAACTAAAAATCCAAAAATTTTAAAACAAGATAATAAATTTTTGAATTAATAATAATAAATCCTTCAATAAAAATACACTAAAATACGGGGTGTTATAGAGTGCTTCCGAAGTACTACGAATAGCAGCTCATCAGTTAATAGATGATCTTGCGCAGAATCCCTTGGGTCGCCAACGTAACTATAATGAATGAGAAAGACGAACCAACCTTAGCAGAAGATTGGGTTCAAGATATTGAAGAGATATTGCGGGTGCTAACCTGCCCAGATGAACAAAAGGTTGCATATGCAACATTCAAACTGACCGGTGAGGCAAAAAGATGGTGGATCTCAGAAAGAACTATCTGAGAAGCAGGGGGGACAAAAATAGTTAGTTGGCCACATTTTAAGCAGATTTTTCTTGAGCGATTTTTCCCAAGCTCGGCCCGAGAGGATAAGGCAATGGAATTTGCCACTTTGGTGCAGGGACAACCACCACCTAGCGATTTTTCCCAAGCTCGGCCCGAGAGGGCTGCCCTTTGCGATTGGATAGCAACAGGCCACCACCACCACCTAGGGTAGAAGGGACAGCGCGAGGCAACATCCAGCGCGCCTGCAAGGGTTTTTATTCTGACACCTGGATAGGCTGAGGATAGGAATGATGTGATCATGGGTATGACTTCTTTGTTATGTTTTAAGATATTAATTTGTGGATTGAGGTTAAGACCTGTAAATTTTAGTTCATGAATGATGTTGATTGTGACTATAGGTACTCTTTCTTTGTTTTCTAATAATGCCACTGTGTTATTTGATTCGGGAGCGACACATTCATTTGTTTCCATGACTTACGCTTGATTTTGCACCTTAGAAACCGAAAAGTTAAAGTCCAAGTTAGTGGTCACGACTTCAACAGGGAATTTGGTAGTCTGTGACGAGTTTCTACCAGGGTGTCCTTTATCAATTGAGGGAAGATTGATGCCAGCAGATTTGATAGTGTTTAGCATGATCGGGTTTGATGTGATTTTGGGTATTGATTGGTTGGCTTGCTACCACGATAGCATAGATTGTTTTAAAAAGGAAGTGGTATTTAGACCCCCAAAAGAAAGTGAATTTCGGTTCACAAGTTCGAAAGTGAGGATGCATCCACCCATCATATCTGCCGTTCAAGTTGGGAAACTGTTACGAGATGGTTGTCAGAGATTCTTAACCTGCATGGTAGAAGCACCAAAAGAGGAGTTGAAGTTAGAGCAAATACCTGTGGCGAGGGAATATCCAGAGGTTTTCCCGGAAGATTTACTTGGACTCCCGCCCAAGCGGGAGGTAGAGTTTACTATCGAACTAGTCCCATGCATGGCATCCCTTTCGAAAGCACCTTACCGGATGGCACCGTCTGAATTAATGGAACTCAAGGAACAGTTGCAAGACCTGTTGGATAAGGGTTTTATCAAGCCCAGTGTATCACCTTGGGGAGCTCCAGTTCTTTTTGTGAAGAAGAAGGATGGATCGATGAGAATGTGTATTGACTATATGGAATTTAATCGTGTGACCATAAAGAATAAGTACCCGCTACCCCGTATAGAGGATTTGTTTGATCAGCTCCAGGGTGCTTAGGTATTTTCAAAGATTGATCTTTGATCGGGTTACCACCAATTGAAGATCAGGGCAGAGGACGTAGCTAAGACGACTTTCAGGACCCGTTATGGCCATTATGGGTATTTGGTCTTGCCTTTTGGCTTGACTAACGCCCTAGCAGTATTCATGGATTTGATGAGCAGGGTGTTCCATGAATTTTTAGATAAGTTTGTAGTTGTTTTTATTGATGATATATTGGTATACTCTGAAATCAAGACTGAGCATGATGAACATTTGAAGCTGGTACTTGGGACACTCAGAGATAAAAAGTTGTTTGTTAAATTGAAGAAGTGTGAATTTTGGCTTGCAATCGCATTTCTTGGGCATGTAGTTTCAAAAGATGGCATTTCAGTGGACTCGGGAAAAGTGGAAGTAGTGGTTAATTGGCCAACACCGAAGAATTTTCATGAGGTTAGAAGTTTTTTGGGATTGGCGGGTTATTATCGTCGATTCATTGATGGTTTCGCCAGGATAACAGTTCCTCTCAAGACACTGATTGAGCTGAGTTATTGCATATTTTATACATTTAGAACCAATATATTTTATTTATTTCATTACATTATTATTAGTTTTAGATGAAAAAGTGGTTAAAATGAATAAATCCGAGTTGTGATTTAAATTGGTTAATAGCATGATTTATGCTTAATTTTTTATAACTTGTGATTGAATTGAACAATCTTCATTCACATGCACAACATATTTTTTATATTCTATTATTCTTATTTTATTTTATTTCTAATTCCTATTATTTTATTTCTAATTTCAACAAGTGTAGGACTCTTCAAAGAACGATAATGATGGGGTTTGAGAGTAATTCAGATCAGAGTCCAAAATGCGTTAGGAGATAAAATGGACACACTTTAGTATTTTAATCATAACATTCCGCTCAAATATCGGATTGATACGATTCTTAATATGTTGGAAAGCTATCTTAAAGGCTACAAAGTTATCTCTAATAAGGATTTCCAAATTCAAATTTTTGAAGTGCGAACATGGCTGCCAAATTGAGTCCTAAAATTTAAGCGATTTTGTGTGCGGGAATATAAAGACATTAGGGTTTATTCCTACCCTATTTAAGCATATCATTAGAACGAAATTGGGGACTTTTGTAGAGCAGCACTGCACATTTGAAGAACTCTTCCAGAGTCGAATTGCCACTCCAGCTGCCTCCTCCATTGCCTACCACCTCCATCTCTATTTATTTAGCTTGCTCTTTTCATTCCCTACTTTTTATTTAATTTTAGTTTAAAGTTTAAGGAATATTTTTGAGATATTTGGCTTAGAATTTTGGGCACTTTATTTGCTGTTTATTTACTTCGTGTTAGTTATTTTTCTCGCTTCTTTAAGCTTTCATTGAACAATGATTACAATTGCTATGGATTAATTTTGAGAATTTGTGATTTGAATACAAGAATGAACCCTAGAATCTTGATTTTGGGGCTTTTCAATTTTCAATTCGTATTTTTTCAATTACTTTCTAATCTATTTTAATTCTTAGATTAGTTTTATTAATCTCTCAGTTCCATTGCATATTAGATCAATTAAAGCTTAATTAGGACTTAAATAATTTCTGCTTTATTGTCTAGTTTTCAGATTAAATAAGATTGTTTAATTTAGTTGATTTTCTTTATTGTTAATTTCAATTTGTTAGTTTTTTTTTTACATTTCATTTCGACACTCAAAAATTCAAAAATATGAATCTAGTCCATGACTAGTGCCCTTTTCATTCTTGTTGCACTCTTCCATCCATTGCACATACCATCATTTTTATTTTCTCTTTGTGAATATTTTCACCATTTTAAACGAGTTTGATTTTAAGTAACTTTCCCTGAGGAGATGATCTTGGAATTCATTCCTAATTATTACACGACATCCTCCTGCACTTGGGATAACCTTTGTGCTATTCATTTTTTAATGAGTCAAGTTTTTGGCGCCGTTGCCGGGGAATAGTTGCTTGACGTAAATTTAAACTCATTATTTTTATTTTTTTTTATCTCAATTGATTGTTGTCACTATCTTATATCTGATTACACATTTCACTTGTCACCTACTACTCAGTCACTTGAACCTTACTTATGCTATTCGAATTGATATTTCATGTCATGGATTAGGGACAATTCAAATAGGTTGGTTAGAGTTACATCGAGCACTGAGAGTAGTATACACAACCCAGAGATAGATAGCTCTTATGTATTTTCTACTGACGAGGAAATTGAAATTGAACAAACCATGGCTGCACCTGCACCACGCACTCTTAGAGATTATTTGCAGCCCACTCGCACCACTACACCATCATGCATTATTTTACCTGATGATGCACCTAATTTTTCTATTAAGCATGTCATGATGTCAGTGATACCTCAGTTCCACGGGACGGATTCTGAGAGTCCTTATCAGCACTTGACAGATTTTGAGTTGGCCTGCACTACTTTTATCAATAGAGCCACTACTGATGAATTTATTAGATTTCGTTTATTTCCTTTCTCTTTAAAGGATAAAGGGAAGATTTGGTTTAATTATTTGAGGCCTAATTCTATCTCTAGTTGGTCTGATATGCAGCGTGAGTTCTTACAAATTTTTTTTCCTTTTCAGAGAACTCAGTATTTACAAGAGCAGATCAGCCAGTTCAATCAGAAATCTGACGATACTTTCCAGGCCAGCTGGGAAAGGTTTAAGGATTTGGTGGACATCTGTCCACATCACGGTTTTGAATCCTGGAGGTTGGTGAATTATTTTTACACTAGTCTCACTGCACAAGGCAAGCAGTTTGTTCAGACTATGTGCAATGGAGAATTCTTTAGCAAGGAACCTGATGAAGCATTGCCATTTTTTGACTATCTTGCTGAGAGCGCACAACAATGGAACACTCGCACTGATCGAGTTTCATTGATAGCACAGCCACTGAGGGCTATTGCTGGTGGGGGCAGATATGAGCTGAAGGAGGACACTGACGTTCAAGCCCGAATAGCTGCATTGACTAGAAGATTAGAGGTAATGGAGATGGAAAAAGTGAAGGCCGTGAAAACAATAGAGGCATGTTCTTTATGTGCTGATTCAAACCACAAGATTCAAGATTGTCTAATCATGCAAGTATTTCAGGAGAGTGGCTCTGAGCAGATGCAATTAGCAAACTGGGTTAATAGAGCACAAAATTAGCCTTTCTCCAATACATATAATCCGGGGTGGAGGAATCACCCAAATTTCTCATGGAGGAATGATCAACATGGCCGGTCTCCACCACCTTCTCAGCAACCATTTCTTCAGGCTTCTCCTCAGCACCAGTATCAGTCATATTAGAGTTCTCATAGCTATCCTTTTGTAGCACCTCCAGGATTTCAGTCTCATGTAGCTGTACAGAGTTCTCAGCCTCAATCATTTGCGAAGAAGTCTCTAGACGACAATATGGCACAAATGGCCAACACACTTCAGCAATTCATACAGATTCAGGCCACCACAGACAATCAGAACACTCAGCCCATAAATGACTTGCGGGGCACCATCAATAAGATGAGCATGACATTGAGCACTCTAGAGAAAGAGAAATTCCCAGCACAACCTCAGCCTAATCCTCAAGTATATCGGCAACAACAACAGCAGGTGCATAATGTCTCGGGGGAGGTTTTTTAACGAAGGCCGTTCTTACTTTGAGAAGTGGAAAGGAAGTTCCCCAACCAGAAATGACCATTGACAGACAGGTAGTTGCTCCTACACCTGAAGATGTAACAGAGACTGATGAAGCTGAAAAAGAATCAGAGGTAGTGAGACGAGAGCTGAAGAAGCCTGTGAGTGCAGATGTTGAAACTAGTAGGGGTACCAACCTGTGGTTCCCTATCCTTAGAGATTGGCAGCTATCCAAAAGAACAAATACCACACTGAGATTCAGGAGATTTTCAAGCAGGTAAAGATTAATATTCCACTCTTGGATTGCATACAACAAGTTCCTTCATATGCAAAATTCCTAAAGGACTTGTGCACAGTGAAGAGGAAGCTGAATGTAAAGAATAAAGCTTTCCTAACGGAGCAAGTCAGCGCATTGATATTGAGCGAGACTCCTCAGAAGTTTGGAGATCCCGGCTCTCCCCACATTTCCATTATGATTGGTGAGTCACGCATTGGGAGAGCTCTACTTGATTTGGGGAGTAGTGTGAACTTGCTACCGTTCTCAGTGTATGAGCAGTTGGGATTAGGTGAGCTAAAAATGACTTCTATCAAGCTACAATTAGCTGACAGATCAATCAAGGTGCTGAGTGGTATTGTTGAAAATGTGCTGGTCCAGTGGACAAATTTTGCTGCCCAATGGATTTTGTAGTTCTTGATATGCAGCAGCCAGCCACTACTATTTACCAGGCGCCTGTCATCCTTGGGCGCCCATTCCTTGCTACCTCCAATGCACTGATAAATTGTCGAAGTGGAGTGTTGAAACTCACATTCACGAATATGACATTGGAAATGAATGTGTTCAATACTTGCAAGATGCCTGGTGATTGCAACTAGTCAGAGGTGCATGCTGTTGAAGTGATTTCAGAGTTTCAAGAAATAAAGAGAGAGGCCTACGATAATTCCCGCTTGGCGAAGGAGCGAATGAAGGCCTTGCATGACAAGAAGATCCATGACAAACATCTTGTCCCTGATCAGAAAGTGCTCCTCTACAATTCAAAACAATATATTTTTCCCAAGAAGCCAAAATCTCGATGGAAGGGGCCGTAGATTGTAAAAAAGGTTCATCCTCACGGGACGGTAGATATTGTCAATTCGAAGAATGGAAATAGCTTCACTGTCAATGGACAACGTCTAAAGCCGTTTCTGAAGGCCTTTGATCCACACAAAGAGATCTTGCTTGTGCAAGATTCCAGGGAAGTGTTTTGATTTTTTCCCCCTTTACAGCTTTCTTTACTTGCATTTTGTTTGTTTTTATTTGTTGTTTTGCTTTGATTTTATATTTCATGTTGATTTTGTTTTGTTTTGTTTTGCTTGCTTATTCCTATGCACTTTGTTTTCTTTCGTTCGATTCATTGAGGACCATGTCTCTCACTAGTTGGGGGTAGCGTGTGTGCACAAAATTAAAAAAAAAAGGAAAAAATTTACCTTACTGTGATGTGCATTGATACACATATGATTGACACACACTCTATTTTTTGTATTTTGTGAAATCTGAGCATCTTGGTGGAGTAGTTGAGCGGAATCATTTTGTGAAGATTTATTTTCAAACTTAAGCATAGAGCATGATTTTTGATGCATCATATTTTGTTGATGTGTAGCTTGAAACACCGGGATGCTATACTTATTAAGATGAGACTTGATAATATTTTTGTAGAACGAATGGCAAATTTTGAAGGATATTTTGCACATGCTTACGCTTGTAGTATTCCTTATTTACTGTTCATTGATTTAACATAGGAGAAGTAAACTGCAGGACTACCGAGCCATGCTTCAAAAAGAAAAAAAAAAGAAAAAAAAAGGAAAAAAAAAAGAAAGAAAAAAAAAGAAAAGGAAAAGAAAGAAAAAAAAAAGATTTGAAAAGAATAGAAAAAAATAGATAAAGCGGCTTCGTGAGATTTCCTAAGTAAAGGGCTAGAAACAGTTACCCAAGACTTTTGAGGTTGAGTGTTCAACCTTTAAAAACAGAGCTGGCGTGAAAACTGCTAGTCCCTTGGGCTTTGAAGTAGTTAAAATCAGTAATGATTAATCTGAAGGTTGAAAAATCCTATGACAAATCATGGCTAGTAATGGGGAACACACAACTAGTTTAGCTCCACACACACATTTAAGTTTTGAGACATTTGCCTCAATTCTATGTGAAAGATTGTTGAGATAGTCTTGGTGGGTATAGCCCTTGGGGGTTGAGTAGTGATGCGTTACTTTTGTGAGAATTCAGAATTGTGTTTGATTGTTTCTGTTTGGATTTTGATCTTTATGCAATATTCATCTCAATTAATTTTCACTATTTTGCTCAAGGATTAGCAAAACGCTAGTTAGGATTGGCAGGTTATTACCGTCGATTCATTGATGGTTTCGCCAGGATAGCAATTCCTCTCACGACACTCACCAGGAAAAATAATAAGTTTGAATGGACAACAAAGTGTGAAGAAAGCTTCCAGGAATTGAAATAGAGATTAGTGACAGCTCCGGTGTTAACAGTCCCCACTGCTAGAGCATACGCCTCACGCCAACTGAAAGCGTACGAGCAGAATTATTCCACGCATGATCTGAAACTTGCGGCAGTCATTTTTGCACTTAAGATTTGGAGACACTATCTGTATGGGGAAAAGTGCGAGATTTATATAGATCACAAGAGTTTGAAATATTTCTTCACCCAAAAGGAATTAAATATGAGGCAGAGGAGATGACTCGAGTTGATCAAGGATTATGATTGCACAATCAATTATCACCCAGGCAAAGCTAATGTTGTAGTCGACGCCTCAAGTAGGAAGTCTATGGGATCAATAGTTGCAACCATTACCACTCAGCATAGGTTGTTAATGGACCTAGAAAGAGCCGGTATTGAGGTTATCACTAGTGATACTAGTACTTTCATGGCCAGTTTGATAGTTCAACCAACCTTAATAGATAGAATCAAAGCAGCTCAGAAGGTGGATTTAGGGTTGGTGAAGCAAGTAGAAGAAGTCGGGAACGGGGACAAATCTGACTTTAGCGTTTCCGAGGATGGAGTTTTAAGGTTTAGAAGTAGATTATGCATGCCAGCTAATGAAGAACTGAAAAGACTAATTCTTGAAGAAGCACACCGTTCCTTATACACAATTCACCCAGGGAGTACCAAGATGTATCAGGACTTGAGAGAGTATTTTTGGTGGAATGGTATGAAAAGAGAAATTGCTAAATTTATGGAACAGTGCCTAACTTGCCAACAGGTGAAGGTGGAGCATCAGAGACCAGCAAGATTATTACAACCACTCTAGATTCCAGAGTGGAGGTGGGAGCATATCTCCAGGGACTTTGTGACAGGCCTACCGAGGGCATTGAGTAGACAAAATGCTATATGGGTGATCGTGGATCGCTTAACAAAAACTGCTCATTTTGTGCCCATTAAAGTTTCTTATAAACTGGACAAACTGGCTGAGTTGTATGTACGGGAGATAGTGAGGTTGTATGGGGTACCCGCATCCATTGTGTCGGATAGAGACCCTCTTTTCACCTCCAAGTTCTGGTGAAGCTTACATGAGGCAATGGGCACTAAGTTAAATTTCAGTACTGCATTTCACCCTCAGACAGATGGACAGTCAGAAAGAACTATTCAAATCATGGAAGACATGTTGAGGGCATGTGTGATGGTATATGACATGATACAATACGATATGACATAATAAGATAAAGATGTGCAGTTATGTTATGCCAAAGCGGTTTTTTTTTTTTTCTATGAAAAGATTGAAAAGTCGCTCTCATTTTTCTGATAACACGGTTTGAGATGTACATATGAAAATGAAATGTTTTATCTCTACATACCAAACTTTCTAAGAATGGCTAATGTTTACATACTAGTATACGTTCTCTGCTTACTGAGCGTGGATAACTCACCCCTTATCTTCATATATTTTCAGATGACATTGATTACCCAGCTGGGGATCAAGAATAGAAATTGGAGCTTGGCTAGATGTGTTATGGAAGGTCGAGTACCTAAGAGTACCTTATCTTTAATAATCTTGGTGATTAGTGGTGATATTTAGAGATCTATACGATCTCTAAATTAAAGATTGCATGTACTCGGCGATAATGCCTTTTTCTCTTCCTATTTTCACCTATTGATCTTCCATTTAATATGCACAGCTAACGGCTATATATGGATACACACGCGCGCGCACGCGCATACACTCGATTGTAAATTTTTCTGGTTAATTTTCACAGATATATATTAATGAGACATGCATGTTCATGGAGATCATACAAAAACAATATATATTTTCTTACATGATCATGATGATCATGTTCAAATCTTTCTCATTATTTATATCAATTATATTTTGGATCCGTTGGTTTATAATTTGGTTATGAATACATGAGCGAGACTCAATTGCTAATTAATTAATTATGAGATTTTAAAAAGTAAAATATTTTCGGTCCATAAGCGCTAATAATGCTTTCATTTTCAGCATTTTTGACATTGATGGGCACTTCTAGCCAGTGAGAAGGGGAAATTAGCACGGATCATTATTGTCAATATTGTACCACATTATGCATGGATATTCCCGACTCAGTCACATGAATGGTTCCTTTACTCTTGATGTTAACATGGATTGATGTTACTTGGAGCTTTGATAAAAGATTAAAAATGGTGGCAGGTTTGAAGCACATTGGTCTGGGATTTGAGTGTTTTGGGCTGGGAAGTGAATTACAAGGAGGAATTCATTCTGATCGATGAGGGCTCTTACACTATCATTGTGCAGAAGGCCAAGAAGATGGGATATCAGGAAGGACCTAATATTCGCAACAGTTTCAGAACCAATGAACCTGGGAAAGTTGTCCTCACGATCGAGAACACTACGAGTAAGAAGAAGAGGGTTCTGCATCAGTACAAGGTCAACAAAAGCTACTAATTTGTCTTGGATTCATGTGTAGGGCAGAGAACAAAAGAAAAAAAGTGGGAGAGAAATTTATTATTTTGATTCGTTCATTGTTACATTTTAAGTTATTTGAAGACTTTGCCAAAACATGAGTATTGCAAAACTTTGCAAACTATCTTCTATATATTTTCATGATCCTCTAATACAAATTTATAATCATGCAATATACTCTTGTTACAAGCATAGGAGTTGTTAACATCATTCAAGAAATAAAAGTATTCTTTAGTAAAACTTGAACTCAAGAACATGCATCATTCCAAGATCCATGTGTAGTATGCTTTGTTTGTAATGTTCATTAGGTTTTAAAATCTTCAAGGTGATCCAAGATTGTAACATGTTGTCAAACAACATTTCTTGAAAGTTCTAAGACACTAATCTTCATACAATCCAAAATTACACATGTGACAAAGTCATATATATAGGCCAAAGTTCAACCGAGATGTGCATAAATGAATATGCTATTTAATAGCTTCCAACACCCAAAATCTCTCATATTTGAACAATACCCTCAATTCACAAGCCCAAAATTGAAACTACGTTCACCATACAAATGACAAAACTCATCATTAGAACTAAGAATTCAAGTCAACAATATTTGTAGCAAAGTGGCCAACCGAGATGCTTTTGTTATCCTTTTTGTTTCATGTAACTTCTAATATGGAAAGCTTAGGTAAGGATCATAAATCTTAATACCAAAAGCAAGTTCTAAGCTTATCAAAACTGAATTTACCAAGCAAGTCCTAGGGCTACGTGGCACTTCAAATGTCCAAGTCAACAAAAGACTCATGCTAACCGAATTGAGCCTATACCAACTTCACCAAAATCAACCATTTCACTTAAAGAAAATCCTTTCAACACACATGCTAACATGTTACTTAACTTGAGTATCAAAAATAGAAGAGAAAGATGAGGAAAGAGGGCTTACCGAAATTAGCACTAAGATAAAAAGATTGCTCCCTTCTATCCTCTCTCTCACACTTGGTTTCTCTTTTGTGCAAAGTCTGGAGTGCTTAGCTTGTGTAAGTGACGATAACTGTGGGTGGATGTGGGAATAAAAGAAACTTGAGATGAGAGGGAGGGGGTTTCGGTACAAGGCAGGGCATGGGCTGAAATGCTTGTTGTTTGTCGAATTAGACAAGTGATTTGATGCAAAGGATTCAAGCAAATTGGGAGGCATGAGAGAGGGGCGGCTAGCATGAGTGAAAGGGGATTTTGTTGGCTGGAAAAGCTGGCCACTTGGGGTAGGGTATGGGCTATGCAGGCAGGCCAAGCATGGCTGGTTTGGGTTGCTTGTGAGGAGTGCAATAGTGTGTGAAGGCGCATGCATCCGATTGAGTGTGTTGGGCAATTTGGGAGGATTGAATTCAAAATTGATGGATGGTTGTGCAGAATTGGTGCAAGGCTACATAGGGGCAAGGTATGATGCTTGCAAAAAAGTTGTAAGACTTTGTATGAAAGCATTGTTTTACCTTATTTTATACTCAACCTTCTTACATATTTGTACTAAGCTTGACCTGTGTAAGTGAAACCAAAATAGATTAAACAAATGGAGGGTATGCACAAATGGAGGGCATCTTTACGTTAAATAAAGATTTCGTCCTTGAAATCAAAGGGTATGCACAAAACAAATGGATTAAACAATTATGTAATATACTCACCATAAGCTAACATTCTTTGTTCCCCGTAGAGTCGTTAGGTGATGTAGGTGGCGGTCTCCTAATCCGTCCGAGGTGGAATCATGAGGAAGGTAGTACAACTCATCGTCCTTGGAGTCATAATACATATTGACGATTAACGAAGAGTGAATCTCGGGTCCAAGTTTGTCATCTTCACTAGAAGAAAGTCCATCCTCAAGGTGGCGATATCGATGAGTGGAAGACATCAACTCCTTTGAAGTCTCAAGCATTGGGATAGAGGCATGTGTTTTCGCAATACGGCTCGACTCTCACACAAAATATAATAAACGATTCAATTTTTTCAAATCTCAAAATAAAAATAATATTCTAACAATATTTTATTTAACTTTAAACTTTTATCTCATCTGAATAACCAAACGAGACCTAAGTTGTCCTGATCGTAGATCTATCTCCCTATTTGGTGGTAATCAGGGCAAATCTTCTACAAAAACTACAGGAAAGTCCTCTACCATAGGTATTCCCTAAACCTCTCTGTTCTAAATAGACTCCTCAACTACCAACGCTAGATATGTCTATTTGCAAACTACATATTTGTACAAATGTTTTAGACATAAAAGACTGTGGTGAGCCCTAATCAAACAGTTCACAAGCTGTAAACATCAATAGCTTGACATTATCTCTCATTGACAATACTGAAATACTACTATTAACCATAGTTAAACTAATCTTAAGTAAGCTAAAGATATAAACATATAGAGAAATACAAGTGATAACTCCAACTTTTTCTGTCTCTAAAGTGTAGGTTTCTACATCTCTCAGAGTGACCACATACACTCGAGCTAGTACTTGAGGTCTTGGATTTGGTTTTCTATCAATGTTGGGGTAGTTCCACTTCCTTGAGCATTATTGGGGTAGTCTCTAATCATTTGGCTTGGCTGACCATACTTGAAACAGACCCTTATAGCAAGTATGCATTCACCCCATGTTTTCTACCACACTGGTCGACATGTTCCCTTGCATTAATGACATGAATTCCTGCGCCTTCTATTGTTTAAGAATATTATGAATTTTTATATAACTTGAATGAATAACAATGTTAGAACAATTGAAATACATTTTAAAAAATAAAGGTAACAACATAAGAGGTCTTTGAGAACTCCCTCCAACAACAAGTGACATCATAAAACCTGAAGACAAAAGGTATAAAAATGAGGATATGAAGGATATGATATCTCAAAAAGAAAAGAATGTCAATTAAGAAAAAAAAAATATCATGAGTACAAACTATAAATAATTAATTAAAAAACTAATGGTGTAAAAAAGTCAAACTACCAATATTGCGGCCAATGTAGATTGAGATGCCGTCTCTTTTCATGAAGTTTTCCATGCAACATTGAAACCACAATCTAGTTTGGGGTTTCAATTGTGAAACCTCAAAATAGATTAGGTTAGAGGTTTCAAATTGAACCCCTAATCTAATTTATGGTTTCAATCTGAAACCCTAAATTAGGTTAGGGGTTCTAATTTAGGGGTTAGGATTGAATCCCTAGATTATTTAGGATCTTGAATTTGACACTCTAAGAGTTGGTTTGGATTCAAAAAGCATCTCATCCCATCATATCTCATTTCATTTCATCTCATCTCATTATTACAATTTTCTCAAATTTCTATATAAAATATAATAAATAATTCAACCTTTTCAAATCTCAAAACAATAATAATATTAAAAAATAACATTCTAATAATATTTTATTCTAATGTTAACAAACCATCTCAACTCATCTCTGAATTGAAAAATGACTTAAAATAGTCTAGGGGTTAAATCCGAACCCCAAAACTAATTTAGGCTTTCGGACTGAAACTCTAAAATTTTTCCTACAAATAAAACACCAAAAGTCTAACCACACAATCCAACTTCGCAATATCCAAGACACAATCCATCGAAAATATAAAACAATTCGTATTTTAGAATCTCAAACTTAGGGCCTTGAGATACTTATAAGGTGAGATTGAGAGAAAATGAAATCTGCGATAACGAAGACGTGAGCTACAATGACGCCGTGACTAAGTGAGAGAGTTAAGAGAGAGTTTGAGACAGAGAGAGTCTAAGGGGTTGTTTGGAAATCATTTTCATCACATCTCATCTCATCTTCTCCCCAAACATCACTCAAAGACAAATACTTTCAAACTAATCATTATAACTTTTTCAAATTAATCATTACACATTTTCTAAACTTCCAAACAAAACACCAAAAAGAAAAATTCAACTTTTTCAAATCTCAAAACAAAAATAATATTAAAAAATAATATTCTAACAATATTTTAACTTTATAATATTTTTTATTCAACTTTTTCTTTCTAATTTTTCAAGACCTAGTAAATACTTAACTCAAACTATCTCACTATTATTCACAAACCATTTTAATATTATTCACAAAATTCTCATCTCATCTCACTCCTCATGCATTCCTTAAGAGAGGCCTGAAAAAGAGACACATAGATGCAGAGCAGGGGATGATTAAACCTAAAATGAAATGACGCCGTATGATCTCTTCAAAACGACATTGTTTCATTACAAAGCTTATTTCTTTTTAATATATATATACATATGTATATTTATATATATGGGCCAGGCGATCAAGTGAAATCCAAGCAGGGTAGGAGCCTAGCCCAGCACCTGTCCCAGCCTTTCACAATGGGCGGTTGCCCACTCGTTCGCTCGTGTTATGACCCTCCATGGTAATCAGTTATTTTAATGAACCTGGATATTCTCCACTGTGTTGTAATAAAGAAATGGTCTGGAAATGTAAGATAGTTGTCGTGATGAAATAACTGATTGCACACAAGATGTTTGATGAAAATGAGAAAGAGAGTCACAGTAAGAAAGAATGATAAAATGGCTATGCCTTGAGGTATTCGAGGTCCCCAATTCCTCTCAAAAGAAATAACAAAATGTTTCTGCAATTTTTCATATTCAAGATACCCCTCCCACAAGGACGACTCAGTACATATACTTGGAGCCAACACCTCTAATTAACTCTAACCAAAGTAAGGCCAAGGACTGATTTCGTTCTGCACTAACTAAGCCCACGGGCCACTAACAAATTAACAACTCAAATACAATAAAATTGTAACAACTAATTTGGAGGCCCATCAAGTTCGGCCCAACTTAATTGGGTTTATTACATTATCCACCCCTTCAAAGAACCTTGTCCTCAAGGTTGAAATATTGATACAACTTTATAGTATTGGTTCCAGTTTAGCCTTTCATACTCAACTTGCTCTTCTCCACCCCTTGCCAATAGCTACCATTGTCTTCATTGCCATGGAGGGTCATAACATCCTCTCCCCCTCAAAAGAACATTGTCCTCAAGGTTAATAGCAATGACACAATTGTCACCCACACTCCAAGATAAGAATATTGAAAGGTATTGAATAGTATAGAACAATATAGAGTATAGAGTATAATTTTGAACATACTACAGGGTAATGCCACAATTTTCCAAATTCTTCATATGAGCATCTGATGGAACAACAATGTTTCTTGTGAGGATAGAAGAATCATGAGGCAAGAGCTGAATGGCTCTACAGAGCTGCACCCCCTCTTGGGGTTCAACGAATAAATCCTCCCCATGCATTACATCCGATGAAAGAAAATCTTAGACCACTTGATGGCTCGATTTAATACCAGATTGCACTATAGACAATAACAGAGAGCCCCCACCCAATCGATCGATACCATACTTAAGGGAAAAGCTAATCTGACATTTAGCTTTATCAACGATAAGAGCATGCAGTAAAAATCTCTTCAATATAACATTCCCAAGAGTTTCATAGTCACCAGGTCTATATAGGCCTTCTACCATCTTGTTATAGGCATAAGCTTGTGCAAGACCCACATGTGAGAAAAAGTGCATTGGACAACAAGGAATTGCCACCAAATACAATATACAATACTCACAAATCTCTCTACTGATCCTAGCAAAATTTCCATCATCCCATGGTTTTCCTCTATCAAAAGGTGCACAAAAAAAACTTATGGGGCAAAAAATCAAGCAATTGGGGGGGGGGGGGGGGTAAATACCACTATATTGCCATGCTTCATGCATTCCTCTATGTAAGTTGCAACAGGTTTCGAATGTTTTTCATTGGTCCCAGCGATAATAATATCCCAAAAAATAGACCACCATTCAAAAAGAAACCCGTCAAAAGCATCTATTACTACAGGGTCTAATGCAACCTTCAAAACATTTACACCACGCAATTTAGCAGCCAACTCTTTCAAATATTTCACTTCCTCCATAAGTTTGAAAGGAGTAGACTCTATTGGAGGAGGCTTTACAGGATTGACATTCGCAATATCTTTATCAACAAAATCCAAAACAGAAAGATTTTCCAGGGAATGAATAAACCTCTGACCATCCTCACTCCTCTGCAACCAAACATGCTCCAATGGCTGGTTTGAATTGTTCACCATAATACAAAACTCCTCTTCCGGCCTCCGTATTAACGGTACATGAAAAGGCACCTTAGATTTCGGATTTATTTCCCCATCTCTATCAAAGGGCTTAAACACCACTTTAAGTGGCAATATATCAAGCAGATAATGAACAAAAAGTTTCTTACCAATTTGTAATATTGAAGGTACAACCAATAGCCATGGCACTTGCCCAAACATTGGTACTTCAATGGGTCTGGTACACAACAAGACCAATATGGCAGCAACCATAAGCTTGCCAGCTACTGGATCTAGAAATGCTCCAAATGTAGATCCTAGCATCATCTTCCAAGCAAGATAGCCATCAAGCCAATCTGTAACAGTGGCATATATGAAAATACTTGTCGTAGCAGTTGGTCCCCACCATCTATCAACGTAGAAGGTGCTTATAAGAAGCGGCACAACGACGATGTGACCGAGCGTTAAGATTGTGGGTAATGAGAGCAGTTTCATAGACTGTTGTTAATGTGGCCATTGGTTTTGCATTGACGAGGGCGATTGGAATAAGTCGTTGGGGTCCTTGCTTTTCGCACCCAAATCGATTACAAGGAGTCCATCCATCTACAACTTTTCGGCCTTTAAATCTGACGTGCCTTCGAGCGTCAATCGAAGCAGTCCCTGGTCAGCAGCGATGGTGACAACAGCCACGATGCGAATGCCGGGGTCAAAATTCCAAAACCCAGTACTAATTTGCCCGAGAGTGAGGGAGGGTGGATGGTTAAGATCTTTAGGAATGCCTTTGAATATAGACATGAAAATGGAGGAGTTAATGAGGTTTAAGACTGTGAATGGGGAATTCCGCTTCTTGCCAGTGAAGAACATTATGCTAGCATTACGAATTTGAGGTTGGACTTGGAAAGGAAGGAGTAAAATTTTGTTAGAGTAAACTCTCGTGGTTACTGCAATAAGCTAATCCATTTCCATGGCATTTTCGACGGTGACCACTGTATTCCCATTGGGAATTTTCCTGTGATCCAATGCAATTTCACGAATATTCCCTGGAATGGTGGTGTGAAGGATTGCTTCCACCGGAATATTTTCCTCTTCTGCTGTATCTTCTGCGCCGTCCTTGACAGACTCTACTACCTCTTCTTCATCATCCTCCTAGTCGTGCCACTGTACGAGAGATTCTGTAAGACCCAGCCCACTACCTGGCCCAGGCCCGTGGTAAACATTTCCAGAATCCACGTCGCACGGGTTCACGCCATTTTTTTCCATTTTCATTTACGTTCCCCCTTCCCTTTTTATTTAGGTTTGATTTGTTTCCTATTTATAGTCTATATATATGTTAAGCAACCTCAACTCTAGACTAAGTGCCGCTCATTCTCCTCTTCACAGAAGGCCAAACCGAGATCCCTTCTCCACTATGCTAGCAAGGATCATTGTCGTCAAACACAGCCTCCATCACCCACTGTACCCACTCGTTGCTGCCGCACAATTCATCCACTCTCCACTGTGAACCTTTGTCCAAACCTCACCACCATGCCTAACCACTCAAAGTTGCCGCCCAGCGCCCCCGTAGCCTCTATTGCAAACCTTGACTTCCTCTGTTTTTGATATGCAAAAACAGAGCAGTTCACCCTCCAACGAGAGCTCCACCATGTTACGACCCCACAGAATCTTCCGGTGAAGACTTCCCACCCCAGTCCGCCGCATTCTCTCAGTCTCTCTCCTCATTCTCTCACCGTGTGCCTCTCTCACTCGTCACTCTCTCTTTCTCTCGCAGCCAGTGACCAAGCGCCACCCCCATCCGCCGTAGCCAACCGCCAGCTCCACGTCGTCGTGCCCCCCATCTTCGTAAGTGCTGCCACTGCCTCGGTTTTCCATGGGTTAGTCCCTACTGTCGCTCATATATTGGCCTCCGTTGGTTTTTATTTTTGTTGTGTTGGTAGTTGCTTAAAATGGAAACTTTGTGTCACGGGTAATTTGGTGGATGAAGGGTGTTGTTACCCTTTTGCCCTCTTTTTGTTTGAATACATCAACTGATGGTGTATTGTGTGTTTGAAATGAGGGTCGCATGTGATTTTTGTTTATTTAGACTTAGGCACATGTGGGTTTATTTTGTTAAGTTGCTATTTTTAAGAGACTGATATTTTTATCGGAATGGTTATTAAGTAAATACTGATAAATTTTTGGAATGATCAGTAAGTACAAAATATTATTTTGAATCCTTTGAAAAGAATATTTTTTTTATTATTTAAACAAAAGTATGAGTTTCTACTTATAATGATTTCGATATAGTTATATTATTTAGTATTATAAATTATAGTAAGATCTCAATCGTAAATAAGTTAGAATTTAATGTTTTTTAGTCGAAGTTATTAAGTTGGATATTGATGAGTTTAGAAACCGATGTTGGTATTTTAGGAATAATGAGAATTTTGGGTTTGAGGAATTAAAAATGGATTATTTTAGAAGTTTTAGGCTTGAATATCGAAATACGAGATTGATTGGAAATTTATAGAAATTTATGTGATTATCTTATAGGTGACGATTAATTTTTGTTTGGCATTGTTGAGAAAATTTTTGAAAAGCTAAGAAGTCCAGGTAAGTGGGGTTCCTATGCTAGATTTGCATAAAATGAAATGAACTGAGGTTGGTTTGTAAAAATGTACATGTTATTTTTAAAAAGGAAAGGTGAAAAACAACCTCAGTATATGTTTTGCATTCACTCATGAGATACGTATGAAAGAGAAAAGAAATGCTTTTGATGTGAATCGTGTAAACATGAGCAATATTTGACATATTTCTGAAGAGTGCAAAAAAGCGAATACGATATCTGTAAAGTTTTGTACATATGATATAAAAATGATTTGGTTTGTTTATGATTAAATGGAAATGATATGAATACGTTCAGCACATGGTTTGATATGATATGGATATGAAAAAAAAACCTTTGGCATACTTATCTGTTTTTATTCTGAGTCTAAATATGGTTCTGATATGATGATACTGGTTCACGTGATATGATATGAGTGTACCCACTTTGGAAACAAAGTGGTCTTATATGTGTTCTTTTCTGTGTGCACACTCGGGGCTCCGAGATTGAAAAATGGGAAGTTTCACAACATGATATTGCCTGGTTTGGCCACCGGGGATAGCACAACCATACCACGGGGGTTAAACATGGTATATGACATGCTACGATATGATATGACATAATAAGAGCATCCCCATCCGATTCCTCATAAAATTCCCTATAATTAACTAAAAAGTACATTCCCTAAAACTTTTCTCTAAATTTTACTCATCTTTCAAAAACCTTCTACATCCCATTCCCCATCCCCATTTCTATTCTATTAAATAATATTTCTCTATTATTTCTTTATTATTTTTTTCTCTCATTTCCATTTACAATCTTAACTACTAACTATTTTGTCTTATTATCTTCATTTTTTTCAAATTTCACATTCTACTAAATACCTATACGATTTTGACTACCGAATACAATATTATTTTTCAAACCGAAATCCGTATTATAAAAATAGTAATTTTTTTTTAATATGTGCATTTTCTAACGGTAACATTTTGAATGCCTACCTCAAACGGTAATATCTTGAAGTCCTACCTCCAACGGTAATATTTTTTGTCATTTCTCAAACGGTAACTTTTTTTGTCTTCTCTCAAACGGTAACATTTTTTGTCCTATATGTAACGGTAATTTTTTCATCTATAAATGCGCATTTTAATTGCATTCACATTCTCACAAACTCAAGTCTCATTTCATCTAAAGAACTGAAATTCAACAGTCTCCCTTGATATCTCACTCCCTTCATCAAATGGCTCGTACCTTCTTTCGCAAATTACTCACATACTTATCCTCTGAAGATGAGTTGGATGTTGTTCTTAATGACGAGGCCGATGGATAGTCATCGAGGCATCGTGCCAATCGCCAACGCCATAAGTTTATTCGGCGTGATCATATACAAGGGCACAAGCGCCTATTTCGCGATTATTTCGCAGAAAATCCACTATATCCCTTGAATCTATTTCGAAGGAGATTTCGGATGAGTCGCCCCCTATTTCTCCCTATTCTAAATGAGGTTGAGTCTTACGAGCCGTACTTCGTCCAGATAAGAGATAATGTCGAAGACTCCGTTTATCTTCTATGCAAAAGATAATCGCAACACTTAGAATGCTGGCATATGGGGTTACTGGAGATTTTATGGATGATTACATACGTATTGGTGAAAGCACCTCAACGGAGATCCTTAAAAAATTCTCTAAGACAATAGTATGTGTTTTTTCAGATGAATATTTGCGGTCTCCAAATACCAATGATATTGCTCGATTACTTGGGTTGGTGAACAACGGGGATTCCCAGGAATGCTGGGAAGCATTGACTGCATGCATTGGAAGTGAAAAAATTGTCCCGCAGCTTGGAAAGGTATGTATTCCGACCACATTCGTGAACCAACTATTATTTTAGAAGCAGTTGCTTCATATGATCTCTGGATATTGCATGCATTTTTTGGTATGCCCGGTTCACATAACGACATTAATGTGCTAGAAAGATTTTCTATTTTCACAGATCTTGCCCAAGGGCGTGCTCCTCCAGTGAATTACACAATCAATGGCAACCACTACGAGATGGGGTATTACCTTGCGGATGGTATTTATCCCAAGTGACGAACTTTTGTCAAGACAATTCCATCACCACAAGGGAATAAGAATTTTTTTTTTTTGTGAAAGTACAAGAATCCGCAAGAAAAGATGTCGAGCGTGCATTCAGGGTACTTCAACAATGATTTGCAGTCATTCGTGGACCTTCCCGAATGTTTAAAGTCAAGGAACTAACAAATATAATGAATGCATGTGTTATTCTACATAATATGATCATTGAAAACGAGCGTGATGATAGTGAGGAATCGAACATTGAGTATGATCAACTTGATGATGAAGTCCCCCAATTCTCACACAATCATACAACTGAACTTACGGACTTTATCCAACGTCATCATAATATTAGAGACACCTCGGCACATTATCAACTCCAAACAGATCTAATTGAACATCAGTGGCAAAAATATTCCCAACAGTAGACATATCGAATAATTGATTGGTATTTCCTTCATGTGATAGTGACTATATTTGATTTCTCTGTTTTAATTCGTATTTCTTTTATGTTAGTAGTGATTATATTTGAGGTAATCTGTAATAGTTTTTGAAATTGTAATAGGCAATTTCCTTGTTTCAAAATATCAATAAATAAAGAAATAAGTTGTCTTAATATTGTCATCCATCATTGTCTGAAACAAAAAATGAATAAAGAAATAAATTTTTTTACATAAAAAAATCAATCCAAATGTCCTGCATCATTGCGTCTCACCATGACGTCCCTTTGCAGTTGCTCGAAATATAACCGTTGCATTTTTGGCATGGCACTCACGTCCATCATCATAATGCGCTGATCCGCTTCCTTCTTAGCGAGCTTTACTTTCTCCGCCTCCAACCTCTGTCTTTCGTCCTCTTGATGGATTTTATTTAACTCTTTTTCCTTCTCTTTTTCCATCTTCTCGGCCTCCAACCTCAGTCTTTCATCCTTGAGACGGATGAAATTTAGCTCTTTCTCCTTGTCATACTTCATTTTTTCGGCCTTGAGACAAAAATACTCTTTCTCCTGAGCACATGACTCCTCCAAAAGCATAAACTTCAGCTTGCTGAGCCCAACAATCTCCTGTGCTGACGAGGCTTGGGCCTTTCGTTTTCCTTTCTCAGCTTTCCTTCCCATTGGTAGGTCCAATTCGACCACTTCATTATCTACCACATTATCTGCCTCTAGATCAAAAACTGAATCCACCGTAGTGCTCGAATATCGAGTCGGGGTAGGGGATGGGGACGGGGACATCGTTTTCCTTCGCTTTGGATCTGGATTTGTGGAGCACCAAATCCATTTAGGTTGGTCCTTTAACAGGTGCCAACAATACTCAAACTGAAAGGAGGATTTCTCTAGCGATGTGTACATAACCTTCGCCTTGTCAAACTTGCATGTAAACAAAAAAGTTTATGTTAAACCAATGTATAAAAAAATTAAATATTCATAAAACAAGTAAGAGTATGGATATTCTACCTTGTCTTGCTCGGTCATGCCACTTTGATTCAACCCTTCAACTTGCACTAGTTTCGCACAAAATTTGTTTGTGGCCTTTTGAATAACCGACCACCGATGTATTAAAGACTTGATGGTCCGGTCATTTGTAGTTTCTTTAAATTGCTAGAAGTATTCATAATTTTTTTCCCAAAGTTGAGAGTATTTTTGGTCTATCTCCTGGACGGCATCAAGGCTACAATTAAGCCATGCGGAGACAAGTAACTTGTCTTCCTCGGGGCTGAAGTTCGCACCCCTTACTGATTTCCTAACACCGATAAGATCATTATGGGGTAGGGGTGGAGAGTCATCAACAATCATAGGAGAGTTTCCACTTTGCCCACCATGTGGGGTCTAGTTGAGGATCTTTACTCAGGAGGTTGGTGAAATACATATGTCCAGGGTCTTGTGAATCCATCTCTAAAAATGCATTGAAATGTTAGACACTTAAGTATGAAGTTTGGGGTTTTTCCAAGAGTCGGCTCAGGAACCTAATGGTGACATCTACGAAATCTGGCCACCCTTTCATGGCTGCTACAACCGGTTGCCACTACTTGTTGGCCGTCCGGGTTACTTAGCCATTGAGGAAATGATCATAAATTTCCTATATCCCCACCAGGCTTTGTCATCATCATAGCCGAGGGTGTTAATTTATGCATTATTTTTTTTATCACAACATAACTTTCTCAAACAATGACACAGCAAAAAAACAATCGAACAGAACTGACCAATTCACATATTCACACAAAACAACAACCAAACAACAATGCAAATCACAATAATACTAAATAAGAGCATTCCCATCAGGTTCCTTCATATCAAATTTATAAATAAATGGAGCTCAGAATGGTGGAAATATTGACAGCATGCGTAAGCAATGAGCCATTCACATCTAATGGCTGCAAAACCTCACTCGAACGTCCATTGCCTTTTCTGGAAAGTACCAGAAACTGCAATATGAGAATCCAGGTGAGGATTACCCCGTCATATCGATGGGGGTCCTATTAACACTTGTGAATTAACCACATCACTATAACACCATCATCACAGCCTAATAACAGCCCCCTTCCCTGAGAGATACGAAACACTGCAAAGGACCCAACAAAACAACAAATTAATGAATGGATAACCACAAACAATGATAAATCACATTCCATAGTGATTTCAAACTCTACCAAAATGGTCTCAAAACCAATAACCCCACAAATTCCATAACCACTAACTCCACCAAATTCTTCTCAAAACCAAAAACCCCTAAAATCTGTGTGAAATTTTTCTTGAAATTCTCGGCATTTCAACAGTCAACACAGCCAACAGTCAACACAACAATGAGAGAAACAGAATAATTAAAAAAAATAGAAATTAATTTCCCATTACTTTCTCGACAGCCAAACAACTCGAGAGAGCCAAAATAATACAGAGAAATCAATGGCAACGCACGTCATAGGCAATTTCAATCGGTTTCCTCAACAAAGCCCAAAACCACAATCTAAACGAGAGTGACTATCGAGAAAAATTGCAAATCAAATAGTAGGCTTTTTTCCATGGTGTTTCTCAGCAGCCAAACAGCGAAGAGAGCCAAAATAACACAGAGAAATCAATGGCAATGCAAGAATAAAATTGATGAAGCGGTTTCCTCTAAAAACCCCAAAATCATAAACTGAATCCGAGTGACAAAAATCAAAACCAAAATGCATAACAGTGAAAGTGAGCTCGGCACTTTCTTGGCTGCCAAACAAACAGCGAAAACATCTCCGAGCCAGAGACAGAGTTGCTCTCCATCGGTATGCTTACCATGATCCTGGCGTCGGGAGGAAGAAAAATGGGAAGAGATAGACATAGAAGGAGAGATATATTCCAAGAAAATGAGGGAAAATGAGGAACGGTTTTGATTTCTTGAAACCGAAGTAAAAAACTTACAGGAATGCCGATGGAGGTGTGTACTGCGTTCGTTGGTGTTGCGAGGGAGGGGCACACCGATGGAGAGGGTTTTTGGGGGACGAAGAACAACCAAGTAGAGATGCGGATGTACAGTAGTTCCCCATATATGGGGAACGACTGTAGAGACCGTATAAACAAACCGCAAAATGGGGATTGAGATGAAGAGGGTTTTTCTCCAAAACCCTAACATAATCCCTAAATTATGGGGATGGGGAAGAGATGCAGAACCGGATGGGGATGCTCTAAGATGAAGATGTGCAGTTATGTTATGCTAAAGCAGTTTTGAGTATGAAAATGGCTTTTGAATATGAAGATGGTTTATGAAATGAAAAGATTGAAAAGTCGCTTTGATTTTTCTGATGATACTTTTTGAGATGTGCATATGAAAATGAAATGTTTTGTTTCTGCATACCAAACTTTCTAAAAATGGTTCATGTTTACATATTAGTATATGTTCTCTGCTTACTGAGTTGTTGATAACTCACCCCTTATCTCCACAATATTTTTTAGATGATTTGAATGTTCCAGTTGAGGGTCAAGAATATGGAGCATGGGTGAGAGGAGTTAAGAATGATGATTTAAGCATATAAGGTTTATAAGAGCATTGAGGATTTTTATTCAGTAAACTTGTTGTGCTCTGATGATTTGATTTGTTGGGTGGTTGATGTTTATATTAAGACATTGTATTGTCTTAGAATAATTATATTGGAGTATTTTGTGCGATAGAGAAAAAATAAGAGTATTACTATGCAGATGGAAAATTATTTTTAGGTGACATGAGTTAACTCTCCTTTCATTGATGCAAGAAAGCTTCCCTGAACTGGGTTTGGTAAGAGAAGATTGCACTGATATGAGCTGGATTGAATCTATCCTCTACTTCGCCGGGTTTCCAAGTGGGGGGCACTGATATGTACTGCTAAGCAGGACGACTCTAACAAAACCAACTTTTTTCAAAGCAAAATCTGACTACGTGATGGAACCTATTCCAAAAGTTGGCTTGGAAGGGATTTGGGAGAGATTTTACCAAAAAGAGGCCGAGGAAGCAATTTTGATGACGATTCCATATGGGGGAAGAATGAGTGAAATCTCGAAATCTGCAATTCCTTTCCCACATAGAGTTGGTAACATCTACAAAATCCTAGACGTGGTGTATTAGGAAGAAGAAGGAATTGCGGCATCTGAGAGGCATATAAGTTGGATCAGAAGGCTTTACAGTTACATGACTGCCTATGTTTCAAAATCTCCAAGAGCTGCATACATCAATTACAGGGACCTTGACATAGGAACAAATAGTAAGGAAGGAAACACAAGCTATAGACGGGCAAGTACATGGGGTACTAATATTTCAAGAGCAACTTTAATAGGTTGGTTCATGTGAAGACCATGGTCGATCCAACTAATTTCTTCAGGATTGAACAAAGCATCCCGGCTCTTTCATCCTGGTGAGAGGTGATTTTAATTACAGAAGATATTGTGCTCAACAATAAATGCTCTCTTTCTCGTTTTACCTATTATTCCATTTAATAAGCACATATCATAAAGGCCATATATATCGATATTTTATGTGCATTGCAAAATAAAAGGATTTCCACAAATTCTGGCATATAGTTTGTCGATGTTT
The DNA here is from genome assembly GCA_961763995.1 of Juglans cinerea. Lineage (NCBI taxonomy): Eukaryota > Viridiplantae > Streptophyta > Magnoliopsida > Fagales > Juglandaceae > Juglans > Juglans cinerea. Next base: position 19,132,240 of record CAUIVZ010000008.1, read on the forward strand.
ATATATATAAAGAAAGATTTATATTGTATTTTGTGACATGTTTATGTTCCATTAATAATATATATAGTTAATTTTCATTTACGTCAATTATATATTTTGATATGTTGGTTTGGTGGTTATGAATTAATGATACTTAGGGGTGTAAACTCAAACCGGAAAACCGGTCCGGACCGGACCGATTTTACCGGTTTTGAACCGGTCCGGTCCGGTCCGGAACCGGTTTTTAAAATCTAAAAACCGGCCAGTTCCGGGATTTTTTGGACCGGACCGGACCGGACCGGTTGATTAAAAAAAATAAAAAATAAAATTTTTATATATAAGTTTTATACATATTTTATATATATATTAAATATTAATATATATAAGTTTTATATATAATGTATAATTATAAATTTTTATGTGAAATTTTTATATATAATTATATATATTTATATATGAAATAATTTCTTATTATAATTTATAAATTATTACATAAAATGTTAATACTAAATCACTAAAAGTTTATAACTAATACTAATATATAACTTATAACTATATCAATAGTCTAATATTAATACTATTATATAGTCTAATATATTAATAAAAGTATAAAACAATTTTTTTTTAAATTAGTTTTTTTCTTTTTTTTTATAAACAAATTTTTAATGACAAATTGTGAAACTTACATTTTAAAAAAACCGGAAAATCGGATCGGACCGGACTGGAAACCGGTAAAATCGGAAATACCGGTTTAGGAGAATAACCGGTGCGTAATCGGTTTTGAAAAATACAAAACCGGTACATACCGGTTCGGTCCTATATTTTTTCCAAAACCGGACCGAACCGGACCGGTTACACCCCTAATGATACTCAATTACATCACTAACCAGCTCTTAGCCTCGTTTGGATACATAAATATCTCATCTCATCTCATCTCATCTTATCTCATCCTTATAATTTTTTTAAATTTCTATACAAAATATAATAAACAATTCAATTTTTTTAAATTCTAAAACAATAATAAAATTAAAATATAATATTTTATTCAACTTATCTAAAATCATTTTTATCTCTTTTCATTTCATATCATTATCAACATGCCTTAGCCTCGATTATATATAATATTTATAACTACGGAGAAAGTCTCTGACAATTGCCGGTCATAGGAAGCACGCCGCAAAAAAATGCTTTGCTTTTCAAACAAAAATTGAATATGGGCAGCAGAAGGTGGAAAAATCCAGGATCATTGTCCAATATATTTCTATGGATAAATTAATTGCGATTAAAATAATGGTTAGGCGGCTTATAATTTGATATATACAAAAATAATTTTAGATAAAAATACGAGCTCGATCTATATATCTATACTTGAGAGTATTTTATTATCTAGAGTTCTAAAAGCATTGTCAATTGAAAAATATTAAGTAAGCAGTTTCTTCTTAAAGAAAAGGCCGTACGAGAACTACTTTAAAATTAATAAATTCCTTAAGTAGAATAAAAAATAACATTTATAACGGATTATTTGTGACGAAAATAATTATTTGCAATGAAAACAAACTGATTTTAGCAGAAAATAATCATTTTCATAAAAAATAGCTGACCATAAATAAACAGTTTTCTTATAATGACTATATTTAATATAGTCCACACGCATATATATATATATATATATATATATATATATATATATATATTATATATCATGTTTGTATGTATGAACGTAGAAAGAGTCCAAAATTTACACCAAAGAAATTTGGTGAAGAAAAGTGACAATTAGTTGCAAGGTCAAAGTTCAATATTGTGAAGTTGCGCGCCATCCAATTTGGGCTTTACTGCTTGCAGACGCTAGCTTCGAATTTTCTGATCTGTTCGGGCCTATTTAATTTCTTGTGGCGATTCATCTCTCCGATGTTGGAATGGTCTGCAAATTAACCTTAGAAAATACAACATGCAAAAGATAATACCGCCGTAACGTTCACGTACGTACATTAAATTTCCAAGTCTTAAACAAGCAGCGGATCCTCCTCATAACACAATAAATAATGAAGCTCGCAACCAATTTCTAGCGTAGAAACACAGACAAGAATGAAGTTTCTTAGGACATCAGTGCTTGTTGTTTTTACTTTTTTCTCATATCTATGGGCAACTTCGGCTCACACTAATGAAGACTTCCTTCAATGCCTGACCCTTCATGCTGGAAACTCCACCTCCTCAATTTCTCAAGTCATTTACACCCCCGCCAATTCCTCATATTCATCTGAATTGGGATTCTCCATACAAAATCCTAGATTCTCAACACCTGCCACCCCGAAACCTCTAGTCATTGTTACACCATCGCATGTCTCCCAAATTCAAGCAGCCATTAATTGTTCCCAAAAGCATGGCCTGCAAATTAGAGTTAAAAGCGGTGGTCATGATTATCAGGGCCTTTCTTATGTATCAGATGTTCCATTTCTCATAATCGGTATGATAAATCTTCGATCAATCAGTGTTGAGGCAAAAAATGGCACGGCTTGTGTAACGACCCGATCCTATATTTATTTTTTTGGGATAAAATTCGAATAATTTTTATTAAGCTTAATAAATGAGTTAAAGCCCATTAGAAAATTTATCGGATAGATTAATTTTTTTAGGCTTCATCATTATTATTATTATTATTATTATTATTATTATTTACCCTCCAAACTCATGAATCCTCTTCATAATAAAAATCCTCCCTACCGGATTTTCTTCTATGAATTTCAAACAATCCACTCATGTGCACATGCACATGCACATCTTTTTCTTTATTTTTCTCTAGGGTTTTCCACCATGTCTTTTTTTACACATACGAGAACTTTCTTATTGATGGTTGTCGCAATAGCCCTCCATCACATAGACTCCTCACTGTGGTAGATTTCTATGCATGCACGGCTTCATCCGTTTCCCCCACATTCACGTTTCTCATCCTAGGGTTTTCCTCTTGGCTCTCAATTGGCTAGGTTTATAAATAGGTTAAGCCCTCCTCTGCATAAGCCCTCCTCTGCATGAAAGGCATAGCCACTGCCGCCAACGTCTAGATACACTCACGCACACAGAGCACCTCTCACAAACCTCCTCCCCTCAAAACCGCAACACGTCCAGGAACACAACCTCCTCTCAGTTCATCCAGCAGACCACCCAAGACCTCCTCCGTGACGCCACCACCTCATCACATGCAAATCCACATCGTTGCAAACCACCCGCACGGCGGAAACCCGTGCGTTAGCACTGCCCAGCCCCACGTTTAGTTCCGCAGCATGGCTACCCCGCAACACCACTTTGCCGAAGCCAAGCAAACCACGTCTCAGCTCCTCCCTCTGGCCACCCCGTAGCCCAGCTAGCAGAACCACTACACGGCCTGCCCTTGGAAAAGCCATCAAGCCGCTGCCATCCTCTCCTGTTTTAGCCCCTCGAAACAGAGCATCCTCACTCAAACCGAGAGCCACGTTCTGCCACTGGTGGGCCGCGACGCCACCGTCAGCAGCAACAGATGACGCCGAAGATCTAGCCTCCACCGCCCAGTGACGCCCAGCGCCACCCCCTGAAGCCCCCATGCATGCTGCGTGGTGCGAAAAATCTCTCTTCGTTCTCTCTCTCGGCGTCGCACTAACCAGCCCAAAGGAAAGCAGTTGCACCGCCTTGGTTCCCAGCCGCCGTGCCGTGCAGCTCCTCCCCTCGGTGAGTCGTCCCCTGTAAACGCATGCCTCCTTTCCACTCTTCCGTTACTATTTCTCTATTATAAAACATGTATTTTAGGTTTCCATAGGTTATTGATACAATTACAAAAATGCCCCTTTATATTGTTTTTCCAAAAATACCCATGTCTATTTAGGATTAAAAGATGAGAATATTTTTGTGTAAGGAAGAATCTAGGTTTAGGAAATATAGACTATTTTAGTAGTTTAGGTTTTAAAGTCATAGGTTTAATTAGAAATTTATGAAAATTTTGTGTTTATTATTATAGGCGACCGATTACGCGCCGAAAATAGTGGATTAGCACTGCAAAGTAAGTAGCATGATCATACCCTTACACGTATGTACGGTAAACGGCATGTCTTTTATAAAACATATTTTGCATGTATGCCCTTCTTTGGAAGCTCCTTTTTACGTACCCAATCATGATATATTTATGAAAATCCATGATTTTATGTGAAAGTTTATGAATAATTGATGATTTTATGTGATAATTTATGCATTAAAATAATTATGGGAAGTCATACATGATTTTATCTGAGAGATTATTCATAAAATTATTTATAAAACGTATGATTTTATGTGAGTTATTTCATAGAATTATTTATGAAATGCATGATTTTATGTGAGAGTTATTTCATGAAATTATTTATGAAATGCATGATTTTTATGTGAGAGTTATGCATAAAATTATCTATGAAAAGTTATGAATTTATGTGAGGAAACATGTATCATGACATTTATGAAAATATGCAATTTCATTTGAAATCTATGATATGATATGGCAAGTACGTATGTGATTTCTTTTGAAATCTATGAAATGACAAGTATGCAAGTATGATTTGATAAAATATGTAACGGCCTATGTTATGATATGAAAACGGTACCTATGTTATCGACATATTACATTGTCAGGTCGTGCATGCTGGTAGTGCACCCAGTATGTCTTCCTTATGTATGGATACCACAACCCGTGGCCATGGGCGGAATCAGAATCTATTTAGATTCGCTAACCCTAACTCACGGGGGTCAACAGTGGGTAACGACCTATGATAAGTGAAAGATAGGTTAATGTTCATGTTATTTATGAATGTATTTATGAATATGCACGTTTTTCAAGAAACCTTATGTTTATTATGTTTACTGTATGGTGTGTTGCTTATTGAGTATTCGATTCATTTTAGTTGTTTTTATATTTTTAAACCACCCTAGGTGATGAAATTTAATAAGTTTTAATAAATTATTTTGATAAGCACATGAGATTTTCCGTATTTTTAATAAGTGTTTCCGCAGACTTTATTTTGGATTTTCATTATTTATTGAAGTTTGTTATTTTATGGAAATCTTTCGCATCTGGCGCGTTGTTGAAAGAAAAAGTTTTCAAGTTCAAGTTTAGTAGTAGCACACTGGCTCTTCAAAAATTCTAAAATGTCTTTTTGGGAAGCGGGGTGTTACAGCTTGGGTTGAATCCGGCGCCGTTATTGGTGAAGTTTACTATATGATGGCCGAGAAAAGTATAAATTTTGGCTTTCTGGCAGGACTTTGCCCGACTGTGGGTGTTGGTGGACACTTCAGTGCGGGAGGGTATGGCACCTTGATGCGCAAATACGGCCTTGCTGCAGATAATATTATTGACGCATAAATGATTGATGTGAAGGGTAGAATCCTTGACAGAAAACCAATGTTGATATCAAGGGTAGAATCCTTGACAGAAAACCATGGGGGAAGATTTGTTTTGGGCCATTCGAGTTTTGGAATCATTTCTTTAGGAATGAACAAAGCATTCCGGCTCTTTCATCTTGGTGATTCGTGGTGATATTTAGAGATCTATATGATCTCTAAATTAAAGATTGCATGTACTCGGCAATAACGCCTTTTTCTCTGCCTATTTTCACCTACAAGAAAATGGCTTTATTGCGGCCATCTATGGTCTGCTGGAAAAAATATCGCGGCAATAAGTCATTATTCAAGGCGAATTTCTGGGTCAACGCGGCTTCCAACCTGTGTGTTTTATTTTTACCTTTTGTAGCGATTTTAAACACATTTACGGCGATAAATGTTCGTTGCAAATATGATTTTAACTTTTGCAGTGATTTTAATGATAATTATAGCGAATTCAATTGCCGGAAAAGGTCAAAACATTATGCCAATGCACAATTTCGCTGCAATTGTCATTTTTATGTAAACGGCTCGAAAACCACAAGAAAATCATATTTCCCCCCAAATCCCTATTTCACCTTCATCCCAAACTTCTTCTTCTCCATTTCTCTCTAGCTGCACATTAAGCAAAACCCATTCAAAATTTTCGCTATGTCCCTTCCACTGAATGAAACCACTAACATCGGCGCTGCTCCAGCCCAGTGATTCTCACGTAAACACATTACTCTGCTCCACCCCACCGAAAACCCACTAATCGGCGTCGAGTGTACTTGTTCTGTTGTGATTGGTTTGATGTTGGTGATAAGAAATGTGGGGTACGAGTGGACGATCATATAACTAGTGTCAACATGGACAGAACTTGGTATAAGAATGAACCATCTGTGTTGGCATGCCAGGCTTTCCAGTGTTTTTACATTAGAAATATTAGGTTGAAGGGGAACTGGTATATTGTGCAGAAGTATAATAATAGGAATGTGTATGACATTCCACCAGTGCCAAGGGTTTTGGACGATATTGATAGCGAATCAAGTGAGGATGATGTCTATCAAGAAAATGAGCCATCATTTGATTATCCACTTTTACATTGTGATGCATGTCCAGTATCAACTCCACTTAGTAGGACTGATATAGAACCTATCCACATTGATGCACGAGGCCATATGGCAGTTGGTGGTGAATGCAGCAATTCAACAGACTTTATTGACGATGGAATGGTTCCATCTAGTTCCGGAGATGGTTATGGTGATTGAGAATATTCAGATGAAGAGGACCTATCCACCGATGAAGAATCGGAGTCAGAATAGGCAACCTGCCAACCATTGGAAACCAGGTGAACACCGCATCAGTTGAAAAAGGCAGCCTTCAAGGATTGGATCACATGCTGGGTTGCAAACTGCAGTTTATTATAAGCTCATCTAATTTTTTCTTTGATTTATATATGCCAAACCCTGAAATATTCGTATTAATGAGGGTACACGCACTAATATATATATAGTTTCACAATATTTATTTTAATGCATTATCTTACTGCATGGTTGCTGTGGTTATATTTCCTCTAAATAGCTTCATGTAATTCACGTTTGCTATTGTTGAATCTCAGGTGGACGGGAATAGTAGACATTTGGTCAGATTGTTCAAGGCAAAATCCATTGCAATCTCATCTCAACCCAAGATTTTAATGAGGAGCATGCACGGCCCAAGTAGATCACTTCCCAGTGTACGAGGAACCCGTCCCAGGAGATTTGTGCCGTACAGATGTAGTGCACATAGGCCACGCAGAGTTCGCATCGGTGAGGCCAGTTTAGATGATTCAACGCAGCCTCCAAGCTAGCCATGGGAGCCTCTTTGTTCGAACCCATGACTGGAGACTGAGGCAAACAGAGAACCCTCCCTGAGGGAACAACCGGAGACTGTTCAAAGTAATCATATCGGTATAGTTGACTTTGATGCGGGGTGATTTTATGAGTTTTATCATTGGTGTGTAAGATTGATTTAGACAAATGAAACCCTTAACACAACCTTATTGTTATTATGTCATATAGGCAAGGACGTCTCGTATGTGCCTGTAGCCAACCAGGCACAGACGAGACGTGGTCGCGGGCCGACGAAGTGTACTAAATTTGAAAAATTACGTAAGCATGGAAAAGTGTTGTTGAAGATCAATAGTGGAAAAACAGCACCATGTTGCGAGAATGCAAACATGTTTACAACACGTTTAAGCTGATTATTAAACATTATTGCAACGTGAGCTATCCTAGATAGAGTGATGTACCCCAAGAGTATAAGGATGAATTAATCGATCGTGTTCGGGTAAGACTTTTATACTTTGATGTTGATCATTAAAAATGTAGTGATCACCCTAAATTTTAATGGGCTACGGAGGGTGATTTGAATTAGATTGGGACTTAGAGAACCATCGATTGACTGTGACTAAACAGCTTCGTAAGCGCTTTAATGCCTTCCACCACCAACTGCAAAAGATATATATGTCATATGGCAGCCATGACGAGGCATTGGCAACTGGGATTAGTTCGGTCAGCCCCCTAGTCTGGTTTAAGCTATGTGAACGATGGGCCTTCTAGGTATGCATTGTGGGTGTTCAATCCAAACCCATCCAAGTTGGGTAATAACTCCCCTAACTTGGATGGGATATTTATTACTCTGTCTACTTTTGCATAAATTGATGGTTTTTAATGACAGAAAATATCAAGTAAGAATCGGGAGAAGACATAAGGAACATACCGCCCTAGTCAATCATACAAATATAGATATTGCTCCCTCATGTCGGCTTCTCTCTCCCAAGAGAAATCTTGTGCCAACGGATCGCCCCATGACACTTTCACCAAAGGTATTGTCTTGGATCTTAACCTATGCTCTTTCCAATCTACAATCTGCGTCGGAGCAACTTCATAAGTAAAGTTAGGTTGGAGTTGAACGTGTCCAGGGTCAACAAAACATGGCTCTTGTTGTCCAAAACTTTTCTTCAACGATGACACATGAAACACATCATGAACTCCCCCAAAATAGTCCGGCAATGCAACTATATAAGCAACAAGCCCAACTTTCTCTACAATCTGAAAAGGGCCAACATACCTCGGACTAAGTTTTCCCTTCTTATTAAAGCGCTTAATGCCTTTCATAGGAGAGACCTTGAGATAAACCCAATCACCTACTTCAAAGGATAAGTCTCTTTTTCTTGTATCAGCATAACTTTTCTGGCGACTTTGAGCTTCTGCCATTTTGGTTCTTATAAACCGAACTAGATCTTTCATTTCTTAAATTATCTCAGGCCCAATTACTTTACTCTCACCAACTTCATCCCAACACAAGGGTGACCTACACTTCCTTCCATACAAAGCTTCATATGGGGCCATCTGAATGGAGGAATGTAATGCCCCAATGGAAGACCCAAACCACATGGCCTATACTCCAAAAGGACTAGTCAATGATACAATTGGAGCCCCACTAGAACCTTATAAAGAGTAAGAATTTCTCCTTCCCAAGCAATGTGGGATCCCATACACCACCTACCCTTATCCATATCATATGGGGTATCACAATCTACCCCCCTTAAACTCCCGACGTCCTCGTCGGGCCTGTCCATTGTTGGTGGCGGCTCAAGTCCTACATTTCTGGTTGGGATAGGCTCTGATACCATTTGTAACGCCCCAATGGAAGGCCCAAACCACATGGCCTATACTCTAAAAGGACTAGTCAATGATACAATTGGAGCCCCATTGGAACCTTATAAAGAGCAAGAACTTCTCCTTCCCAAGCAATGTGAGATCCCATACACCACCTACCCTTACTCATATCATATGGGGTATCACAATCTACCCCCTTAAATTCCCGACGTCCTCGTCGGGCCTGTCTATTATAGGTGGCACGGTTCAAGTCCCACATTTCTGGTTGGGATAGGCTTTGATACCATTTGTAACGCCACAATGGAAGGCCCAAACCACATGGCCTATACTCCAAAAGGACTAGTCAAGGATACAATTGGAGCCCCACTAGAACCTTATAAAGAGTAAGAACTTCTCCTTCCCAAGCAATGTGGGATCTCATACACCACATACCCTTATCCATATCATATGGGGTATCACAATCTATCCCCCTTAAACTCCCGACGTCCTCGTCGAGCCTGTCCATTGTTGGTGGCACGGCTCAAGTCCTACATTTCTGGTTGGGATAGGCTCTGATACCATTTGTAACGCCCCAATGGAAGGCCCAAACCACATGGCCTATACTCTAAAAAGACTAGTCAATTATACAATTGGAGCCCCATTGGAACCTTATAAAGAGCAAGAACTTCTCATTCCCAAGCAATGTGAGATCCCATACACCACCTACCCTTACTCATATCATATGGGGTATCACAAGGAATGAAAGCTAGTATTATAGGTAAACTCAATTAGCGGCAGATGATTCTCCCAATTTCCCTAACATTCCATGACACAAGACCGCAACATATCCTCAAGAGTCTGAATAGTGCGCTCTGATTGACCGTCCGTTTGAGGATGATATGCAGTACTAAACTTCAACTTAGTACCTAAAGCTGCCTGCAAACTTTTCCAAAAATGGGACGTGAACCGCGGGTCCCTATCTCTTTGACATACAACCGAGTTAACTTACCCAACAAATGGGCACTCTTGGTCAGCAAGCCCACAACAAAGTCCATAGAAATATCATCCCATTTCCACTCAGGAATAGGGAGAGGTTGCAGTCTACCAGTAGGTCTTTAATGCTCAGCCTTCACTTGATGGCACGTGTCACATTTCTTAATAAACATGGCGATATCCATTTTCATCCCTTTCCACCAGAAATTTCTCTTTAAATCTCGGTACATCTTTGTGCTACCAAGATGAACTGAATAGGGAGCCGCATGAGCTTCTGCCAAAATTCGCTCTTTAAATTCTGAATCTCGGAGTATCACTCTACGATCCCGAAACCAAAGAATACTATCATTTTCCAAGCTATAATGCAAGGGTCCTCTAGACTTCCTGACTCTTTTTTCTGATAGCTAACAACTTAGGATCCTTCCTTTGGAGAGTCTTCAATTCTTCAAAATCAACTACTCAGACATCCAAAACTGAAGATAACAATTCCTTTTGCTGCGAACTCTCAATAAGGAGTCTTCTCATTCCACAAAGGAGAGAGTCCAAATCTGATGACTCTGCCTCGTCCATTTGTTGAGACTTTCTACTCAAAGCATTAGCCTTTCCTGGATGATAATTGATCTCGCATTGGTAGTCGCTAATCAATTCTAACCACCACCTCTGCCTCATATTGAGATTCTTCTGGGTAAACAAGTGCTTCAAGCTCTTATGGTCAGTGTAAACTTCACAGACTTCACCATACACATAATGCCGCCAAATCTTAAGAGCAAAAACTATAGCCGCCAATTCCAAATCGTGCGTGGGATAATTCCTCTCATGAATTTTCAACTGATGAGATGCATAAGCAACAACTTGTCCCTCTTGCATAATGACACATCCCAACCCGAACTTGGAAGCATCACTAAAAATCACAGGGCTTGTGTGGCTCCGGGAGTGCCAAAACAGGAGCTACTGTCAACCTCTTCTTCAACTCTAGGAAACTTCTCTCGCATCTGTCTGACCATATAAACTCTGTATTTTTCCTAGTCAAGGCAATGAGAGGTTCGGATAGCCGAGAAAATCCATCCACAAATCTTCGATAATAACCGACAAGACCCAGAAAACTCTGTATCTCACGTATTGTTGACGGGCGAGGCCATGACAACACCGCTTCCACTTTACTAGGATCTACAGCCACTCCCTCTTGGGAAATCACATGCCCAAGAAACTTAACTTCTTCCAACCACAATTCACACTTACTCAGCTTGGCATACAACTGATGCTTTCTTAACTTCCCAAGTGCCAAATGAAGGTGACAAGCATGCTCTTCGAAATCTTGAGAATATATCAGAATGTCATCAAGAAACACCACCACAAAAGAATCCAAAAAAGGATGAAACACCCGATTCATCAGATCCATAAAAGCGGCAGGGGCATTAGCTAACCCAAAAGACATCACTTTAAATTCATAATGTCCATACCTCGTCCTAAAAGCAGTCTTGGGTACATCCTTGTCTCTTATCCTCAATTGATGGTATCCTGATCTCAAGTCAATCTTTGAGAAGACAGCTGCTCCTTGAAGCTGATCAAATAAGTCATCAATTCTAGGAAGTGGGTACTTGTTCTTGATGGACACCTTGTTAAGTCACGATAGTCTATACACATTCTGAGAGTACCGTCCTTCTTCTTGACAATAAAAACAGGTGCTCCCCACGGCAAAGTACTAGGCTGAATAAACCCCTTATCAACCAGTTCTTGCAATTCAGTCTTCAACTCCTTTAACTCAGCTGGTGCCACGCGGTAAGGAGCCTTATGCACAGGAGCCGCCCCAGGTTCCAGATCAATAGCAAATTCCATCTCGCGAACTGGAGGCAACCCGGGCAACTCGTCCATGAACACATCAGGGAATTCTTCCACAACTGGAATATTGGCTAAAGACTTCTTCTCAGACGGTGTAGACACCACTTGAACCAAATAGGCATCTGCACCACAAGCTATGTTCTTCCTTGCTTAAATGGCCGATATAACCGCCGGTCTTGCTTTCAACTTGCTTCCCGCGAATTCCAAATAGTCTCATTCTGGAAGTTGAAAGCCGATTACCGGACTCCTACAATTTATGTTCGCACAATAACGATGCAGCCAATCCATACCCAGGATTATATCAAACCCCAACAACTTGAATACAATTAAATCTGCCTCAAGTGTCCTCTCACCAAAAACCAAAGGACAACTTAAAGCAACCTTGGAGCAACACACAATCTCGCCATTTGGAAGAGCCACAACCAAGGATTGTAATAAAGGTTCTATGACTAGATTGCACATCCGTGCAAACGTACAGGACACAAAAGATTGAGATGCCCCAAAGTCAAACAAGGTACATGCATAAAAATCATATAGACGAACTCTACCTGAAGCAAACACATATACTAGTGAAATTCAACAAGCAACCCACACCAAACATCAAATCCAAAAATTAAACTAAAAGCATACCAGTAATCACCCCTGCATCGTGGGTCTCTAGAGCCTCATGGTCCACATCACCTGGGGTCACAACATAGACCCGTGCTAGTACCAACTACCTCTGGCTGTTCCTACCACCACGCCGACCTCCTTTACTTCCTTGAGCTTGGTTGGGGCACTCACGAGGAAAGTGACCCAGTTGGCCACATCTAAAACACTGGATCCCCCTCTGACCGCATTCGCCCTCATGAGCGATATTGCATCTATTGCACACTGGAGTCCGGCCTCCTGCGCGAACACCGGAGGTTGTCTGTGAATGGGTACCGGTCCTCTGAACAAACTTGTGTGGCGACCCAAAATTGCTTCCCTCGCCAACAAAACTCCGCCTTTTTTAACCCGGACGGAAGCCTAACTCAAAACTATTTTCCCGCTCCGCAATAGTGACCAAATCCACCAACTTCTGAAAGTCTACGATCTGGAGGCAGGCTACTTGTCTGCGTATGTCATGACGCAGGCCCTCCTGAAAACACTCGGTTCGCAACTCCTCAGTGGCAATGAGGTGGGTAGCGAACCGCCCAAGCTCCATAAATTTTCTGGCATCTTGTTCAACGGTCATATCACCTTGAACCAAATTATTGAACTCTCGAGCCTTCAGCCGTCTCACGAAAACAGGAAAGAAACGGTCGTCAAATTCTTTCTTAAAATGCTGCCAAGACACAGCAGCAAAAGATCCCAACTCCATATCTAGGAGTTGCCGTTTAGTTTGCCACCAGTTTGCCGCTTCACCTTATAGCATATAACTTCCATACAACACCATTTGAGCCTCTGTGCAACCATAGACTTCAAATGTCCTCTCAAGATCTTCAATCCACCTTCTGGCCCTTAATGGATCCTCATTCCAGCAAAGACAAGGGTCCTATGCGCCAAGAAGCGCTCATAGGTGCACCCAGCTTGCACCGCCCTATTCTGATCACCATGTTGTGGTCAAAAATTCTGTTGGAGGAACTCTGTCATCCTGTTTAACGCCCTGGCCATGGCGTAGTTCCCATCACCCCTTGGTAATTCATCCTCGGGTTCATCAGCTGGCCTTTTTGGTCTCACCATTTTCCTCTCAAGAGCAATCCTTAAGCCCGCTTAAATCCCCGGACAAATCAAACACGACCCAAAAGCAACACCAAAAATACAATAAGATAAAACAAAATTAAATAACATCAATTAACATAAAATAAAATAACAATAAACTCATAATATATCATATTTTTTAAATGAATAATTTAACTTACAACCCTTTTTAAAAAATTATTTTAAAATAAGAAAATAATTTCTGGTACTACACCTAAGGGACATGTGGTTTTACTCAGAGCCGAAATGCTCTGATACCACTTGTGGCGCCCCCGACCCCCATGTACGGGAACACGAGAATCGAGACGCCCGGATGATGACAACACAGTCACACATCCCCATGAAAATGCCAAGTGTGTGTACATGCAACGGTGTACAACAACAACGCAGCGGATTAAGTCCACTAAGTACCAGAATTTAAACATAATCTAAACATCAGTAAAAGGTTTAAAAAGTAGTTATACAGTCATCCAAAATAAAATAAAATACATGTCCCAAATAAAATGAGTGATCTCAAATCAATCCTCGGGCGGAGACGACTCCTCAGGCTCACCCTCATTCTCGTTTGCATCAAAATCTGTGTTACCATAAAACGGTACCGTAGGTAAGTATAAACCAAACAGCCCACATGAATAAAAAAGCATTAATGCAACCAACATGCATGCATATGATGAAATATGCATTATTCTCAAAACATCATTTTCCCCGAAAATGAATATTTTCCAACACACGCCAAAAATCTCATTTGGCCCAAAATATCCGCAACACATTTTCCCATAAAATGATCACACAATTTACAAAATCCAACACACGCTCTTTTCTCAGAAAATAGTCCATTTTACTGAATGCACCATGATCTCCCCTAGGGATCATCCGCCCGTATTGGCTTCGTAGCGATGCCCAATTCCGCGCCAGGCGCGTTCATGGCCAAGAATCCACTACGCAACGAGCGACGCCCAGTTCGGCGCCCAGTGCGTACATGGCCAAGCATCCTCTAGTCCCCACCAGCAAAGGGACCACGGAGTCGGCACGAGACCATCTCGTCCGATCCCATTGTCGCCCGGTGACAATCCAGGGGACGTCACTCAATATATTCCGCTCCCGAGTGACCAGAGGAGCTCCACAGAGATAATACCCCGTCTCGACTTGGGGTCGTGTACACACGCACCCAAAATCATTCTCACATGTAATCCAAGTTTCCATTAAATACATGAACATGAATGCAATTATCCAAAAATCTATTTTTCATTTACAAACATGATCATGTGTGCAAATATGCAATGTACATGAACCACACCAAATCCAACCAACAAATCAACACCAATCCAAACACACAAACAAACTTCCTCCACTAATCCATCCGACCCCCGTACTCCTCGGACTCAGTCTGGCAAAACCAACCAACAATTCAATACAGTGTAATGAGTTAGTGCAAAAATATATTTAAATCACAAGAGTTCTTTGGAAAATACTTACAGCACTATATAATGATTTTGGAGGGATCACGGAGCTGCAAGAAGTATCAACACAGCTATAGAACAGTGCCAAATGCACTGTGGCCGTGGGTCTCAAAGACCCACTTTTGAACGGGTGCAAAACGAAGACCCAAGATTGATAGGGTAGGGCTTAAGGATGTCGGTGAAGCTAGTGGTGGTGGTGGTTGGCCGTGGGTGGCGGCGTAGAGGGTGTTTCAAGTGCAAAAATACCCAAAACAAAAATGGAGTTGGTTGTACTTAACTGGTGGCAGATCGGAGCTGGGGTTGGGTGCATTGGGTTGGTCGGAGGTCGAGGATGAAGTGGTGAAGAAATGGTGGCCGGAGGTGGCGTGACGACGGCGTGCGAGCACAAGGAACACCGCGGCTTGGTGATGCGCGTGGGAGCAAATGGTGGCACGGGAGGAGCTAAGATCGGAGGGGAAGGGTCGCTGGCAGGTGGGGAAGGAGGTGGGATGGGCGGTGTCGGTCACGGGCGGCTCACGGCGGCGGGCTAGGGGAGGTAGGAAAACGCACGAGAGAGAAAGGGAGGGTGGCGTCGCGCGGGAGAGAAGTAGAGGGAGAAAAGAGAAAAAGAAGAAAAAGGAAGAGGAAAAAGAGAAAAGGGAAAAAGAAAAGAGGAAAGAAAAAGTGAGGGAAAGAAATGAGGTCCAATCCTCACATCTTGGGTCACAAAAATGATCAATTGGAAATGGTTTCGAAACAAGAAGTAAAATAAAATAATTTAAACGTAGTGATTAAAATGAAAATAAATAATTAAACCCAACAATAAGTTAATTTAATATGAGAAGAAATTTAAATGCATAACAATAATTAATTTTAAGAAAGCACTTCAAAATAATTTTCGAAAAATTAAAAATCATAAAAATAAACCAACTAAAAATCCAACAATTTTAAAACAAGAGAATAAATTTTTGAATTAATAAAAATAAGTCCTTCAATAAAAATACACTAAAATACGGGGTGTTATATGTTCTGTACTCTGATATGATATGATGTGATTTCTGAAAGCCTCTGGCATAACATTCTGTTTATGTTTCTGGTCCGTTCTAACCTTACCAAGGGTTTAAAATTGTGGCCTCTATTCGGGTTGTTACTAACTTTTCTATTTCTGGTACACCCACTTTGGAAACAAAGTAATTTTCTATGTGATCTTTCCTATGTGCATAGACGGGGCTCCGAGAATGAATAAGGGGAAGATTCACATTCTGTTTCTGCTCGGTTAGCTACCAGGGTTTGTACAACCCTACCACGGGGGTTAAACATGGTATCTATTCTGATATGATTAGATAAGATGTGTTGTTTTAGTTTATGCTATGCCAAAGGGATTTTGTTTATGAGTATTTTCAAACTTTCGCTCTGATATTTTTTTTTATAACATGTTCTGACTTTGCGTTCTGAAAACAAATATTCTGATTCTGCATTCTGAAAGAAAGTATTTTGTTCTGCATTCTGAACTTTGTAAATGCTCATGTTTACACACTAGTATATGTTCTCTGCTTACTGAGTTGTTGATAACTCACCCCTTATCTTCAAACATTTTTTAGATGATTTGAATATTTCAGCTGAGGATCAAGATTATGGAGCATGGATGAGATGAGTTAAGAATGATGGATTAAGTATAGAAGGTTTATATGAGTATTGAGGATTTTTATTCAGTAAGCTTGTTGTGCTCTAATGATGTGATTTGTTGGGAGGTTGATGTTTATATTAAGATTTTGTATTGTCTTAGAATAATTATACTGGAGTAATTGAAGTGAATTAATGAGTATTTTGTACAATAGAGAAAAATTGGAGTATGTACTATGTGGTTGGAAAATGATTTTTAGGTATTAAGAGCTAACTCTCCGGACCTCCTGGATCGGGGAGTTACAGTTGGTATCAGAGCCAGGTTTGAGATTCTGCAGACTTTATGGATTGAGGTTTTGGGAATTTAAGATTTTACATTTGATTGGCTGATTTTGGAGGTTGTAGGACATGACTTGGAGGTCTAGATTTTGACGTTTACAAGTTTGACCAAAAGCCAGGTTTGAGGTTCTGCATACTATAACATGAGGTTTTGGATATCTGTTGGTTTAGGAAGTAATTTCATACTTGAGGTATAGAAATTTGAGGACTACGTGCTAGATGATCATGGGGATATTCCCAGTTTGAGGTTCTATAGGCTTTAGTATACGTGGTTTTGGGTTATTGGGGACTTAAGGTAATATTTTTTTCAGATTTGATGTTTATAATTTGACGGAGTTTAAGAGATATTATTGTTGATGATTAAGGTTTGAGATTCTACAGATTTTATGGATTGAGTATTTTGGAAATTTGAGGTTTAGAGAGGATGCATTTTTAAAAGTGATTTATTGATGAGACTTAAGGTCCTAGAATTATGCAGGCTCTAGGATATGATTTTTGATGATATGTAAGGTTTGTGCACTTATGGACCTATGATATTTGTCCCATTAAATCTAAGACTTTAGATTTTGCATATTTTAGGAAAACGATTTTTTAGACATTTGAGATTTTAGTTCCAATAGGCGTAATGTTGTGGACTGTAAGAAATGATTCAGACATGATTTAAGGTTTAGATTTCAGGTCAACTTCTTGGAAAGAGTTTTGGTTAGGAACTTGAGGCCTAGACTAGTGATATTGATGTTTTATAGGCTACAATCATGTTGTTATAATTTGTGAATTTGACACTGGTGAGTTAAAAGTGAAAGGACTGGTTAAATGTGGAGGTTAGTTCTTTTCAGATGTACCTGATTAGAGATACAATGTGTTTAGGACTACAACTTGTTAGAGTGCGCAGTGGAAGCATGGTTTTGGTGATATGATAGTTTGAGAGTTTATTTCGTTATTTATTGAGGTTTTATATGAGGTGGAGAATTTGAAATTTATTTTTGGGTCTTTAATTGCATTATTGAGGTTCATATTTTAGACTTGAAATGGTAGTGTGCGAGATCGTGAATGGCTAGGAAAAATATGGGAGAATATGATCGACAATATTGGAGGGTTAGAAGTTGGAAAATTAGGTTCGACAATTTTAGAATATTAATTAGGTTCGACATTATGATTAACGAATGGGGTAGGCCTGGAATCGTTGTAGCGGATAAATATTTAGGCTTTGCTTGTGGTACTAGCAAATTTCGAGGACGAAATTTTTTTTAAGGGGGGAAGAAAGTAACATCCGAGCCTAGCGCCAAGCCTACTTTTTTACATATTTTGGGTTAAGTATGTGAAAAATCCAGTTGACATTTTTCAAGTACTATTTTATGGGCCGAAAAAACTGAAGGAAGAGACCATTTATTTATTTTTTTTACGCGGATTATGTCTTTTGATATTCGTCAGATTTGATTATGAGGTTAAAAATCTTGTTATGTGCTGAGAAAATTTTTGGACAAATTGGTTTTTTTTTTTTAAGTCAAGTCAAGGCCCCTATAATTCACTAAAAAAGCCCAAGGATGTGTTACCTTATTTCAGACTGCACGTTATACACGGTTCCACGCCTGTTTTATCCCGATGCATGCACGCCACTTTCTCTCATCCCTAGGATTTTATCTTGGTCTTTCAATCATCTATATATACGTACCTAACCTTTCATGCATGAAGAAAACCCAAGAATAGGGTTGCCGTCTCCTTCCCTCATCCTCCATCGCACAAAAACTCAGCCACCCCAAACTACCAACACAACCTAGCCCCACGAAGACCCACGCCACAGCACCGGATGAGTCCACGTAAGCAATCATCTTTAGCCCATCTTCACCATATAAACTGCTGCTGCACCACCTTCAAGTAGTCACTGCAACTCCACGCTCAGAAACTTGCAAGTCACCGTAAAGCGAGAGGACCCATGACACCAGCCACTGCCTCGAACGAGAGCTCCCTGCCAACATCCTCCATGCAATCTCTTGCACCGTAGCCCACTCCTCAGCCACCGCAACACTACCAACCCGCTGCCGAGACTACATGAAGATGTTGCTGCAACCTCTGTTTTTTCTAGTAAAAAACAGAGCAACAACGTGTGAGGGCCAAATCTTGATTCGATCACCCTATTCAGAGTCGTATCTCTCACAAGAGTCTACTGAAGATTTGGAGAGCCACTGTAAGCCACCGGCTAGCCACGTCCCGTCCTCCCTGTGCAAC
Organism: Juglans cinerea; assembly: GCA_961763995.1. Lineage (NCBI taxonomy): Eukaryota > Viridiplantae > Streptophyta > Magnoliopsida > Fagales > Juglandaceae > Juglans > Juglans cinerea. Next base: position 19,151,396 of record CAUIVZ010000008.1, read on the forward strand.
GTTACACGCCTCTTCTTCGTCTAATGGTAAGTTTATGTTTCCTTCTGCACGCCGTACTCTCTCCGTCTCTCTCTCATTACTTCACCGTGTTCGCTCATCAGTTCTCTCTCATCACTCTCCCTCTCGTGCTCAGTTGCTAAGCTCGACGGTGTCCTCCCCGCACCGCACCCAGCCCTGTCTCAGCTCTTCCTCTCATGGTTTGTATCTCACGTTCCCTCCCTTGCCATATGTATGTAGCCTCGCCGATACTGGGTTTTTTTTTAGGCTATGATTCTTTAACCACCATTATTCATAATTACTAAAATACCCTTAAATCCTTTCTAAGTTGTGTAGCCTTCCGACTAATTTTTTTATTTAAATTACTGTGCCTTTTAAATAGCCCTATGCTGCCTTGGCAAAATCTCAAATTTACGGAAGTACGTGAAATTTTTATGGCTGACGATTGATTTTCGTTCAGTAGCGTTGTGAAGAATTCTCAAAAACTAAGAAATTCAAGTAAGCGGGGTTCCTATGTTAGACTTTGCATTAAAATAAAATGAGTTGAGGTTGATTTTTTGGAAAATATGCATATTTGGATATGAGAAGGAATTTGAACTACCTCAATTATTTGTTCTGCATTACTCATGAGATTATGTTTAAGAATAAAGTATTTTCTATCATCACTGGTGTAGACATGAGCTTATTTTTGACATTCTCTTTCTGAACTGTGCAAAAGAGAACGAATATGAAATTTTGTGCATAAATTACATTTTTGTAGTCTGATTTTGTTCTGTTTTGAAGATGTTCTATACTCTGATATGATATGATGTGATTTCTGAAAACCTCTGGCATAACATTATGTTTCTGTTTCTATTCCGTTTTGACCTTACCAAGGGTGTAAAACTGTGGCCTCTATTCGGGTTGGTACCAACTTTTCTGTTTCTGGTGCACCCACTTTGGAAACAAACTGGTTTTCTACGCGGTCTTTCCTATGTGCACACTCGGGGCACCGAGAATGAATAAAGGGAAGATTCACATTCTGTTTCTGCTCTGTTAGCTACTGAAGTTTGCACAACCCTACCACGGGGGTTAAACATGGTATCTGTTCTGATATGATAAGATAAGATGTGATGTTTCAGTTTATGCTATGCCAAAGGGATTTTGATTATGAGTATTTTCGAACTTTCGCTTTGACATTTTTTTCCATAACATGTTCTGACTTTGTATTTTGAAAACAAATATTCTGATTCTGCATTCTGAAATCTGTAAATGCTCATGTTTACACACTAGTATATGTCCTCTACTTACTGAGTTGTTGATAACTCACCCCTTATCTCCAAATATTTTTCAGATGATTTGAATATTTTAGCTGAGAATCAAGAATATGGAGCATGGGTGAGATGAGTTAAGAATGATGGATTCAGTATAAAAGGTTTATATGAGTATTGATGATTTTTATTCAGTAAGCTTGTTGTGCTCTAATGATGTGATTTGTTGGGAGGTTTATGTTTATATTAAGATTTTGTATTGTCTTAGAATAATTATACTGAAGTAATTGATGTGAATTAATGAGTCTTTTGTGTGATAGAGAAAAATTGTAGTATGTACTATGTGATTGGAAAGGAAAATTTTATATACCATACTACCATCCTACTTTCATCCCCCTAAGTATGATGTGGAACATTTATCACCATTAAATGATCATTTATTGCATGCTTCGTTATCATCTAATGGTGATAAATGTGCCACATACCACTTAGTATGATCAAAATAGGATGAGTGTGGTGTATAGCATTACTCGGTTTGAAAATGATTTTTAGGTATTAAGAGCTAACTCTCCATACCTCCGGGATCGGGGCGTTACAGAAGCGGTGGTGATGATTATGAGGGCCTTTCTTATGTATCTGATGTTCCATTTCTCATAATCGATATGATAAATCTTCGATCAATCAGTGTTGATGCAGAAGATGACACGGCTTGGGTTGAATCTGGCGCCATTATTGGTGAAGTTTATTATAGGATTGCCGAGAAAAGTATAATTTTTGGCATTCCGACAGGACTTTGCCCGAATATGGGTGTTGGTGGACACTTTAGTGGGGGAGGATATATATGGCACCTTGATGCGCAAATATGGCCTTGCTGTAGATAATATTATTGATGCACAAATGATTGACATCAAGGGTAGAATCCTTGACAGAAAATCAATGGGGGATGATTTGTTTTGGGCCATTCGAGGAGGTGGAGGGTCCAGTTTTGGAATCATTGTTGCATGGAAAATCAAGCTGGTTCATGTAACATCAACTGTGACTGTATTCACAGTTAATAGGATCTTGGAAGAAAATGCAACCAAGCTTGTTTATCGGTGGCAACATGTTGCAGACAAAGCTCATGATGATCTATTCATTCGCGTCGTGTTAACTGGTGCCGATTCTAGCCAAGAAGGGAGGAGGACAATACAAGCTTCATTTAGTTCCTTGTATCTTGGAGGGATAGATGTAATACCCCGTTCCTTCATTCTTACGTACGCTTCTCTCTTTCTGACGTAAGTTCCTTCTTTATGATGTAAGCAAATGCTTAGGGCAGAGATTTTGTAAATTGTCTGCCTCTTCTATCCAGCGACTGTGAGCCTTGTCAGGCGTGCCAAAACATGATGGCGTGTTTCGAAGGATATCATATGACTTCTAGGGCACGCCCAGTGTTTTAAATGTGCTGGAAATGTTTTTAAAGAGTATTTCCAATGTTGTTGAACTAAGCTTGATTTTAAATACGACAATTATAATATTCTTGAAGAGCTCCAAAAATATTATAATTGCCAGAAATCATTTTAATATCATTATTAAAATAATTTCAACTATTTAAAGATATTATGAGATTTAAATTATGTTGAAAGCTTTTATTAATTAAATGGTTTTATTCTCTTTAATATATTAAGTGAGATTTCATCATTTTATTAATGATGAAGGAATATTATTTTATAAACTAAAGTTAGTTTAAAATAATATTCTACCTTGATTCCTCTAAGCGCTTTTAATTAAGTTCATGTTTTACTCATTTTCAAATTAGTGTTGAGATCCATCGTTACGTGAATCCCCAGATGAAAGGACAAGGTTAAATACCCAGACCCCCTCACTTTTTCCCCATCTCTCTCTCTCTCCTCCCTCTCCCTCAAGCGTACGCAGTATGCTGCGTCCCTCAAGCCAAGCAGCTCCATGTCTCAGCCTGGCGCCGCCGTGCGTCGGCAGCTCTCTCCTCCACCACCAGCTCCACCTCACGCCGACGAGCCTCCCTAGCCCAGCCCCTCTCTCTCTCACGCTCTCCCTTTCTCCCTTTCGGAAGTGCACAGCCCGAACGGGCTTAGTGCTTACTGCGCCGCTGTGTGCCGTCCTCCAGTGCCACCACTGCTACGGCAGCTTCCTCTTCCACCGGCCACCATCCCCTAGCAAGCTCAGCCTCCCCCTCCCCCTCCGTCGCACACACGCACCATACCCATGAAAATGGGTTCACACAGCTTCAAAGCCACCAATGCTCCTAGCGCCGCCGTATGCGGCCACCTTGGCCACCGGACACCACCACAAGCACCTCCTAGTCTCCCCCTTCCTCCTCCCTCGAGCCCATGGCCAGAAGCCCCTCCTCCACGCACGGGTTGCACACCCTCCACGCAGATGACCACCACCTCCAGCCTCCTTAGGCCACCACCGTGCTATCCCAACCGCCCATAGCTCCGATCTACCCCCCATGCACTCACACTCTCTCTCACTCTCCCACGGCTTCTCCTCCACCACGCGGCCAAATCCGCCGTCGTGAGCCACTGTGGCACCACCCCATTGCCACCATGAGCTCCACCAGCAACCCCTTAGTCCAACCCTAGGTCCAAACCACCACTTTGAGTGGATGATAGTCACTGCACGCGATGGACAGCCACTGCGCGTGGCTGACCGTCACTGTACATGGTTAGATCCGCCGTGTTACGCTCCTTGCCACCATCACAAGGCCACCACGAGCCCTTCCAAGACCACACCTAGCTATCCAAATGCCTAACAGTCACCGTACGCGGTTTAGCCACCACGTACGACCCTTCCGACGTCTTCGACTATGATGGTCAACGTGCAACGCACGGGTTATCCCGTCGATGGTATAGCTCTTTATCCCTCGTATTTATGTTAGATATTGATTAGTTGACTAGGCTGTGGACTGTGCTGTTGGTTTTGTGGAGTTGTGGTATTGTGATGTGGTGCTGTATGATGAAGTGTTGGGCATATCTGTGTAGTGTGGGGATGTGATGTGCCGTCTATGTGAAGTGTTGGGCTTCTCTGTGTAGTGCACTGTCATGTGTTGGGTGTAGATGGGAAGTGTGCTGTGAAGTGTTGTGGACTGTGCCATGTAGTGTGGTTGGGGAGTATGTGCTGTATTGGTGACGTGACAGGTGGAATGGGAACAGTACACGCTGAGTGTACTCTGTGTGACGTGATGAGTGTAAAGGGAGTACATGTGGAGTGTACTCTAAGTGGTGGAGTAATGCACCATATGGCTGTATGCCATAATGGTGACGTGGCGTAGTGTGTATGAAGGGAGTACATGTGGAATGTACTATATATGGTGGATTGATGCACCATATGGCTGTATGCCATAATAGTGATGTGGCTTAGCGTGTATGAAGGGAGTATACGAGAAATGTACTCCATGTAGTGAAACGACCATGTGGCGGATATGCTATAATGGTGATGTGGCGTGATGTGTATGAATGGAGTACATGTGGAATGTACTCCGTATGGCGGATTGATGTACCATATGGTTGCATGCCATAATGGTGATGTGGTGTATGTGGAATGGGACGAGTACACGTTGAGTGTACTCTGTGTGGTGAAGTGATGTACTATATGGCGGGTATGCCTTAGTGATGATGTGGCGTAGCATGTGAGAAGAGAGTACGCATGGGATGTACTCCATGAGGTGCAGCGATATGTCGTGTGGCGTGTCGTGGCGTGTCACAGTGATAAGGATGGTTGTGTGATTTATGGGCGTGGAACGTGATGAGTAGAGTCGGGAACTGTGTAACAGTGTCCCGAAGTAATTATGCTGAAGCCTGTAGTCTAAGGTGACAAGTGTCACTATGTTGGACTAACGGTTGGGAATAAGGATGAAGTAGCGGAATAAGTGTAAGGCTACGTTTGGGTAGCAAAGTCTTCTCAACACTTTCCAAGTATTCTCGTACTTATGAAAATGCTTCACATGCCAAACACAATGAACCATCTTCGTACCAAAGTCTCTCAAAAAATCATTATAATGTTTATTATTATTATATATAAATAAAAAAATAAAATCACTATAATATTTATCACCATTATATATAAATAAAAAATAAAATCGCTATAATATTTATCACCATTATATATAAATAAAAAATAAAATCACTATAATATTTATCACCATTATATATAAATAAAAAATAAAATCACTATAATATTTATTACTATTATATATAAATAAAAAATAAAATCACTATAATATTTATCACCATTATATATAAATAAAAAATAAAATCACTATAATATTTATCACCATTATATATAAATAAAAAATAAAATCACTATAATATTTATTACTATTATATATAAATAAAAAATAAAATCACTATAATATTTATCACTATTAAATATAAATAAAACATAAAATAAAAACTAAAATCATTATAATATTTATTACTATTATATATAAATAAAAAATAAAATCACTATAATATTTATCACTATTAAATATAAAGAAAAACTAAAATCACTATAATATTTATCACTATTATATATAAAATAAAATAAAATCATATATATAAAATAAAATAAAATCACTATAATATTTATCACTATTATATATATTTATCACTATTATATATAAAAAAAATAAAATCACTATAATATTTACCACTATTATTTCTAAATAAAAAATAAAATCACTATAATATTTATCACTATTATATATAAATAAAATCATCATTAAAAAAAATCAATCATTGATGGGACCCACACCTTTTTCAATTATCTATCCAAAAGTCAACAACTCAACATACTTCATACATCCAAACAATTCAAAATACTCTCAATGGGACCCACAAACCAACTTCAATCTCTACCCAAAAAAAAAAACACTTCCCAGGTATTCTCACTACCCAAACATACCCTAAGAGTACGCAGCGGAAGCATTACTGGGCAACGTCACCTAGTGATGTGGTTACTGACAGTCGTGCTTGCCATGTGGTGAAATGATAGGGTATGAATGGCGTAATGAGAACGTGACAAGATGTCACGATGTGTCGGGAGTACGTGAGGAATCGTATTCATGATGAGTTAGGAATTTAAGTAGCAGAATGTTGGGTAACACGACAAGGTCACGGTGTAGCTTCGGAATAGTCTCGAGCTGTATGACGTGACATAAGACGTGGTTATGAATGGAGTCTTGTCGTGTTAAGTGTTGGGATGAACTGTCAAAGGGACAGATAGCATGAAGAGCCATGCTAGCCGGGTTAAGAGAAGATTGGTATCGGAGTATGGCCCATGTCCCTCCAAGCAGGTAATCAACGTGTTATATATGTTGATCTTAGGTGATAAGGGGTAAAGTACATGTGTATCATGGTGAGACACATGTGCCGGACGGATTCACCATGTGTAATGGGTAATCTGTCCTGAGTATAGTTGCACAGTGCTTAAGCCTCAGAGTTGGTTTAGAACCGTGTGGTTTGTATGGATGGGAATGAGGATTAGTATGGGCTAAGATGCATGAAGAAAGTGACGAGTGTACTGTCCAAGGAAGGGATGCATGACTTAGTTGGTTTGAGTCATGCGTCAGAATGTGGTTAATGAAAAGAATGAGACAGAGGCCTTAGTGTCTTAATCCTAAGGTGAATCTTGGATTCACTTTAGTGGATCAGCACTCGAGGCAAGACATGAGTTGGAAGATGGGGTGACCGTATGGGTCCTCGAAGGTTTTAACTTAGTAAGGAACACGTAAGAACACGGGATAGAAGAAGAGTGTTCCAAGTGAAGTGTAGCTTATACTTTCTAAGTTTAAGTTGCTTATGTACTAGATAGAGAATAACGTTAAGGTTATGTGTATGCATGTAAGTTGCCATCTGACAAGCACATGAATGGACTGCATGATATGCAAGTAGCATGGAGTCCAAGTAAGCGTTACGTTCATACTCTTCTAGAGTTTTCCAAGATACAAGAAACGCTTTTCCTTTAAGTCGCTTTAAGAAAAGAAACGAAAGACGTTTTAAGGAAGAAAAGGCTAAGTGTTCAAACGTATAAGTACGTAACGGCCCCTCCTTGGCAGCCCCTTTTCACGCACCCAAAGTATTAATTGTACGCATGTGAATAGATGACTATACGGTGTATCTATTGTATGTATTTTCTAAGAAAATCAACAAACTGACATTTCACGATCATAAAACCATGCTTTTCTCATGAAACGATGTTTTCTCATGAAAATGAATGTTTTCTCACGAAAGGCAAAGAAAGACATGAGAAACGAGGATTTCACGGACCCTACGAACCGACGCTTTCACGGATAACACGAGGTGATTCTCATGACTCCAATGAAAGACGACGTTCAAGGTGGTACTTATGGATGCCGTGAGAGACGAAGTTCGAGCCCATGTTTTACACGATGCTTTTCCATGAAATGAACGTTTTCTCATGAAATGACATGTAAATGAAAGATAAGAAAAGAATGAAAGCTCCAGCTCTTTCGAGCTGCCATGAATGAATAAAAGAACGAAAGAAAGCATGAAATGTATGAAAATACGTAACGGCCATATGAATGAATGATAAGGGGTACTCAATGAATGAATGGGCAGATTGCAATGCCGGGCAGTAGTGCTGGTAGTGCACCCAGTGCTGCACCCTAACGGAATGGGATACCAACCCGCGGCCATGGGCGAATCCATTGGCCACAGGACCGCTAACCCTAACACATGGGGCGTAACAGTGTGTACCGGCCTATGAAAGTGAATGTATGTATGCACGAATGCACGAGAGCACGGACTCTTTAAGAAATGAAGGCACTGACGGGAGACACGTTTCACGAAAAGAAAGACCATTAAAGCAAAACTCCGTCTAGTGACGTTTTCAAACGAACGCACGCATGACACGTATGCATGCACGTAAAAGTATGTACGAATGATGAATGCATGAATGAAAACCTATGTTGCTATATTTTAACTGTATGAAATAATGCTTACGAGTCTTCGACTCATTTTAGTTTTATGTATGCCCCTCCTCCCACAGGAACTAAAATGTCAGGACGGACACAGCCCACGGGGAAGAGCACGGAAGTCTAGGCATGAGTTTTAAATGTAAGAGAGGCTTTTTTATTGTAAAATCAATGTTTTCCTTTGTAAACCTCTTTTATTACCAAAACGCATTTTATTTTATAAACGTTATTTTATAAACGTAGAGTCTTGCACCCTGGGTATGCAAGTGAAAAGTTTTAAAGGGAACAGTAATCCCCGTCGTCCTTTCTAAAAATATTTTATAAAAAGTCTCACCACAAGGACGGACATTACAATAGATAATCTCCTTTCATTGATGCAAGAGAGCTTCCTTGAACTGGGTTTGGTAAGATCAAGAAATCAGGTATTTTCCAGCTAGCACTCAAAATCATTGCAAATACCCCTATTAATCGATGCATTTGAGCATTTTCGAAAATTTTTAATTCACTGCATCTTCGACGAAATTAAAGTGTCTTTTTTTATCAATTTCAGAGATAGGCAAAAATATCACAAAAAACTACTATTTCCGGTGATTTTGTGCATCGCAACTGTCCAAAAAATTGACGAAAATGACATTTTTGTTTACCATTAAATTGTTGAGAAAAATCAATTTCGTTGATATATATTGTCACAAAAGTTGTAAATTCGCCACAAAAGACTCGTTATTTTTCCTAGCCATTAAAAATTATCGTCGCTATTATGTAGTCCCAGCGGTTATTATCGTCGAAATAGACTATTTCTGGCGACTAAGATCTGCCGCAAATAACTTATATCAACGAAAAAAGTATTTCCGGCTATATTTACTCGCCGGAAGTAGTTTTTCAAAAAAGAAGAAAAAAATACACAAAAACATAGATGAACTATATAGTTCACCTAAATAGTGCATCAACCCCTCTCACATATATTATATATGTGAGGGAATGTTGCATTATATATAGTTACACTTATATATAATATATGTATATATAACTGTAAGATATAATTAATTCACCTAAATAGTGCATCAATCCCTCACATTGACTGTTATTTTAATACTACACACACACACACACACACGATGAAATGTTATGATTTTTGAAAGCAATGAGGTATGCAATGTTCTCTTTCGAAATGTCATGTTTTTGAAATGGGAAAGTGAAAATGTTCTCTGAAAGAGAAAGTGCATCAAAAAAAATTTTTTTTCTGAAAATGTTGAGGAACTTAGATGGAGGCAAATGCAGTTTTTTTTTTTTTTGCATGCATTTATCTCTTGTTTATAATTAATTATGCATATCTTATCTCTGTGAAAGTTGGTTATTTAACTTACTGAGATTTCAAGTAAATCTCACAATTGTGGACCCACTATCCCCCCAGAATGATAAAAGTTGTGTCCGGACAAGTAGAGGAAGAACAAAAAGGACCGTTGGATACAGATGGTTGAAGAGAGGAGCTGGACCATGAGCGAAAACTAGATATAATTTTGATCCTCATAAACATTGTCTCTTCATACTTCAGAGCGTATGAAACAATTGATCTAATCATGGAACTTGGATTAAGTATTTTGTATTAAGGAAATTCTATCCTTAAGTTTGAACTTATGATGGATATTAATGCTTTCTGACATGAGTTATAACTAATCACCCTTATTCCGCTGTGATTATTGCATACTGCTAGTTGTATATTAGAATGCATTGCATATTAACTATCATGAACGGGGGTACGTAACTTTGTGTTGCATGTCCTGACGCTCCAAGTCTCTGTTACATCCCAAGCGGAGATTTGGGGGCGTTACATATTCTATATATACTTATGGTTTGAGTAGACCATTTAAAGAGTCCAAACCCTAATGAAAAATTGAATCTTGAAATTTTCGCTTGAGCAAAGTGTTGAGTAAACTTTCTGTCAAACTTTTTATTTGTGATATTGTCGAGTTCTTTTGACCCTGTAAACATTGGAATTTGAAGACCCTTGTGAAACATGAATTTGTAGATAATTAAGTTATGTGACGCCCCCAGACCCCGCTTGGAATTTGATAGAGATTGACTCGGTTTGGATTGAGAGAGGCTCTCAACCCATCTCATCTCATCTCGTCTCGTCATTACAATTTTCACAAATTCTCACATAAAATATAATAAACAATTCAACTTTTTCAAATTTCAAGACAGTAATAATATTAAAAAAATAATATTATCATAATATTTTATTCAACTTTCATCTCAACTCCTTATCCAAACCTAAAGCGTCAGGACATGTAACACATAGTCACACACCCCTCATTCATACAATTAACATGAAATGCACCTAGTATGTTTCTAATAGCATGACATAATCACAGTAGAAAACTTTCAAACATCCAAAATACATTGTTCTTGACATATACCCAAAAGACATCCTAATGACCCTTATCCTTCTCCAAGATCTTCTGGAGGTCCTAAAAAATGTTTAATACTTTGCAAATGAAATTTTTAGCGAACTCTAAACCCAGACTCTAACCACTCCACTAATGATGGCTCTGCAGAGTGCTCAGGGCTCTTTCGGGCTTCCTTAACTTTAGAGGGACCCTCGTGCTTGCGCTTCCTCATCCCTGTCTTTTAGTTCTGTCACAACTTCTACCATTCCAGTAATGCCTTACTTCGTTACTTCCTGTCAATTAAAAATCGTAATTCACAGTGCATATATAAACTCTAAATTCTCAATGATCCTAAAACTCGTTGTTTCAAATCAACCACTCCAACATAATTAATCTATGACTCCACAAAGCCACAAAATAAATGCCAACATTCCAAAATACCAAGTTAATGGAACGAAATAAACTTACTGAATATCACTATCCACACTACAACATAATTGCTTTATAGTGACCATTGAAAAATTGTAACAGTCCACAAACCGTCACTAAAAAATATTTTCTGTGACAGTTTCTAGAAACTGTTACTAAAGACAGATGAAATTTTTTTGACGTTCGAATGGAGGGGAAATTTGCGTTCGAACGTCACATATACATTCAAACATTGTGGCTACTTACGTGCGAACATGAAATATTTTGGCGCCAACGTTCGAATATTAATAATTAACATTCGAACGTTAATTGTAAATTTAAATTAAATATGACTCTAATTTAAAAATTATATGGTTTTTATAGTGCATAATTTGTGAACAAGTTTAAAAAATTGTAATATATATTTAGATATACACAATTTGTAAAATATAATTATATATTTATATATACATATATAAATATATATTTATGTTTATATATATTTGAAGTGCAGTGATTTAATATTAAAGTTGAAAAATCTAACATTAAAGAAGATAGAGAATTGAAATTAAAAAATAATAGATATATTAAATAATATTGTTCCTTACATATATTAAAAGCAAAATACAAAATATGATAGAATTTCATAAATAGCACTCAGACGAACACGTTGTTCACAAAATTCGTATTTTGTATCTCCTCACTCAAGCTATCAACCTTCTCTTTGAGGATACCTACACGATGGGCTATCTCGGTGACAGACTCCTCTATAGCCACATTCTGTTGATCGATATGCACAATCAGCTGTGAGATCACCGCATCAACCCAAGCAGGCAGTGCATCTCCCACAGATGTACTCGTCGGCTGCTGACTACTACTCCACACACTGAGCCCAGGCTGCGTTAAAGGAACTAGATCCGCTGCAGGAGGTGGCTGACGTTGAGGATACCCCATCGCCTATCCAATGCTATGTCGATGTGTGCTCATGTCGAAGGGGCTCATATGATCTGTGACCCATTTATTCGGCTGGAGTGGCACTCTCCGAGTAAGTAATAGCCGACTGATGATAACACCGTATGAGAGGTTGTCTGTGAAGACGATGCTCGCCTAGTAATGGATCCTCCCAAAGATGCGCAGTGGCAAATCGATGAGATCTCCACGCGCCACTCGTAGGAAAAATTGTGCCAAAATCTGACTAAATGTGGTCTTATGTGCCATAGGATCCAGGTTTGTTGCAACAATAAGCTGCAACATGCAAAAGAAAGATAGCATATTTATTTGGTTAAATGCATTCTTCCTCTCGATTTGTGTGCGGTCTCTCCCGGTGAGAATGTAGAAATCCTCGTCTCGGCCATCATCCTGATCCTCACTGCCAGTACCCTCGGCTTCTGACCAGTCTGCATCTCTAGCATCATCTATTGGCTCAACTAGGCCAGTAAATGATGCAGAAGTGTTTGCATCTCCATCGAGTGTGCCGTGTGCAGATATAAATGTGTGAACCAAGGCTGTGTCGCCAGTCTGAGAGTCAGTTGTAGTCGATTTCTCAACTACTCGACGAATCCCGAGGAGCTCGGCGATGAGATCTGATGAAATCTCAAACGAAACACCTCATACAGTCACGATGAGAGAGGATGCGTCCAAAGACATGGAGTACATCCACATATAGAATTTCTGAACGATTGAGGGGTATACCTTCCCTCTCAATGTGCAGATACTTCCGCATCCTCCACTGATGAAGACATATCTGAGGCTCGTCTACTCCCATCTGAACTCATTGAACTCATTCATCAGGACCTCTCGCTCTACCATAACAGTACGAACCCCGATCCGAGTAGTATCCTCTGTGGCTCATTCCCTCTCTCGTTTCCTATTATGCAAATGATGAGTCACATCCTGAAAATAGAAAAGGAAAAAAAATTATTAGTACTATCGATGCATTTTTCATAAAAATTTTAAATTGCTCTGCATTAACATTCGAATATAATATAACATATGTTCGAACGTTCAAATAAAACGTTCGCACATATGTGTTTAACGTTCAAACATAACAATTAACGTTCGAACGTATGATATACACGTTTGAACGTTGAGGGCATAACGACTAAGAATTTTAAAATGTGGTACGTTCGAACGTTATGCCTTCCACGTTTAAAAGATTTACGTTCGAACGTAAAATATTGTCGTTTGAACGCGAAAGGCAAAACAGTGGATAAATTGAAAAGTAGTACGTTCGAACGTTAACATTCAATGTTCGAACGTAAATGCTATGAAAAGTAATGTTCGAATGTACAAAATATACATTTGAACGTGAAAGGCATAACGACTATGTAATTGAAACGTCGTACGTTCAAACGTTCCGTCAAAACATTCGAACGTTACGACACAGAATGGTTGCTCAGCCATTCTTGAAAATCACGTACCACGGTTCTAAGTGACCAAATGCCACCATAGAAATGAAGTATACACTTCAAGAAACTTTTTTACAATGACCAATTGGCCAATGGCAACCCGCAGTGGTAAAAAAATGGAGTTAAAAATTTGGTCACCACTAACGTTCGGTTTACACAAAATCCTACTAAATCTTAAAAAAAAAAACATGTAAGAGGACAAAGAGGGTTGTCTACCTTTTGGCGATGATTGTGTTGTGGTTTGATCGTGGCGGCGACGGTTTAGTGGCGGCGTGCAATGGTGGAGAGATAACGGTAAGGGTCTGAAAATGACGTTTCCCCCGTTTCGGTTTTGGACTTATATACATGAAATGTGCAAACGTCATTCTGAGTCACGTTCGAGCGTTTCGCAATTGAATTTCCAAAAATATATTAATAATAGATTAAATTATATTATTAATATATGTTATATATTATAATGTATACTAGAACATATAGCATACTATATCTAATATTATAATATATAGTATATAGTATAGTATAGTATATATATATATATATATAGTGTGTATATTATATATAGTTAATATATAATATAAAATATTATATTTTATAGTATATATTATAATATATACTATATATATATAATATATAATACACTATATTCTATATATATAAACTATATTATATATATAGTATTATATAACTATATATAATGCTATATACTATATATAGTATGTTGTTGTTGTTAGTTTTATTAATTATAGCCAAATGTCTATGTTATATATTAATGTTAATTAAATATATAATGTTTTATTTCTAAATGTGTACATCATATTAGTAATTTTAAATAAAGCAATTTATTAAGAACTTTAAAACTTCTGAAATAGTGTTAATAATGTTGGATAGATTATTAAAGTAAAAAGTAATGGAATTAAATATTAATGAAACTATTATTTTTTTATTAACTATAAGTAATAATATTAGTAACCACATTAACATTTTTAGTAACTTAAAATTTGTTAAAAATGTAAAAATTAATTCCCAATAATTGATATTATATTTTAAGAATATATTATATTCTTAATAAGTTGTTGAAAGTAACATTACATCAAACACATCAAGTGATTTAGCATAAATATATGATATTATTATTATATTCATAAAATTATTATTGTTGTTTTTATTAATTATGTCGTTTTGGCCATTAACAAACCCTAATTCTCGACTAGCTGTCTAATATTTATATTAATATTACTACATAGTATATAATACAAATATTAATATAGTAATTAAAACCCTAAGGGGTAGCGCAGCTGGTCTAGCCTTGGGTTTGCTCCCCAATGGTCACCAGTTTGAGTCCCCTTAGGGGCCATTGGAGGTTTACCTAGTCGTTAACTTCAGGGCTCTGTGGAATTAGTCGAGGTGCACGCAAGCTGGCTTGGACACCCTCGGTTAAAAAAAAATTAATATAGTAATTACATAATATATAATACGAATATACTAATATATAGTACTACCATATAGTATAGTAATTATATATCTTGGCCACGACAATCCATTTATTTCATTTCTTGAAAAATATACCGACTTTTTTTTTATAAGGAGGAAATATTTTATTAATATAAAAAAAAGCATAATCTGAGTACGTCTTGTTTGGATAGTGAAATGAGATGAGATGATTTTAAATGAAAATTAAATAAAATATTGTTAGAATATTATTTTTTAATATTATTATTGTTTTAAAGTTTGAAAGAGTTGAATTTTTTATTATATTTTATGTGAAAATTTAAAAAAATTGTAATAATGAGATGAATTAAAACCGTTTCTATATTCAAAAAATTCATAAAAAATCAAGACCATAGAAATCTACGGCCTCACGTAAATAAAGTCTTCAAAAAACTTTTTTTTAGATTATAACCAACTTATGGCCGGTCTCAATTTTATACTATTATTTTTCCATGCTATTATCGATATTCTTTTTCTCAGTAATTATTAATGAGAAAAAAAGTGTATAAAACATCAGTTGGATTTTATTTTCTGTTTTATCCCATATAAAGTTACGAACATCAGAATGCATGTAGAGTCCTGAGCAGCAACTCGGCCCAAGCAAAGGCCCAGCTTCGAAGAATAACCGGCCTGCTAAATGTAATGCAAATAATTCTATTTGAATACTTCTAGTACGCCTAATACTGAAATAATTTGATTTAAAAAATAAATTTAATTCATATATAATATACAGTTGACCCTACGAACTTCTTATTTTCTTAAGAACCCGGTTATGCATCAGCTTGCACAGGACTAGGAATGTGCAAATTGATACAAATTGATTTTTCTTTTCTTATACTATTATACTTGGAAAGAATTGCAGACCACGCAAGGACTAGGAATGCATACGTGTCAGATGCTTCTAGCAGGAATATTTCCATTTATATGAAAATTGAAATTTTCAAACCTCTCTGACCGTTGACTAGAATAAATGACCTTTTCCTAATTCTTCAGAGCTAGCTTAATTTGTAAATTTAGCTCAAGCAGCTAATTATAATTAAAGAAAAAGTCAAAGAACTTTGAAAAGTCCTTGTGGAGATTAATGACCCGTGCATTATGCAAACTTCAAATCCTTATGCAAAATTCAAATCGTGTATATATATATATATAGAAAAGATATTTACAACTGTGAATTGTGCAACCGCCGCGTAATCGCTTTGAAAAAAATGAATAAAACATGGGACCCACATGAAAAAAATTAATTTTTTAATGGTGGACCCCACTCTTTTTTAAAGTGATTACGCGGCGATTACGCACTTCACGGTTGTATGTAAAATTACTCATATATATATATATATATATATATATATATATCTATGAGAAATTCTTTATAGAAGCTTACATATTCACTTAATTAATATGTAATTTTTCATCTTTGCTAATCTTCTATATTCTAATACTTAAATATATGTATGCTTGAATATATTCGAATGACAAAAATAAAAAATTACATGTTGGTCAATTAGAGTTATATAGTGTCAAATTTCATTGTAACATTTCTCGTATCTATATATATAATTTGTAGAAATGCTTTGAGATGACTTACTCCTATTTATTTTTTGAAGCATTCTAGAAGCGATAAATCTCATCATGATTTCAGTAACAATAAACACAATCATTTTTATAAGAAAAGTTGACTCATCATCCATTTTCTCATCATTTCATGATGTTGTATTAAATGATAGGTTCACAAATAAAATATAATAAATAGCTTCCAATCATGTAATGTTAGTACATTATAAGATGAAGAGAGGATGATGAAAAAATAGATGAGTAGTACTATTACTCCTAATTTCATAATCACGATTTAAAATAAAGGTATTTTTGCAAGACGATAATATTTTTATAATTATTTTAAAATGTCATTTATTTAAAACATGATTATAAAAAGGCCGGTTGTGTATTTATCATTTTCCTAACTTTTAATAAGACTGATGAAAGTGAAAGATCGATCCATGCACGCGAAATTACGCTTCAAACGTACATCAAAGTCTTAATTAGCAAACGCAGAGATTGTTGATCTCTTTGAATGATCATCGTAAATAATAATAGATAATTCAGCAAACAAATTATTTATTAATTAATTACTATTTTAAACTTATTTTAACCACATGTACGGGGTTAGTTTGAACTAATTAAGATGTATTATAAGAAAATTGATTATTTGTGATCAGTTAATTTTAACGAAATGATTATTTATAATTAAAATTAATTATAAATAGTCTTTTATTTATAATAAATTAATTATAAATTATTTTTTTTTTTTTTTGTAATGATGGTAATGATCTTTAAAAAAAGAAACAAAAAAGGGAAAAAGAAATTAAGATGGTAATGTACCTTTTAGAATCTTCATTAAGTAGGGAAGATCGTGACATTTTCGAAGGCTGAGCTTTGACTATTCCACCGCATGGCTAAGTAAGTAAAATTCCACGCATAAGCTGCACGGTTCGTAATTCTGGTGCGTAATTCTGGTGAGGAAAATGTTATTTTTATCGTTCATTTTTACTACTTTATTTTATTATTATAAATTTTTTTTTATATTTTATTTAGTAATTAAAAAATATTGTGATTTTTTTATTTTTTAAAAAAATATTTAATAGTATTAAAAAATACATGTAAAAAAAAAAAAATTTACCTAAAAATAAATTGGGAACCGTGGACGTAGCACGTCCCTCCTTGTAAAGCTCGAGTTTTGACCCCATATTAAACTATAATGTTCTTGCAAAAATAAATCGACATTACAGTCGTGAAATCTGAAAATGCATGATCACGCAAGTCAATATATATATCGAAGAGTCCAAAATTAATTAGCCCCATGCTTGCTTGTTGAAGAAAAGTACATAAACATGACAATTAGGAGAGATTTAAATTCAGAAATGAGTTAAGATGATTTGTAAATAATAAAATAAAAGTTGAATTACTTAATATATTTTGTGTAAAAATTTAAAAAAATTATTTTGAGATTTGAAAAAGTTAAATTATTTATTATATTTTATATAAAAATTTAAAAAATTATAATAATGTGATGAAATGAATTAAAATGAATTTTAAATCCAATCCTCTCCTTAATCTATCAACCTACTATATTGTCAAATCGCCATGCAATTTGGGATTTACTACGTACGTGCACGCGCGATAGCTTCGAATTTTCTCTTTTTCTGTGTACGAAATTCTTGTGGGAATTCGAGATCTCTCCCTGGCCAATCAGCTGGATGCATGATGGAATGGTTTCCAGCAAAGTTAGAAAATATGTACGTTATATGCGACAGCTATTATAAGAGCATTGATATTGGTTTATGCATATGCATATGTAAAGTCATATTTGGATAATATGACCCTAAAATCCTCCACATTGGCTTATGCATATCCAAATATTTAGCTACCTATGAACAGTGCTTATCCAAATTTGGATAACCACTATTCACCCTACAAATCATATTTTAATCATTATTTATCTCTCCTCTTACTCTCTCTCACAATCCTTTCATTTTCTCCCTCCTTCAACAACACAACAAACCTTTATTTGCATATTCATTTTATTATTATAATATATTATATATATTTTTTTTCATTTTATTGTATTTTTAATATAATATATAAAAAAATTATATTTTTTATTATTGCATTTATATTATTAATGTTAAATGTATGTAGTGGATGCTAATTGTAAAATATATATAAAAAAATTGATTTTAGCAAAAAATTAATAATAATAAAATAATAATATTTTATTATTATTTTGTCTCAAATATGCATAAGCCAATGTGAGAATTTTGCTTGAATGACAAAGTGGTTATGCAAAAGAGGTAATTTTACATATGCATATGCATAGACCAATGCTAATGCTCTAAGCACCATTGTACGAACAGTTTTCACATTAATTTCCAAGTATTCAACAAATTACGAATATATCTCCTCATAACACTATAAATAAGGAAGCTTTTTATTTTTTTTCTTTAAAAAAAAGATAACGTTACCCTAATTTTTATTGATTACTATCACTTGTGACGGAACCAAACTGTAATTACAACAAGATGCCTAGTAGATACAATTATAATAAAAACCCAAAACCTAGGCATCAAAATCGAATACTATTCAAGCTAACCAAAATATCCACAATATCCACAATTACAATCATATCAAACCGATAATCTGCAAGGAAACCAAATCAAAACTTGCAAAACCAAAGCACATGCAAATAAAAAGATAAGATTATAAAACAAAAAAACCAAATGTTACCTCAATATGTGAATTAGCCAATCGTATATACGGGAGGCACAACTTGTCCGTTTTCAACATTCCTTTTAAAAAATGAGTAAAATTATCCCATATCGTACTAGTACCTTCCGCACCCATTCTTGCCAAAAAATCAGTAGGAGCATTACTTTGTCTAAACACATGAGAAATAGAGTAGTTCAAATATTCAAGAAAGCCAAGAATTTCCTACCAGAAGTCTTCAAAGTACCAAAGTCTACACTGGGATTTCTGAACCCACTGAACAACAATTATGGAATCTAATTCAATATCAACATGAGTTAGGCCCAAATTATGCACAACTCACAGTCCAACACGGAGCCCCATTCCCTCAGCATAATTATTCGATCTCATGCCTAAATGCTCATAAAAACCCCTGATCAAATTGCCTTTATCATCTCTAATAACCCCTCCAGCTCCGGCACGTCCCGGGTTCCCTAAGGAGCTACCATTCACATTAAGTTTTCTCAACCTCTCAGAGGTTTTATCCATTTAACACTGTACATAGGTTTCATTTTAGGCCTTTTTATAGGAATATGCAGACTATGCAAAATCCTCTCATCATCATGAGATAGAGAGGTACCAGCTTTCATTTTTTCTCCTACTTTCCCTATCCAGAATAGAATATCTCTCCAAATTGAATTTATAGAATCCTGAAGACCCTCCATGCAGCACTTACATCTTCTTATCAATAATCTCCAAGTGATGATAGTAGGAATTACACCAAAAAATTTGTCCACATTGTGAACACCTGCCTTGTGAAACCACATATTCATAATGTCATGCCAACTTTGTCGAGAAAAATATGGCATACCAACAAGCATGGCAGCTCTCTTCCATATCTCGCGAGCAAACTCCCCCCTGCCATAACATGATTTTGATCTTCATAGCACCCATTCACACAACAATCACACTTGGAAACAATAGGAATACCCACCTTAATCAATCGGTCATCGACAGTTAAAGAGGAATTAAAGGCTTTCCAGATTATAACAGAATTATTCTGAGGTAAAGAAGAGTGCCAAACCCAATTGGTCCACTGTAGATTGGAGGACCGAACTCTCAAAATGTCCCATGCACTATGAGTAGAAAACTCACCATCTAGATTACCTTTCCATACTAAAACGTCATCACCAGTTTTGGCAGTGCACAATGTACGCAAGATCACAACTTCTTGTTGCTCACCAACTAGACTTTGGAGCAACGTCACATCCCAACCAGAATCAATTCTACAATCCTTAACACGAAGAATAGGGAGATTAGAGATGGAAAATTTCTCACAAAGCGGGCCCTCTTCTAGCCAATTATCCCTCCAAAAAGAGATATTCCCATCCTTTAGTTTCCATTTAGAGTGTTTAAGAACATCCGGCATACAAGACATAATACTTTTCCAAAATCTACTTCCTTTTGTCTGATTGACAATGGAAATATGATTATTATTGATATATTTGCCCCGGAAAAAAGTTGACCAAAGGGAATTGTCCTTAATGACTTTCCAAGCAAATTTTATATGAAGAGTTTTTTGCACATCCTGAAGATCCTCTATGCCTAGTCCTCCTTCCTGGCAAGGTTTACAACTATTCTTCCAAGAACACCAATGTTTCTTATTTTTTCCGTGGCTAGCACCCCAAAAGAAATTACTCATGCATTTATGAATTTTATGAATAACAGAAAGAGGAGCATGAACAATAGATAAAGTATGAATAGGAATACTAGCAAGGACATGCTTAAGCAAAAGGAGTCGATCCCTAGTAGATAAATATTTTTTTTTTCCATCCCCCTACATGGCGACAGATATCACTCACCATATCATCAAGATGAATAGCCTTTAATCTGCCAGCAATAATGGGAGTACCAAGGTATTTAAAAGGCAAAGTGCCTTCAATAAATCCAGTGATGTTAAGAATAGAACGTCTTCGATGAGTAGAAATACTTTTAGAAAAAATAATAGAAGATTTATCTTTACTAACCCTTTGGCCCGACCAATTTTCATAGATGGCTAATATATCATAAATATATTTCATAGAAGTTTTATTCCCATTAGCAAAAATAACAATATCATCAGCATAAAGAAGATGAGAGATAATAGGCGTACCTCGAGGATGAAAGAATGGAAGAATTTTGCCATCCAGAAAAAATTTCTTAAGCATACGAGATAGAATTTCCTCCACCATAATAAAACGATAGGGAGAGATAGGGTCACCTTGCCTTAGACCACGACCAGCTGGGAAGAAACCTTTGGAAATTCCATTCATCATCACAGAAAACCACGGGGAGCGAACACATTGATTTATAAGGCCACAAGCCCATTCCGAGAAACCCAACTGTTTAAATGTGTAATAGAAAATCCCAATTGATACTATCATAAGTCTTGGCAATATCAATTTTCAACACCACATTGCCCCCTCGATTAGATTTATTTAAACAGTGAATTATTTCCTAGGTCAAACTAATATTTCAAAAATACTTCTTCTAGGAATAAAGGCATCTTGCTCCTGAGAGATAAATTTTGAAAGGACAGGAGATAGCCGTTTAACCAAAATCTTGGAACAAACTTTATAAATCACAATGCACAGGCTAATAGGTCGGAACTTATCAAAGCTTGTTGGGTTATCCACCTTTGCAATTAAAACCAGAGACG
Source organism: Juglans cinerea (assembly GCA_961763995.1). NCBI lineage: Eukaryota > Viridiplantae > Streptophyta > Magnoliopsida > Fagales > Juglandaceae > Juglans > Juglans cinerea. Next base: position 19,173,202 of record CAUIVZ010000008.1, read on the forward strand.
TAGCTGAGTAGTACCTTGGAAGAGAGGTACCCTTGAAAAAATCTTAAACAGCATCCATGACATCTTTACTAACAATATCCCAACAAGATAAAATAAACCGGACCCAAAACCATCAAGGCCAGGGCTGCTATCAGTCGAAATGGAGAAAAGGGATTCCTGTATTTCTTGGATAGAAGGGAGCTTGCAAAAATTGAAATTATCAACCTCAGAAAGCATCGGATTTAAGAGATGAGACAAATTCGGTAACGGGCCACTTTGTTTAAAAGAAAGAAAGTCTGAAAAATAATTAATAGCCTCATTGTGAATATCTTTAGGAGAAGAAAGCCTACGACCATCCCTGAGAGACATCTCATGCACCATAGCATGATTATGACTTTTTAAAGCCCGGAAAAATTGGATATGAGCATCACCATTCTTTAACCACACTTGTTTACATTGTTGGGCTAGCCTGGTGGATTCTCTTTGTTGCCAAATATTTAACTCTAAACGAGAAGTCAATAAATCAATCTCATCATCTTCAGAGTGCCCATGTTGTAAAGACTCCTCTAATGCTTCGATACGTGCCTCTAGCATATTGATATTAACATCAGTTCTACCAAAGTACATTTTATTCCAAGCACTCAAACAACCCTTTGTTTTTTATAACTTTCTAGCCAATCTATCAAGGCCCTTATCATTAATATCATCTTCATCCCATGCTTTTTTAACACAGTCAAAGAAAGAATCATGAGAAATCCACATTTGTTGGAATTTAAAAGAAGGAAAACCCTAATCCATCCAGATGACCATAGGAGCATGATCTAAATTGGTCTGAGGCAAGTATTGCATGTGAGCATTAGGAAAATCCATAGCTGCATTTGAGTTCAAGAGAGATCTGTCCAATCTAGCCCAGCTTCGGGACAATCCCAGATGACCATTACACCAAGAGAACATATTTCCAGAGTATCCCAGTTCAGATAAACCACAGAGTCAATAAAAGAATTAAATTCTTCCATAGCTAGTTGCACCCTTGGCCTACCACCTCTTCTTTTCGAATCAGCCAGAATGATATTAAAGTCGCCAGAAATTAGCCAAGAAGAACCACTTGGCACATTAGAAGCTAAAGTTGCCCAAAGGTCCCTGCGTTCATGTTGAGTGCAACGTGCATACACAAAGGAAATGTACAGAAGTTTACCAGACTCAGAGTATTCCACTGTAATATGTTGAGAGCCTTGATAGATAATTTTCACATGAGAAGCCTATTTCCATAAAATCCATAATTTTCCTTTTTCAGCTTCATTAGAAATCCCATTAAGAAAACGAATAGAGCGTTGTAGACTCCACATTTGACTATCTGAAATGAAAGGCTCCGCAATAGCAATGATTTCAGGTTTAAACTTTCGAATCAACTTACACAGTTGCATTTTAGAGGTCCCCAGACCTCGCAAGTTCCAATAAAGAAGAGAACTTATCATAGATTGAGTTTGAGAGGCCTGCTTCAGGACCTCTTGGAGCTCCATATTATCACAACGTCGCCATCTTTTGATTTTATCTCATTATCCGAGGCATAAATTTTGTCTTTACACATATGTTCCAGTTTATCATCTATTTCATTATCGGATCCCATGCATGGATCTTGTACATCATCCAACTCTAAAGCATTTCCGGAAATAACAACCTCTGGCACAACTTCTTCATCTCACAAATTCATGTCACCATCAACCTCTGTTCTTGCTGCCATAGCACCCCGCTTCACATTTCTCTCAGAAGGACTGTTTTCTGGATTGAAGAGAGAATCAGAGCCGGTCCCATTGTGGTCCTCACGAACCTCTTATGTAATAGAAAACACTGGTACCTCTAGGCCAACATATTGCACAATAGCTTCAGTAAGCTCTTGCACCCGATCATTCGTAAGCAAAGTTCTGTCCCCCATGTTATTATCACTAGCAAGATTATCTCTAGCTTGTCGCGGCCCAGCCAAGACCCCGGATGATTCAATAGAAGACTTGTTAGCATTACCAATAGAAGATTGATTTTCCAAAACCTCATTCCTTAAAACAAGAGCACTGGCTTCACCATTTTGAAAATTAATATCCATGTCTAACCCCTCCTCGACTTCCTCAATTATTATAGAGTGCTCCTGCAGCGGATTATTCACCTTTTCTTTTCCCTTTTCACTGATTTCATGTAAAGCCTTCATCGACGCATCATTAGACTCCTTAATTTCCTTCCACACCCATCCTTGGGGCCTTCCAGCACAGAGGCCCCACCTTTTTTCTGCTTTCCTTTACATTTCACAATATTATGGCCTTGGACTTGACAATGGCAACAAAAAGCTTGGAGATTCTCATAAATCACATGTTGTAATCTACTACTAGGCTGATGCGGCACTCCATCCAGAAGGATTCAATCGGGGCAATAGCAGCATCCATTTCAGCACAGACACGGGCTCCATCAGTACGTGTTACACAACGTGTGCAATTATTGCGCCGTATGTATTTTCCAATTGGCATGCTGATATTCTTAAGGAATGATTCATGATAGTAATTCGGAGGGAGATCAGGTAAGAAAATCCATATTGGGACCAATGACGATTCCTTTTCTTCTGTATACTCCGGAGACCAGTGAAACATACGAAAAGGGATACCATTAACATCACAAATTTCCCTAGAAAATGCCTTCTTGAAATCCAACTCGTTAGAAAATCTAAGAAAGATAGATCTCGGCTTAGGCATAGCAGACACCACGGGTTGAGAAGCCAATCCCCAACTGCTTCGAATAATCGATCGAACCCTATCCAGAGAGGGACGCTATCTCAGAAATTTGAGAACCAAGGAGAATGTAAATGGAGAAGTAGAAACGAAGCCCGTTAGCTCTTCAGTGCTTCTTCCAATTGTTATTACTCTTCTTTTCTCATTTTTATGGGCAACTTCGGCTCACACCCATGAAGACTTCCTTCAATGCCTGACCCTTCATGCTGGAAACTCCACCTCCTCAATTTCTCAAGTCATTTACACCCCTGCCAATAAGTCATATTCATCTGTATGGGAATTCTCCATACAAAATCCAAGAATCTCAACACCAGAATCCCCGAAATCTCTAGTCATTATTACACCATTGCATGTCTCCCAAATTCAAGCAACCATTTAGTGTTCCCAAAAACATGGCATGCAAATAAGAGTTAGAAGCGAAGGTCATGATTATGAGGGCCTTTCTTATGTTTCTCATGTTCCATTTGTCATAATCGATCTGATAAATCTTCATTCAATCAATATTGATGTAGAGAATGGCATTGCATGGGTTGAAGCCGGTGCCATTATCGGTGAAGTATACTATAGGATTGTTGAGAAAAGTAGGAACTTTGGCTTTCCTGTGAGAGTTTGCCCGACTGTGGGTGTTGGTGGACACTTCAGTGGTGGAGGGTACGACACCTTGTTGCGCAAATATGGAATTGCTGCAGATAATATTGTTGATGCCCAAATGATTGATGTAAAGGGCAAAATTCTTGACAGAGAATCCATGGGAGAAGATCTATTTTGGGCCATTCGAGGAGGTGGAGGGGCCAGCTTTGGAGTCATTGTTGCATGGAAAATTGAGTTGGTTCATGTTCCATCAACTGTGACTGTTTTCACAGTTAATAAGAACTTGGAACAAAATGCAACCAACCTTGTTCATCGGTGGCAATATGTTGCAGACAAGCTTGATGAAGACCTATTCATTCTCGTCATCTTAGGTGCTACCAATTCTAGCCAAGAAGCTGGGAGGAGAACAGTACAAGCTTCATTTAATTGCTTGTATCTTGGAGGGATAGATAATCTCATTTGATGCAAGAGAGCTTCCCTGAATTGGATTTGGTAAGAGAAGATTGCTCTGAAATGAGTTGGATTGAATCTACCCTCTACTTCGCCGGGTTTCCAAGTGGGGAATCCTTGGATGTACTGCTAAGCAGGACTCCTCTAACAAGACCAACGTTTTTCAAAGAAAAATCTGACTACGTGATGGATCCTATTCCAGAAGTTGGCTTGGAAGGGATTTGGGAGAGATTTTACCAAAAAGAGGCCAAGGAAGAAGAATTGATCCTTGATAAAACAGAGAAGGAAATGCACGCCAAGTGCTTGTGGAAACGTTCCTTAGAACAGTTTTTGTATTCCCAGATATTTTCACCCACAATGCTTTGTACAGTAGTGACTATTTATAGAATATGTACATAACAAAATTGAATTGAATAACCACTAATATTGTGACACCTAGCAAGTCTATTTATTCTCTCTATTACAATGTGATTCAGCAGAGCCATTCTCCATTGCTCTAGAATGTTCACGCTTTTCTGAAGGTAATGTATGTGCCTTATTATCCCCCCTCGATCCAAGCAGCACTTGTGCAAGTGTGAGACTTGATCGAAGAAGTGTGAAGCGAGTCGTGGACAACGGTTTCATGAGGATATAAGCTATTTGGTATTTGCTGGAAACAAATGCAAGATGCAGCGATTTAGCAGCAACTCTTTCACGGACAAAATGATAGTCCAATTCAACATGCTTTGTCCTGGAATGCAGTACCGGATTCATTGACAGATATGTGGTCCCGATGTTGTCACACCATAGAGTGGGAGGTTCCGAGAGATCAATGTAAGTTCTTTTAAAAGTGACTACAACCAAAGAATCTCACAAGTAGTATTAGCAACTGATTTGTACTCGGATTCGGTAGAAGACCGTGTAACACTCCGTGTTTTAGTGTATTTTTAATTGAAGGATTATTTTTATTAATTTAAATATTAGTTCTCTTGTTTTAAGTTTATTGGATTTTTCGTTGGTTTAATTTTATGATTTTTCATTTGTGAAAATTATTTTGATATGCTTTCTTAATATTAATTATTGTTATACAATTAAATTGCTCTTCATTTTAAATTAATTTATTGTTTGATTTAATTATTTTATTTTCATTTAATCACTACGTTTAAATTATTTAATTTGACTTGCTGTTTTGAAATCTTTTTCGTTGGATCATTTTTCTGACTCAAGATGTGAGGATTGGACCTCAATTCTTTCTCTCACTTTTTTTTTTCCTTTTCCTCTTTTTCTTTTCTTCTTCTTTTCTTTTTCTCATTTTTTTTTCTACTCTGTCTCTCTTCTCCCACACGATTTCCTTTCTTTCCCCCGTCCGTTGCGTCGTCCTCCACCCAGTGTCGCCATGCGCCATTGTCACTACAAGAAAAATAGCCTTTTGTGGCCATTTAATTGCGGCAAAAAGGCTATTTGTGACCAAAACAGACTCATTTTAGCTGTAAATAGTCATTTCGCTTGAATTAAATGGCCACAAATAAGCAATTTTCTTGTAGTGCGTGGTCGTCACCGCCAATCTCCTCCACGCTCGGCATCAAGCCGCGACACCTCTTGTGTTCTCGCGCCGCCATCGCGCCACCATTGGCCACCATTTCTTCACATCACCGGCTACCTCCCAGCTACCTAATCCACCCATCCTCAACTCCGATCCACCACCGGTGAAGCCCATCCAACTCCATTTCCGGTTTGGGCTTTTTGGACTTCAGCCACCCTCTACGCCGCCACCCACGGCCAGACTTCAACCGCCCTCTACGCCGCCACCCACGGCCAACCACCACCACCATTAGCTTCACTGACATCCCTAAACTCTTCTCTTGTAATCTCAAGTCTTCGTTCAAAATCTTGCATTTTGAGACCCACGGCCATAGTGCATTTTGCTTTGTTACGTTATTCTGCCACACCACTTCTAGCACCTCCGTGATCCTTCAAAAATTATACTATAGCACTATAAGTATTTTTTCAAATGTATTTTTTCACTAACTCATTTTTATTGTGATGTGGTTGGTTGTGCCGGACTGAGTCCGAGGAGTAAGGGGGTCGGATGGATTGGAGAATGGCGTTGTTGTGTGTTGCGATTTGTTGGTTGTTGGATATTGTGTTGTTTCATGTACATTACATACTTGCATACATGTTCATGTTTGTAAACAAAAATTGCGTTTTCGCATGATTGCATACATGTTCATGTGTATTTTATGAAAACTGGATTTTCACGTGAGAAATAGATTTTGGGTGTGTGTATCACGACCCCAAGCCGAGATGGGGCATCATCTCAGTGGAGTTCCTCTGGTCACTCGGGGGCGGAATATACTGAGTGACATCCCCTAGGTTGTTGCTTGGTGACAACGGGATTGGATGTGATGGTAACGCTCTCGTGCCGACTTCGTGGCCCCCTGCAGCGGGGCTAGAGGATGCTTGGCCATGAACACGCTGGGCGCGGAACTGGCCATCACTTGCTGAAGTCACTCACACGATCGTTACCCGTGGTGTGACGAAGGGAGCCAGGGTGTGCGGATGATCCCTAGGGGAGATCATGGTGCATACAGTTGAAATGAAATATTGGGCTATTTTTTGGGAAAATAACGTGTGTTGGATAAAATGATTTTATGTGAACCATTTTCTGGAAAAATGGTGGATTATTGTTTTGGGCCATTTTCAAGAAAAATGGCGGGAAATGTTTTTATGGATATGTTTTGGGCCAAATCGGATTTTGGCGTGCGTTAAAAAATATTCATTTTTGGGAAAAATGATGTTTTGGGCATAGTGCATATTTCATCATATGCATGCATAATTGTTGGATGCATTAATGCATTTTTATTTTCGAGGGTTGTTTGGATTATAATTACCTGCGGTACAGTTTATGGTAATGCAGATTTCGATGCAGATGATGCTGAGGGTGAGCCTGAGGATTCGGCTCTGCCGAAGGAGTGATATGGGATTACTCGTATTTGTATTTAGCCTTATATTATATTTTATTTTGGGATAACTGTATAACTTCTTTTCAAACGTTTTACTCATGTAAATTTGTATTAAAAATTTTGGTACTTAGTTGACTTACTTAAATTATCCACTGCGTTGTTCATTATACACTGTTGCATGTACACACACTTGGCACTATCGTTGGAATGCGTGACCGTGTTGTCATCATTTGGGCGTCTCGATTCTCGAGTTTCCGTACATGGGGATCGGGGGCGCCACAGACACCCAGCCCAATGAAATTAAATGATTTCCAAGATAAATACAAAAACCTCCAGTGGACCTTTTATCGTTAGGACACCCAGGCCAATCAGCATCAGAAAATGCAGTTAGTTTAGTAGAAGAGGATGAAGAGAAACTTAAACCAAGCTAACGTGTATTATTAAGATACCGAAGAATACGTTTAACAGCTGACCAATGTGGAAGACAAGGATTATGCATGAATTGATAGACACGGTATACAGCAAAAGAAATATCAGGACGAGTGAAGGCAGGATATTGAAGAATCCCTACAACACTATGATACCATTGTGGGTTCTCATATGTACAACCATCCAAACCAGTGAGTTTTTCCGAACTATACATGGGCGTAGAGACTGCCTTACAGTTGTGCACATTAGTTCTTTTGAGTAAATCAGTAATGTATTTGATCTGAGACAATAATAAACCCGAGGACGTCCTATGAACTTCAATACCCAGAAAATAATTTAATAAACCAAGATCCTTGACTGGAAAATATTTACTCAAGCTAGCAATAAATTGCAAAATCAGTAGAGGACTCAAACAAGTGACAAGTATATCATCTACATATATCAAGAGATAAATGCGGAAAATAAATAACGACGAGTCAGCACTAGAGCACTGAAAACCAAGAGTAAGTAATCTATCACTAAGTTTAGCAAACAATAGATAGACTTATTTAACTTATAGACATGAAGAGGAAAATCTGGATTCACAAACCCAGGGGCAGTTTCATGTACACTGCTTCCTCAAGATCTCTATCCAAGAATGCGTTTTGTATGTCTAGTTGGTGAAGAGCCCACTGAGAGGAAACAACAACTGAGAGAAGTAGCCTGATGGTAGTGGGTTTAACCACTAGACTGAATGTCTCAGAGTAATCAATACCCTATTGTTGATGAAATCCTTGAGCCACAAGCCTGGCCTTATGCACTCAATGGTCCCATCGGCATGACGTTTTGTTTTCAAAATCCATTTTGAGCCAAGCAGATTATAAGAAGTGGATGGAGGAACAAGATGCCACGTTCGGTTTTGAAGCAAAGCATCTATTTCGGTGGCCATGGCAAATCGCCACTCATGGTATTTAGAGGCTTCGGTGAATGACGTGGGTTCCTCTGGAACTAAAGGAATAGAGGATGACTCAGTGAGAGGAACTGTCTGCTTGGGTGGAGGCCATGGAATGGTCCCATCCGTGCGCTGACCAGGACAAAGAGAGTGGGTCTTTGTTCGAGTCACCATGCCGTGATTGAGAGGTGAGGACGAAGGCTCTGTTTCTGGAATGGGAGATATTTTGGCGGCGGATGGAATGTTTGATGTAGAGGAGATGACTGAAGGAGATGTTGAAGCCCTAGGTGATGGTTGAGAGATCATTGAGTCCGAAATAGTTGTTGTTGAAGGAGTATGGGCTAAGTGAGGAGTCAGTTGTGGGCTTAAAGATTGATTATGGGTAGAAGTCGTGGTTGGGATCGTGAGTGGGCTAAGAGAGATATGAGATGGAGGTCCAATAGAGTCAGACGAAGAGAGAGACGTTGATGAAGATTTTGGTGTGGGCATAGAATCGAGTTTAGGCTGTTGAGAGAAGCGAAAGATAGTCTCATTAAAAATGACGTCCCTGGAAATAAAAGTGCGGCCCGAATCTATGTGGAGACAGAGATAACCATTGTGAGTTGGACTGTAACCCATGAACACACATTCTTTAGACCTGTAGTCCATTTTATGAGTGTTAAAGGGCCGTAAATTAGGCCAACAAGCACATCCAAAAACTTTTAAAAAGGAGTAATCTGGGACTTGACCCATTAAAATCTGGAATGGAGATTGATTTTGAAATAGTGGAGTGGGCATGCGGTTTATTAAGTAAGTGGCAGTGAGAAAAGCCTTAGCCTAATAAGTGTGAGGAATTGATGCATGAGAGAGTAAGGCAAGACCCGTTGCCACAATGTGACGGTGACGACGTTCCACACTCCCATTTTGTTTATGAGAGTATGGACAGATAATGCGATAAGAAATTCCAAAATTATGAAAAATGGATTGAAGGGGGCGAAATTCACCCCCTCCATCTATTTGGACCGAGATAATATTGTAGGGAAATTGAATTCGCACAAATTGAATAAAAGCAGTAACAAGAGAGGAGACATTGGACTTTAATTGCATTGGAAAATACCAAATAAACTTTGAGTAATCATCTACAATAGAAAGAAAATAATGAGATCCTTTTGTGGACAAGGTAGACGCAGGACCCCATACATAAAAAAATAATAACTGAAAAGGATAGCTGGCTCGGCTTGGTGAGGAATGAGGAGGTAGTGTGTGTGCTTTGGCCGAAGTGCATGCAGAACAATGTTGAAGAGAAGTTGACGTGCTGAGAGGTAGAGAATATTGACGTAGGATGAGAGATGTTGTGCGAGGACAGGGATAGCCCAACCTGGAGTGCCAGAGCTAAGTGGTTGTACGAAGACCAACATAAGCTTAAGGAGAAAAGGCTAGGTGGTGTAGGCTCTGCATCCGTCCAAAGCACATACAAACCGTTCTCAACATGGCCCTGAAGAAGCATTGCCTGGGTGCATGAATCCTTCACATAGAAAAAAGAAGAGTGAAATTCAAAATAGACATTATTATCTTGACAGAATTGACGAACAGAAAGTAGATTACGAGAAATGGAAGGAACATGTAAAAGATTATGTAAGAGAAATTGGCCAGTGTTTGAAGAAAATTGAGCCGAGCCTGTGTTGTGAATAGGAAGACTGGAACCATCACCAATGCTTACTGTTTCAGGGCCCTGATAAGTAGACGAGTCCAAATTGAGGTTCTGTAATTCAGATGTAAAATGATGTGAAGCAGTTGAATCTAGAAACCAAGTATTCATGTGAGAGGGAGCTGGAGTAATGACCGTATAATTAGCTGTGAGTGATTGAGGTGGAGGAGATTGATAGCACTGATCAAAACGATAGTAATAGGTAACTGCAGTATGACCCCCTTTTTGACACACTTGATAGACAGATCTGTTGTAGAAAAGAGAAAAGGGAGGTCGGGGTCCAGGATGAATTCCACGTCCATTATGACGTCCACGGCCATGACCACGACCACGAGAAAAGTTGTTATGGTCACGAGAGAAATTAAAGTGACTCGATGGTGGTGATTTGACAGTGGTATTAGCTGTGATGGAGGTGCCAGATAAGAGAGTGTTGGTTTGATGAGAAAGGCGAGACTCATAGTTTAAGATATCGCTGTAGATCTGGTTTGAAGAGAGAGAGTCAGGTCATTTTGTGAGAGAGGTGACCAAAGAGTCATAATCTTGGCCTAGACCAGCTAAAATAATGATGTAGATTTCAGAATCGGCTAAGGGATGGCCTGCAGCATTCAGAGTAGCCGCAAGAGCTTTTACTTTGTTGTAATAATCGGTGATTGAGTCAGATCCCTTTTTTATAGTAGCGAGTTGGAATTTTGTTTGAGTAAGGTGAGTGGACGATTTTGTTGCAAAAAGATCAGTGAGAGTTTTCCAGATCTCAGATGCAGTAGAATAATCTATAACTTGGGCTAAGACCGAATCAGATAAGGAAGAGTTAATGGCCGAAATCACCAAGTGATCTTGATGAAGCCATTGAAGATAGGTAGGATTAGGAAGATCATCAATGGTAGCAGGCGGCATGAGAAGAGAACCATCAATATGTCCGAATACTTGATGCCCCTTCAAATACGGCACTATTTGCGCCTTCCAAAGGAAAAAATTTTCAATGGTGAGTTGTATTTTTACAAAATGACTTGCAGAGCTAAGAAGGGAGGGAGAGTTAGAAGCATTGGTTGATTTTGATGGAACCATGATTGTAAATCTGTAAGACGAAGAGAAAAGAGAAAAGAAACAAACAAAAATGTATGAAGGACGCGGGTCCGTTAAGCTCGTGATACCATGATAAAACAGAGAAGGAAATGCGCGCCAAGTGCTTGTGGAAAAGTTCCTTAGAACAACTTTTGCATTCCTAGATATTTTCACCCACAGTGCTCTGTACAGTAGTGACAATTTATAGAATATGTACATAACATAATTGAATTGAATGACCACTAATATTGTGACACCTAGCAAGTCTATTTATTCTCTCTGTTATAATGTGATTCGGCAAAGCTATTCTCCAATGCTCTAGAATGTTAATGCTTTTCTGAAGGTAATGTATGTGCCTTATTAATCCTGAGTCCGTATGGGGGAAGAATGAGTGAAATCTCATAATCTGCAATTCCTTTCCCACATAGAATTGGTAACATCTACAAAATCCAACACTTGATGTAATGGGTAGAAGAAGGCCGGAATTGCGGCATCCGAGAGGCATATAAGTTGGATCAGAAGGCTTTACAATTACATGGCTGCCTATGTTTCAAAATCTCCAAGAGCTGCATACATCAATTATAGGGACCTTGACATAGGAACAAATAGTAAGGAAGGCAACACAAGCTATAGACGGGCAAGTATATGGGGTACTAAATATTTCAAGAGCAACTTTAACAGATTGGTTCATGTGAAAACCATTGTCGATCCCACTAATTTCTTCAGGAATGAACAAAGCATCCCGGCTCTTTCATCCTGGTGAGAGGTGATTTTAATCACAGAAGATATTCTACTCAACAATAAATCCTCTCTCTTTCTCGTTTTACCTATTATTCCATGTAATAAGCACATATCATAAAGGCCATATATATCGATATTTTATGTGCATTGTAAAATAAAAGGGTTTCCACAAATTGAGGCATATATTCATGTCAGTTGATGCATATATATATATATATATATATATATATATCTATATATTGTATTTTGTGACATGTTTATGTTCCATTAATAATATAGTTTTCATTTACGTCAATTATATATTTTGATCTGTTGGTTTGGTGGTTATGAATTAATGATACTCAATTAAATCACTAACCAGCTCTTAGCCTAAATTATATATAAAATTCAGAACTATAAAGAAAGTCTCAGACAATTGCCGGTCACAGGAAGTGCGCCGCTATTAAATGCTCTCCATTTCAACAAAAATTTGACATATGGGCTAAAGAAGGTGGAAAAAGTCCACGATCATTGTCTAATATATTTCTATGGATAAATTAATTGCGATTAAAATAAATGATTAGGTGGCTTATTTGATATATACAAAAATAATTTTAGATAAAAATCCGAGCTCTATATATCTATACTTGAGGGTATTTTACCATCTAGAATTCTAAAAGCATTGTCAATTAAAATATATTAATTAAGCAGCTTCTACTTCAGCCTCGTTCGTTTTTACAATTCCTATAAACTGATTTCATCTAATCATTACAACTTTTTCAAATTTCTACACAATAAAATATAAAATTCAACTTTTTGAAATCTAAAAAAAAATAATATTAAACAAATATATTCTGACAATATTTTATTCAACTTTTAACTTTAATCTCAACTTATCTCATCTGCGAAAATAAATGAGGCCTTAAAGAAAAGGCTGTACAAGAACTACTTTAGAATTAATAAAGTCCTTAAGTAGAATAAAAACGAGTATTTGTAACAGATTATTTGTAACTAGAATAACTATTTGCTTTGAAAACAAACTCATTTTAGTAGGAAATAGTTACTTTCATAGGAAATAGCGGACCATAAATAAATAATTTTCTTGTAGTAAATATTATTGATATTATATCTACACGCATATATATGCGTGTCTGTGTGCCTATCCATATCATGTATATATGTATGCATATATATCTCCTTATACTTAAAAGCGTCTATCGCCCAATGATCAGTACTCTTATTTTACGCTTTTCTTTTTTGTCCATCTCTACATCCTCACAGCAATATTCTTCTCAAAATACCACAAAATCACCACAACGGATCACAAAATATCAGAACAGATCACAAAATCACACCAAGCACAGACCAAACTCACCGTAAATCATCTCAAAATCATCGTAAATTTTTTTGGTTAATTTTCACAGATATATATATATATATATATATATATATATATATATTAATGAGACATGCATGTTCATGGAGATCATACAAAAACAATATTTATTTTCTGACATGATCATGATTATCATGTTCAAATCTTTCTCATTAGTTATATCAATTATATTTTGGATCCGTTGGTTTAATATAATTTGGTTATGAATACGTGAGCGAGACTCAATTGCCAATTAATTAATTATGAGATTTTAAAAAGGAAGTCTGAAAAATATTTCCGGTCATAAGCTAGCGCTATTAATAATGCTTTCGTTTTCAGCAGTTCTGACATTGCATGCAGGGAAAACAATTAAAAAGGAGGAGAAGAAGAAGATGATCAGCACGGATCATTAATATTGTCAAAATTATTAGAATTTTTACTACATGAAACTTTCTCACTTCTAAATTACTAGGCCGCAAAAATATATAATATGATGAGATATCCAAAAAAGGGAAAATTCTGGAAATTGTTGACCGTTGCTTATAGCTACTGGATGAACAAGTAATCAAAAGGTAGTCATGTGGAATAACATGAGGCCAGTTTCATCATCATCGATTGTTTAACCACCTTATTTAGTTGGCATGCACTAGAGACCTGTGAGAGTGAAAGGGGTTTGTTTTCTATGTAATTTATGTTTAGAAAGATTTATTGAGATAATTTTTGTTCATGTGTACGTTAATGCTTCTTTCTTTTATTTTACCTTGGACTTGTTATTTCTCATTTTGTTATTTCTCGTTTAATTTACATCGAATTCGATTTTTGGTAGTATTTTCATTTACGTGGTTACTATATATAAGAATGACAATTAAAATGTGTGATATCAATGTGGGTGACTTGGTATTACAATTAATGATAGAAGAAGTGCCACTCCATGTGCCAATAGTGATAAACATTTGGACATGCATATATACTACAAGAAATCTGGCCTTTTTCAGCGCTCAAAATCGTCGCAAATACCTTTCATAATCGCTGCATTTGATCAATTTTGGCGATTTAAAAACGCTGCAGGTTCGTCGCAATAATAAAGCCATTTTTTATCAATTTCGACGGTAAGAAAAAATCGTCACAAAAAACTACTATTTGCGGCGATTTAAGTCTGCCGGAAATGTTCAAAAAAGCCAGAAATGGCCTTCCGGTTGACCTTTAAAATCGCTGAGAACTACTATTTCCGGCGATATGTATCTTCACAAAAACTTAATAAATCGCCGCAAATAATTGATTATTTTTCTCAGCGATTTAAAATTATCGCCGTTATAAAGTATTTTCGGCGGGTAAGTTTCGCCGCAAAAGACTCTTTTTGGCGATTTTCTTTTTTGTCAATCTCTACATCCTCACAGCAATATTCTTCTCAAAATACCACAAAATCACCACAACGGATCACAAAATATCAGAACAAATCACAAAATCACACCAAGCACAGACCAAACTCACCGTAAATCATCTCAAAATCATCGTAAATTTTTTTGGTTAATTTTCACAGATATATATATATATATATATATATATATATATATATTAATGAGACATGCATGTTCATGGAGATCATACAAAAACAATATTTATTTTCTGACATGATCATGATTATCATGTTCAAATCTTTCTCATTAGTTATATCAATTATATTTTGGATCCGTTGGTTTAATATAATTTGGTTATGAATACGTGAGCGAGACTCAATTGCCAATTAATTAATTATGAGATTTTAAAAAGGAAGTCTGAAAAATATTTCCGGTCATAAGCTAGCGCTATTAATAATGCTTTCGTTTTCAGCAGTTCTGACATTGCATGCAGGGAAAACAATTAAAAAGGAGGAGAAGAAGAAGATGATCAGCACGGATCATTAATATTGTCAAAATTATTAGAATTTTTACTACATGAAACTTTCTCACTTCTAAATTACTAGGCCGCAAAAATATATAATATGATGAGATATCCAAAAAAGGGAAAATTCTGGAAATTGTTGACCGTTGCTTATAGCTACTGGATGAACAATTAGTAATCAAAAGGTAGTCATGTGGAATAACATGAGGCCAGTTTCATCATCATCGATTGTTTAACCACCTTATTTAGTTGGCATGCACTAGAGACCTGTGAGAGTGAAAGGGGTTTGTTTTCTATGTAATTTATGTTTAGAAAGATTTATTGAGATAATTTTTGTTCATGTGTACGTTAATGCTTCTTTCTTTTATTTTACCTTGGACTTGTTATTTCTCATTTTGTTATTTCTCGTTTAATTTACATCGAATTCGATTTTTGGTAGTATTTTCATTTACGTGGTTACTATATATAAGAATGACAATTAAAATGTGTGATATCAATGTGGGTGACTTGGTATTACAATTAATGATAGAAGAAGTGCCACTCCATGTGCCAATAGTGATAAACATTTGGACATGCATATATACTACAAGAAATCTGGCCTTTTTCAGCGCTCAAAATCGTCGCAAATACCTTTCATAATCGCTGCATTTGATCAATTTTGGCGATTTAAAATCGCTGCAGGTTCGTCGCAATAATAAAGTCATTTTTTATCAATTTCGACGATAAGAAAAAATCGTCACAAAAAACTACTATTTGCGGCGATTTAAGTCTGCCGGAAATGTTCAAAAAAGCCAGAAATGGCATTCCGGTTTACCTTTAAAATCGCTGAGAACTAGTATTTCCGGCGATATGTATCTTCACAAAAACTTAATAAATCGCCGCAAATAATTGATTATTTTTCTCAGCGATTTAAAATTATCGCCGTTATAAATTATTTTCGGCGGGTAAGTTTCGCCGCAGAAGACTCTTTTTGGCGATTTTCTTTTTTGTCAATCTCTACATCCTCACAGCAATATTCTTCTCAAAATACCACAAAATCACCACAACGGATCACAAAATATCAGAACATATCACAAAATCACACCAAGCACAGACCAAACTCACCGTAAATCATCTCAAAATCATCGTAAATTTTTTTGGTTAATTTTCACGGATATATATATATATATATATATATATATATATATTAATGAGACATGCATGTTCATGGAGATCATACAAAAACAATATTTATTTTCTGACATGATCATGATTATCATGTTCAAATCTTTCTCATTAGTTATATCAATTATATTTTGGATCCGTTGGTTTAATATAATTTGGTTATGAATACGTGAGCGAGACTCAATTGCCAATTAATTAATTATGAGATTTTAAAAAGGAAGTCTGAAAAATATTTCCGGTCATAAGCTAGCGCTATTAATAATGCTTTCGTTTTCAGCAGTTCTGACATTGCATGCAGGGAAAACAATTAAAAAGGAGGAGAAGAAGAAGATGATCAGCACGGATCATTAATATTGTCAAAATTATTAGAATTTTTACTACATGAAACTTTCTCACTTCTAAATTACTAGGCCGCAAAAATATATAATATGATGAGATATCCTAAAAAGGGAAAATTCTGGAAATTGTTGACCGTTGCTTATAGCTACTGGATGAACAAGTAATCAAAAGGTAGTCATGTGGAATAACATGAGGCCAGTTTCATCATCATCGATTGTTTAACCACCTTATTTAGTTGGCATGCACTAGAGACCTGTGAGAGTGAAAGGGGTTTGTTTTCTATGTAATTTATGTTTAGAAAGATTTATTGAGATAATTTTTGTTCATGTGTACGTTAATGCTTCTTTCTTTTATTTTACCTTGGACTTGTTATTTCTCATTTTGTTATTTCTCGTTTAATTTACATCGAATTCGATTTTTGGTAGTATTTTCATTTACGTGGTTACTATATATAAGAATGACAATTAAAATGTGTGATATCAATGTGGGTGACTTGGTATTACAATTAATGATAGAAGAAGTGCCACTCCATGTGCCAATAGTGATAAACATTTGGACATGCATATATACTACAAGAAATCTGGCCTTTTTCAGCGCTCAAAATCGTCGCAAATACCTTTCATAATCGCTGCATTTGATCAATTTTGGCGATTTAAAATCGCTGCAGGTTCGTCGCAATAATAAAGCCATTTTTTATCAATTTCGACGGTAAGAAAAAATCGTCACAAAAAACTACTATTTGCGGCGATTTAAGTCTGCCGGAAATGTTCAAAAAAGCCAGAAATGGCCTTCCGGTTGACCTTTAAAATCGCTGAGAACTACTATTTCTGGCGATATGTATCTTCACAAAAACTTAATAAATCGCCGCAAATAATTGATTATTTTTCTCAGCGATTTAAAATTATCGCCGTTATAAAGTATTTTCGGCGGGTAAGTTTCGCCGCAAAAGACTCTTTTTGGCGATTTTCTTTTTTGTCCATCTCTACATCCTCACAGCAATATTCTTCTCAAAATACCACAAAATCACCACAACGGATCACAAAATATCAGAACATATCACAAAATCACACCAAGCACAGACCAAACTCACCGTAAATCATCTCAAAATCATCGTAAATTTTTTTGGTTAATTTTCACAGATATATATATATATATATATATATATATTAATGAGACATGCATGTTCATGGAGATCATACAAAAACAATATTTATTTTCTGACATGATCATGATTATCATGTTCAAATCTTTCTCATTAGTTATATCAATTATATTTTGGATCCGTTGGTTTAATATAATTTGGTTATGAATACGTGAGCGAGACTCAATTGCCAATTAATTAATTATGAGATTTTAAAAAGGAAGTCTGAAAAATATTTCCGGTCATAAGCTAGCGCTATTAATAATGCTTTCGTTTTCAGCAGTTCTGACATTGCATGCAGGGAAAACAATTAAAAAGGAGGAGAAGAAGAAGATGATCAGCACGGATCATTAATATTGTCAAAATTATTAGAATTTTTACTACATGAAACTTTCTCACTTCTAAATTACTAGGCCGCAAAAATATATAATATGATGAGATATCCAAAAAAGGGAAAATTCTGGAAATTGTTGACCGTTGCTTATAGCTACTGGATGAACAAGTAATCAAAAGGTAGTCATGTGGAATAACATGAGGCCAGTTTCATCATCATCGATTGTTTAACCACCTTATTTAGTTGGCATGCACTAGAGACCTGTGAGAGTGAAAGGGGTTTGTTTTCTATGTAATTTATGTTTAGAAAGATTTATTGAGATAATTTTTGTTCATGTGTACGTTAATGCTTCTTTCTTTTATTTTACCTTGGACTTGTTATTTCTCATTTTGTTATTTCTCGTTTAATTTACATCGAATTCGATTTTTGGTAGTATTTTCATTTACGTGGTTACTATATATAAGAATGACAATTAAAATGTGTGATATCAATGTGGGTGACTTGGTATTACAATTAATGATAGAAGAAGTGCCACTCCATGTGCCAATAGTGATAAACATTTGGACATGCATATATACTACAAGAAATCTGGCCTTTTTCAGCGCTCAAAATCGTCGCAAATACCTTTCATAATCGCTGCATTTGATCAATTTTGGCGATTTAAAATCGCTGCAGGTTCGTCGCAATAATAAAGTCATTTTTTATCAATTTCGACGATAAGAAAAAATCGTCACAAAAAACTACTATTTGCGGCGATTTAAGTCTGCCGGAAATGTTCAAAAAAGCCAGAAATGGCATTCCGGTTTACCTTTAAAATCGCTGAGAACTAGTATTTCCGGCGATATGTATCTTCACAAAAACTTAATAAATCGCCGCAAATAATTGATTATTTTTCTCAGCGATTTAAAATTATCGCCGTTATAAATTATTTTCGGCGGGTAAGTTTCGCCGCAGAAGACTCTTTTTGGCGATTTTCTTTTTTGTCAATCTCTACATCCTCACAGCAATATTCTTCTCAAAATACCACAAAATCACCACAACGGATCACAAAATATCAGAACATATCACAAAATCACACCAAGCACAGACCAAACTCACCGTAAATCATCTCAAAATCATCGTAAATTTTTTTGGTTAATTTTCACGGATATATATATATATATATATATATATATATATATTAATGAGACATGCATGTTCATGGAGATCATACAAAAACAATATTTATTTTCTGACATGATCATGATTATCATGTTCAAATCTTTCTCATTAGTTATATCAATTATATTTTGGATCCGTTGGTTTAATATAATTTGGTTATGAATACGTGAGCGAGACTCAATTGCCAATTAATTAATTATGAGATTTTAAAAAGGAAGTCTGAAAAATATTTCCGGTCATAAGCTAGCGCTATTAATAATGCTTTCGTTTTCAGCAGTTCTGACATTGCATGCAGGGAAAACAATTAAAAAGGAGGAGAAGAAGAAGATGATCAGCACGGATCATTAATATTGTCAAAATTATTAGAATTTTTACTACATGAAACTTTCTCACTTCTAAATTACTAGGCCGCAAAAATATATAATATGATGAGATATCCTAAAAAGGGAAAATTCTGGAAATTGTTGACCGTTGCTTATAGCTACTGGATGAACAAGTAATCAAAAGGTAGTCATGTGGAATAACATGAGGCCAGTTTCATCATCATCGATTGTTTAACCACCTTATTTAGTTGGCATGCACTAGAGACCTGTGAGAGTGAAAGGGGTTTGTTTTCTATGTAATTTATGTTTAGAAAGATTTATTGAGATAATTTTTGTTCATGTGTACGTTAATGCTTCTTTCTTTTATTTTACCTTGGACTTGTTATTTCTCATTTTGTTATTTCTCGTTTAATTTACATCGAATTCGATTTTTGGTAGTATTTTCATTTACGTGGTTACTATATATAAGAATGACAATTAAAATGTGTGATATCAATGTGGGTGACTTGGTATTACAATTAATGATAGAAGAAGTGCCACTCCATGTGCCAATAGTGATAAACATTTGGACATGCATATATACTACAAGAAATCTGGCCTTTTTCAGCGCTCAAAATCGTCGCAAATACCTTTCATAATCGCTGCATTTGATCAATTTTGGCGATTTAAAATCGCTGCAGGTTCGTCGCAATAATAAAGCCATTTTTTATCAATTTCGACGGTAAGAAAAAATCGTCACAAAAAACTACTATTTGCGGCGATTTAAGTCTGCCGGAAATGTTCAAAAAAGCCAGAAATGGCCTTCCGGTTGACCTTTAAAATCGCTGAGAACTACTATTTCTGGCGATATGTATCTTCACAAAAACTTAATAAATCGCCGCAAATAATTGATTATTTTTCTCAGCGATTTAAAATTATCGCCGTTATAAAGTATTTTCGGCGGGTAAGTTTCGCCGCAAAAGACTCTTTTTGGCGATTTTCTTTTTTGTCCATCTCTACATCCTCACAGCAATATTCTTCTCAAAATACCACAAAATCACCACAACGGATCACAAAATATCAGAACATATCACAAAATCACACCAAGCACAGACCAAACTCACCGTAAATCATCTCAAAATCATCGTAAATTTTTTTGGTTAATTTTCACAGATATATATATATATATATATATATATATATATATTAATGAGACATGCATGTTCATGGAGATCATACAAAAACAATATTTATTTTCTGACATGATCATGATTATCATGTTCAAATCTTTCTCATTAGTTATATCAATTATATTTTGGATCCGTTGGTTTAATATAATTTGGTTATGAATACGTGAGCGAGACTCAATTGCCAATTAATTAATTATGAGATTTTAAAAAGGAAGTCTGAAAAATATTTCCGGTCATAAGCTAGCGCTATTAATAATGCTTTCGTTTTCAGCAGTTCTGACATTGCATGCAGGGAAAACAATTAAAAAGGAGGAGAAGAAGAAGATGATCAGCACGGATCATTAATATTGTCAAAATTATTAGAATTTTTACTACATGAAACTTTCTCACTTCTAAATTACTAGGCCGCAAAAATATATAATATGATGAGATATCCTAAAAAGGGAAAATTCTGGAAATTGTTGACCGTTGCTTATAGCTACTGGATGAACAAGTAATCAAAAGGTAGTCATGTGGAATAACATGAGGCCAGTTTCATCATCATCGATTGTTTAACCACCTTATTTAGTTGGCATGCACTAGAGACCTGTGAGAGTGAAAGGGGTTTGTTTTCTATGTAATTTATGTTTAGAAAGATTTATTGAGATAATTTTTGTTCATGTGTACGTTAATGCTTCTTTCTTTTATTTTACCTTGGACTTGTTATTTCTCATTTTGTTATTTCTCGTTTAATTTACATCGAATTCGATTTTTGGTAGTATTTTCATTTACGTGGTTACTATATATAAGAATGACAATTAAAATGTGTGATATCAATGTGGGTGACTTGGTATTACAATTAATGATAGAAGAAGTGCCACTCCATGTGCCAATAGTGATAAACATTTGGACATGCATATATACTACAAGAAATCTGGCCTTTTTCAGCGCTCAAAATCGTCGCAAATACCTTTCATAATCGCTGCATTTGATCAATTTTGGCGATTTAAAATCGCTGCAGGTTCGTCGCAATAATAAAGCCATTTTTTATCAATTTCGACGGTAAGAAAAAATCGTCACAAAAAACTACTATTTGCGGCGATTTAAGTCTGCCGGAAATGTTCAAAAAAGCCAGAAATGGCCTTCCGGTTGACCTTTAAAATCGCTGAGAACTACTATTTCTGGCGATATGTATCTTCACAAAAACTTAATAAATCGCCGCAAATAATTGATTATTTTTCTCAGCGATTTAAAATTATCGCCGTTATAAAGTATTTTCGGCGGGTAAGTTTCGCCGCAAAAGACTCTTTTTGGCGATTTTCTTTTTTGTCCATCTCTACATCCTCACAGCAATATTCTTCTCAAAATACCACAAAATCACCACAACGGATCACAAAATATCAGAACATATCACAAAATCACACCAAGCACAGACCAAACTCACCGTAAATCATCTCAAAATCATCGTAAATTTTTTTGGTTAATTTTCACAGATATATATATATATATATATATATATATATATTAATGAGACATGCATGTTCATGGAGATCATACAAAAACAATATTTATTTTCTGACATGATCATGATTATCATGTTCAAATCTTTCTCATTAGTTATATCAATTATATTTTGGATCCGTTGGTTTAATATAATTTGGTTATGAATACGTGAGCGAGACTCAATTGCCAATTAATTAATTATGAGATTTTAAAAAGGAAGTCTGAAAAATATTTCCGGTCATAAGCTAGCGCTATTAATAATGCTTTCGTTTTCAGCAGTTCTGACATTGCATGCAGGGAAAACAATTAAAAAGGAGGAGAAGAAGAAGATGATCAGCACGGATCATTAATATTGTCAAAATTATTAGAATTTTTACTACATGAAACTTTCTCACTTCTAAATTACTAGGCCGCAAAAATATATAATATGATGAGATATCCAAAAAAGGGAAAATTCTGGAAATTGTTGACCGTTGCTTATAGCTACTGGATGAACAAGTAATCAAAAGGTAGTCATGTGGAATAACATGAGGCCAGTTTCATCATCATCGATTGTTTAACCACCTTATTTAGTTGGCATGCACTAGAGACCTGTGAGAGTGAAAGGGGTTTGTTTTCTATGTAATTTATGTTTAGAAAGATTTATTGAGATAATTTTTGTTCATGTGTACGTTAATGCTTCTTTCTTTTATTTTACCTTGGACTTGTTATTTCTCATTTTGTTATTTCTCGTTTAATTTACATCGAATTCGATTTTTGGTAGTATTTTCATTTACGTGGTTACTATATATAAGAATGACAATTAAAATGTGTGATATCAATGTGGGTGACTTGGTATTACAATTAATGATAGAAGAAGTGCCACTCCATGTGCCAATAGTGATAAACATTTGGACATGCATATATACTACAAGAAATCTGGCCTTTTTCAGCGCTCAAAATCGTCGCAAATACCTTTCATAATCGCTGCATTTGATCAATTTTGGCGATTTAAAATCGCTGCAGGTTCGTCGCAATAATAAAGTCATTTTTTATCAATTTCGACGATAAGAAAAAATCGTCACAAAAAACTACTATTTGCGGCGATTTAAGTCTGCCGGAAATGTTCAAAAAAGCCAGAAATGGCATTCCGGTTTACCTTTAAAATCGCTGAGAACTAGTATTTCCGGCGATATGTATCTTCACAAAAACTTAATAAATCGCCGCAAATAATTGATTATTTTTCTCAGCGATTTAAAATTATCGCCGTTATAAATTATTTTCGGCGGGTAAGTTTCGCCGCAGAAGACTCTTTTTGGCGATTTCATGTCGCCGTAAATATATTTCTGCTATGATTTCATTATTTGCGGCGATCAAAATTCGCCGGAAAAGATGTTTCAGAAAATAAAAAAAAAATGCACAAAACAGTATAGAGAAATCATTATACACATACAAGTTTTGGTTTCACAATTTTACCTTACACCATGGGTTGCCCTAATATTCTTTTTACATACTCGAAAAAGATCCAAAGTCTATAGTAACTTAAATAAAGAACCCAAGATCTATAGTAACTGTACTAAGACTATACTAAGAACTGCACCAAAACTAATCCCAGACTTGTTGAAAGGGAAAAAATAGAGAAACGGACTCAATATTCCAGACGAATATACGACATTCAAATTGATTATAATGACAAAAACAAAGAAACAAGATAACCCAATTTAGTGCACATTAATTGAAAAAGGAAAAACAAGGACTTATTACCTGGCCTATGTTTCCATTGATGAAGATGTTACTACAATTGAGATCTTTGTGAATAATGCATGGCTCATGGGTATGCAGAAACTCCAATCCCTCAAGCACCTGCTTTGACCACTTCTTCAAGGCCTTAATGGAAACATGGCGATGCTTCTTCCTGTAATCCCTCAAGTTTCCGGATGTGCACACCTCAGTAATTGAGATCTTTTATTCGGCTGATTAAAAGACTATAACAACCATGATATGGCCTTTATCTCATTCGATTTGTAGCAAAACTTACAAAACCAAAAAACTTAAAATGGGCAATGTTCCCTTGGTGTCACTATGAAAAAAAATATATCAAATGGAGATATATCAGATTTGCATAAGTTAGATGGATGCTCACAGTGTTCATGTTTCATCCAGAGGTCCAAATTGAAGTTATCGTGTGTGCCTTAAGCATCATCATGCTTGAGATAAAATACCCACATCTTAAATCACAACACAAGGGGTAGATATATAAACAACAACAATAAATAATTATACAAGTTAAATACAAATTATGCTGAAAATAGTCATTAAACTATCATATTGGTAGGAAAAAGTAAACAAAATATATACCCCTTGGGATATATACCCAGAAAGGACATGCCAAAGATTCACGATTCTAATAGACATGTACATTATAAGTCTACCTATTATTGTCGACTTACCTAACCCAGCAGGCCTCAATCAAGGCAGCCACTTCACGATTTACAGTGTTTGGAATCTTGAGCCTTTCACCCTTAAAACCGATAGCACCAACAACCTGAAATGAGGATAAATCATATTTGTTAAGCTACACCTTAACAACAAAATGAGTCACATATATTGGAAAGTCCCCCTATGCTACATATGAAATCAATAAATTCTGAAGATGATTTACAAATCTAGAGCTTAGAATTTAAGATTAAGTTGAGAAAAAAGAAAAAAAACTACTTTCTTTTGTTGAATCGTTTTGAGAAAGTAAATTTAACTAATAATTGATCCATAAAGACCTCCAGTGGACTAAGAATTAATAGCATACATAACTAAAGCCATTAAACCTGATGACAATTTAAGCCATCCTGGTAGAAGTATTTTATCATGTTGTGAATGTGTCTTAGGAAGCAGCTTGTCATATTAATATATCATAAAATGGTCAATGTGGTCCTTTTATATGAATTCAAACAGTCTTAAGACAAGATGTGGTCAATGAAGACAAGATCATTCATGTCTTCAGGATTGGGAGCAGTGAAGGGGTGATGCAAGGCCTGTAGAATTATAATATTATGCATACATATACAGATGTAGAAAATGTGCTATGCAATTTGACACCCAACTACTTCTGCAAGACAGAAAGGTTCACACAACAATCAGTAGGGCCATCTTGACACAAAAACAAAATACTGTGATAGCATCAGATGTGGAAACAACTGGAAAAATACTAGCTTGTCAAGCTTGCTCAGATAGACTTCCTTCAGTTACTCGCTGACTATGTTTTTGAATTACCATTTACCAAAACCATCACTCATTACATATATGCTGTATACTATTTAATAGAAAGACATGTACATAATGCACAGTAGCCTACCCTGACAGTGAAGGTACTCCAATGCAATTATTAGCTCCGCAGCATAAAATCTATAGTTATCAACGACAGCTAGTCACTTCGAATAAAACTTGGCTAAAAGCTTTTGTAACTTTTCCAATAATGTAAAGGAAAAACTACCATAAATTTATATTTGCTTAGACAAACAATTCCTTTAGCACTCAGTAAAAGGTCATTTATCAGAACGATTAGCTGCAACTTGGTACCCAAAGAAAAACTTTCCGAACACTGATTAGGTATCATTTCCTCATTTGAACATTGTGGTGAAGATCAGAACAAAATGAAGTAACTATTAGTATCATGAATACCAAAACAAATGAAAAAGGGTGAATCCATGCGAGCATTAGATTTATTATTCATACAGCAAGGGCAATATTTAAACATTTATTTTAAATGATTTTCCTTATTTATTTTATTTGATTGGAACAGTTTGCTTTTATCTGTTAAACATATACCTCACTGCATCTTCCTTCAGGACCTTTGTAGGTTGTCTCTCCAAAAGCAGGAAGAGTTCTCCACCAGGGCAGTAATCAGTTATTAGACAAACATGTGTTTTGGTCTACAAAGGAAATACCTTGATTGTATCAGATTCTTGTTAAAGAGTCCATACTTTTATTCTATTACAGTTAGTAGCATATAAACTTTCTATTCACAAAGCAAAGTCATACGCTTCTCTCCACTAGTATTAAGTAGTCGAAGAATCAATTTAACTCCTGCAGCTCATAGTTTTTTCTTCATTGAAAACCATCTCCTTTATTACTGAAATTTATAGAGATATTTCTAACCTGAAATGATGCATACAGTGTGGGAAGAAAAGGATGATCTAACATGTCAAGGATTGGTCTCTCTGCACAAGCTCTATGCACCTGTGGAACATGTGAGATCACAACCCAAACTCCCAACATGCAAACCCACAACATATAAGCAAATAACATACAAAATAAAAAAATTGAAAAAACTACACATAAAAAATCGAAAAAACTACACATCAAAGAATCAAAGAACAGAGCAAGTGAGAGAGGGAGGGCCTCGGGCTGCTCGGCTAGGCGTGGAGGAGAAGGGGGCTCCGACGGAGGACTGTCGACGGCGCCGAGGTGTGGGTGGTGGCGAACGGCGCCCCCAGCGGCGACTATATAGAGAAATCCGAGAGAGAGAGGTGAGGCTAGATTTGGGGAAAAGGCAAGAGATCGGCGCGGGGGCTGGGGGAAAAGGAGGGGTTGGCTGTCGAGGCGAGGTGGCGGTGGCGTGGTGGGGTCGTCGGTGACGGCTGTGTGTGGCGGAGGCTTGAAGGAGAAGAATGTGGGGAGAGGGGGGCAGGGGGGCGGGGAGAGTTCGGCGAGGGAAACAAATGAGGGAAAAACCTAACCCGCTGATTTTAAATTTTATGTGCTTTTTCCGGCGATTTTTATTCGCCGCTAACAAGTTTTACTTGCAGCATATTTTATTACGGCGACAATTTTCGCCGCAAAAGCCATTTATTACAGCGATTTTCCATTTCGACGGAAAATTAACACGCTACAGTATAAAATTATTTGTTGCGGCGAAAAAAGTCGCTGCTAAACATGAAAAAGTCGCTGCAAAAAGTCAAGCCAAAATTATATTTCTCCATTTCCCAACTTCACATAGGAAATTGAGCGGCGACTTTAAAATCGCCGGAAATAACATCTATTTGCAGCGATTTTTTTTCTGACGATTTTAAAATCGCTGGAAAAGGCCTGATTTCTTGTAGTGATGGTTGAGTATCATTTAGGAGAATGGTTACTACGATTATTAGTACTTATGTTGAGAGAGGCTTAGACTTCATTTGCTTATGCTATATAGTAAAAAGGTACCCCGTGTAACGTCCCGTACCCAGAAAAGTCATTATTCATGGTCCAAGACCATACATATTAATACATATAACTGTTATTTATTTGCTGAATAGGCAGATTGGCTGAAAATAACATAACCATACTTAACAATAAAACACTAGGAAAAGCCCACATGCGGCGAAGATTTTTTGTTGCCTTCGGAAAATGGAGAAGTCCCACCCCTATTAACATAGGAATTATAACTGGAATGAAAGGTATGATCATGAATGGTATGTATATTCCACAAAAGTAAATAAAAATATTTTATTCTTAGTTAATTGTTTCTGATTGATCATCAGCTCTTATTTTTATTAAAGAAGTCAGTTAAAAAAAAAACTAAAATAAGATATGTAAAGCTAAAATAAATATTTTATATTCGTAATTATTCTAAATCTTTTTTCCAAATACTTCAAACAAAAAAATATTTCAAATCAAGAAGTTAGAATTGGTCAAATGAGATGATCAAGTTACCATTACTTGGGATTTGACGGAGACTAAAGCGTCGGAATATGAAACGCAACATACCCCTCCCCCCGCCGCCCCCGGCGGTTGATGACAGATAGTATGCAATATGCATATAATAGTATGCAATAATTGCAGTAGAAAATTTGTTCAATTATGGATTTTTCTAGAATAAACTAAAATCCAAAATTACTTTTCATAACATTAACATCTATGCTAGTTCAGTATCCTTCGAAGAACATAACCTTAAACCAAAAGAAGTATTGTACCAAGTGAGGATTTGAAGGGGACTCAAGTACTACCATTGAAGCAATATCCAACTCATCCATAGCACAGGACTGGACTATGAGCCCCATCATCAGCAATATTAAACACCATGATCTACTCATTTTCAAAGAATGGAAGGCAAGAAAAATTTATTGTTCAAAGAATCGATGCGCACAATGGGCAATAGCGACGCAAACCTTTTGGAATATTCCTCAAATCCTATTACCACCTTCTTTGTTGTGGGAAAGACCCACCTTCTCTATCTATATAGTTTAATCACTACTGTTTATTTACTTTACTATGGTTTTTAATATATAATAGCAGTCAACTTGTTCAAAAAAAAAAAAAAAGGTGAGGACTTGAATCGAAATTTCTAACTTTGGCCTTGGAATTTCTAAATTTCTAACCAAAAAAGCATACGTAACCTTGAAATTTATAACTGGCACACTTGACTAAGTGAGGATTTGAACCTAAATTATGCTTGAATGCCCAGCCGCGAAACTTTTCATTATTAGCACTCTAAAACATGACCTCACAAACATGTTCAGTTGCTAATCTCACTTTAAAATATCCAAATTTGAATATGACCATAATTAGAACAATCTTTATAAAAAAATCATCAAAACCATGACTCATTCTTTGTTTCCCTTTGTTCATTACAACCTAGCACTACATGGCAAGCAAAGGTTTTGGTATACTCATGACCAAAATTAATCCAACAAGTGTTAAAATCAAGCATTTACATCGAGCTAAAATATACATGGAAAGGGAAACCATTTAATAATAATAAAAAAAAAGCCTTTGCCAAAACATGAGTATTGCAAAACTTTGCAAACTATCTTCTATATATTTTCATGATCCCCTAATACAAGTTTATAAAAGTAGGGCACTCTGTAATTACTTAAGTACAAGCAACAATACTCCCATTGGGAATCGCGTTACCACTATTACTTTTGAAGAAACATTTCGGTTTGCGAACTACATATTTGTACAAACGTTGTAAACATAAAAGATTGTGGTGCGCCCTAATCAAACAGTGCACAATCTGTAAACATCAATATCTTGACATTATCTCACATTGACAACACTGAAATACTACTAGTAACCATAGTTAAACTAATCTTAACTAAGCTCAAAGCTCAAAGATATAAACATCTAGAGAATTTCTAGTGATAACTCCAACTTCTTCTGTCTCTGAAGTGTAGGTTTCTACATCCCCGGAGTGACCGCATACAATCAAGCTAGTACTTGGGGTCTTGGATTTGGTTTGCTATCAATGTTGGGGTAGTTCCACTTCCTTGAGCATTATTGGGGTAGTCTCTATTCATTTGGTTTGGCTAACCATACTTGAAACAGACCCTTATAACAAGTATGCATTCACCCCATGTTTTCTACGACACTTCCCATATACGAGTAGTATAGTTGGCATTTGTCCCCCAATCACGATGCCCTTTTCTTTTATTAGCTCTGGTTATCATCCTTTTATATTTTTTGCTTACACCTGCAACATATGGGAAAGCTCTATTTCTCTTTGAATTAATTTGGGTAGTTATGCCCATTTGCTCGGCTTCGGCAATTGCTTTCATGTTAACTAGCTCTTGATAATTTTCAATTCGGAAATAGGCCACCTAGTTGCGGATCCTTGACTGCAAGCCCCCTTGAAATTTTTGTTCCTGCATATTCTCCGTGCCAATCAAATGAGGCACGAATCTTTCAAGCTACATAAATCTGGCAATATACTGCTCGACCGACATGTTCCCTTGTATTAATGACATGAATTCCTCACCTTCTTTTGTTTAAGAATATTATGAATTGTTAAATAACTTGAATGAATAAAAATGTTAGAACAATTGAATTACATTTAAAAAATAAAGGTAACAACATAAGAGATCATTTGAGAACTCCCTCCAACTCCAAGTGACATCATAAAACTTGAATTCAAATGGTAAACAAATGAGGATATGAATGATATGATATCTCAAAAAGAAAAGAAAGTCAATTAAGAAAAAAAAATAACATGAGTACAAACTATAAAAAATTAATTAAAAAACTTAAAAGTCAAACTACCAATACTGCGGCCAATGTACATTGAGATGCAGTCTCTTTTCCTGAAGTTTTCGAAACAACATTGAAACCACAATCTAGTTTGGGGTTTCAATTGTGAAACCTCAAAATAGATTAGGTTAGAGGTTTCAAATTGAACCCCTAAGCTAATTTATGGTTTCAATCCGAAATCCTAAATTAGGTTAGGGGTTCGGATTGAATCCCTAGATTATCTAGGATCTTGAATTTGACACTCTAAGAGCTGGTTTGGATTAAAAAAACATTTCATCCCATCTCATCTCATCATTATAACTTTCTTAAATTTCCATATAAAATATAATAAATAATTCAACTTTTTCAAATCCGAAAACAATAATAATATTAAAAATAATATTCTAACAATATTTTATTTTACTATTTACAAACCATCTCAACTCATCTTTGAGTCCAAAAAGGACCTAAAATAGTGTAGGTGTTAAAGCCGAACCCCTAAACTAATTTAGGCTTTCGGATTGAAACTCCAAAATTTTTCCTAAAAATAAAACACCAAAAGTCTAACCTAATCACAAAATCCAACTTCACAGTATCCAAAACATAATCCTATCATCCATCGAAAATATAAAACAATTTTTATTTCAGAATCTCAAACTTAGGGCCTCGAGATACTTACAAGCTGGTGAGATTGAGAGAAAACGAAATCTGCAACAATGATGATGTGAGCTACAATGACGCCGTGACTGAGTGAGAGAGTTAAGAGAGAGTCTAAGGGGTTGTTTGGAAATAATTTTCATATCATCCCATCTCATCTTCTTCCCAAACATCACTCAAAGACAAACACTTTCAAACTAATCATTATAACTTTTTCAAATTAATCATTACACATTTTCCAAACTTCCAAACAAAACACAACAAAATAATTCAAAATTTTCAAATCTAAAAACAAAAATAATATTAAAAAATAATATTCTTACAATATTTAACTTATATTTTTTATTCAACTTTTTCTGTCTCATTTTTCAAGACCTAGTAAATACTTAACTCAAACTATCTCACTATTATTCACAAACCATCTTAATATTATTCACAAAATTCTCATCTCATCTCACTTTTCATGCATTCCTTAAGAGAGGCATGAAAAAGAGACACACATAGATGTAGAGTAGGGGATGATTAAACCTAAAATGAAATGACGCTGTATAAACTTTTCAAAACGACGTTGTTTCATTACAAAACTTATTTCTTTCTAATATATATATATATATATATATATATATATATATATATATGGGCCAGGCGATCAAGTGAAATCTGAGCAGGGCAGAAGCCTAGCCCAGCACCCGTCCCAGCCTTTCACAATGGGCGGTTGCCTGCTTGTTCACCCTCCCTTCTACTTGCATGATGCGGGAGGACAACCTTGCCCACCCCAAGCAGGGGTCGAGTGGGTGGGCAAAGCAGTACTCGGCCCCTAGGCCTAAGCTGAACCACTACCACAAATATATCCCCACCATCGAATTCTTTGCTCACTAATCCACCAACTCCCATCCACTGCTTATTTCAGGCCAATGTGCTGGTGAGGTTCATGTGCCAGCTTTATTCATTAACAATTTGGTTCTTTTCATCCCATTTTTGAGAAGCAAAACACGTACACCACTATCTTCAATTAAAGTGGGATTATATATGCTTTTCTTTTATCTAGAGTTGCTATCTGCTCATACTTTCCTATCTTTCGATGCAGCGATATATGGGAAGTGATAATCTCTATTTGTCAACTGATCACTACAATCAATCTCAATGATTTTATTAATATAAAAATAAGCATAACCTGAGTGCAAAAGTTGTCTGTATGAGAATGCATTTAGGGCTCGGTTGGATACAAAAACTATCTCATCTCATTATTATAATTTTTTTAAAATTTCCACATAAAATATAATAAACAATTTAATTTTTTCAAATGTGAAAATAATAATAATATTAAAAAATAATATTCTAACAATATTTCATCTCATCTCAACTTACTATCCACATGAGCTCTTAGTTACGAACTAAAGATAAATACAAGGAATTGATAAAAATCAAGACCATAAAAATATACGGCCGGCACGTAATATAAATATGGCACATAAAGTAGTCCATATGAGAATGCATTTTATTCCACAAAGATTTTGCAATGTTATAGAACATATAGTGACTCAGCATCAAAGGAATCTTCTCCAACAAACTCGTACAGAGGACGTGCTGGAATAAGTCTAGAAAATTCTATTGTACATAAATCATTTTCTTTCCATCTGATATATAGACTAAATGAAGTCTATAAATATAGCACTATGTTGGTCATATTGTATCAAGGAAATACAAGTTATGAAATGAATTCCATTCAGTCCAAATTCCTCTTTGTGGCATTTTATCAAATAGATATAATGCAACTCTGTTTTTATATTTCTATCATGGTATCCGTCAGCCATTAGGACCACCGTCCATCTTTGTCTCATTTCCTCATGGCTCTTCAAGCTCTTCCCAAACCTAACCCCAACATCACCTCTTCTGCCGCCCATACCATCACAGTCAAACTTACCTCTACCAACTATCTTCTCTGGCAAGCCCAAGTCATTCCGTTTCTCAAAGGCAATAAGCTCTATGCCTTTGTGGATGGATCATACCCCAAACCTCCTCCCACTATTGATGATGCTCCTAACCCCAACTATGAAAAATGGGTTCTTCAGGATCAATTATTAATTTATGTTCTTACTTCAACTCTCACCGATAGTGTTCTTGCACATGTCTTGGGTCGGTCCACTTCTCATGGGGTATGTATGACTCTCCATGGCCTCTTCTCTGCTCAAACCAATGCTCATCTCATGCAAAACCATCTCCAGTTGGCCACTCTCAAAAAGCGAAGTGAATCTATTACTGAGTACTTTAATAAAGCTACTACACTCTCTTCTTCCCTCACTGCCGCTGGTTTTCCTATCTCTTCTACTGAGTTTAATGTCTATCTTCTGGCTGGCCTTGGATCTGACTATGAATCCTTGGTCACGTCTATCTCCACCAGACCAAACCCGACCCACTCACCTCCTCTCAAATCTTCAGCTACCTTCTCAATCATGAATCACGCATTACTCATCAAACAAACTCTCTTCTCTCTAGTAGTCCACTAGCTGCAAACTCCACATCTGTTCGGCCTCCCTTTTCTCCATTTCCACCAAACCGAAGCTGTGGTCGTGGCTTTCGGCATGGACGAGGTGGAGGACGTGCACCTTCCTCTCCTAATTTCTTCCATTCACCATTTTCAAATTGCCCTATGTGTCAGGTTTGCCATAAGTTGGTCACACGGCCTTAGATTGTCACCATCGGTTTAATCATTCCTATCAATCTTCTCCCCCATAGTCCCTCTTGGTAAACAACACTACTTATTCTCCCTCGCCCAGTAACCCGAATAGTTGGTTCCCTGATACTGCCGCTACCAATCATTTTACATCTGATTTTTCTAACATAAGAGATTTTTCACCGTATCAAGGCACTGACCAAGTATGCATTGGAGATGATTCTTCACTTCCTATACAGCACTATGGCAATGGCATCCTCCCCACCCCACATGGCAACTTTCTTCTTCTTTATTTACTTCACGTTCCTTCCATTTCTCGCAATTTATTATTCATTCGTCAATTTTGTTTAGATAACAATGTATTCTTTGAATTTAATTCTTCTGGTTTTCTTGTGAAGGATTTGCGAACTTAGACGGTCCTCCTCCGTGGTCCCGTTAAATAAGGCTTTTATGTGCTTCCCGATGATGCTTAGGCTGTGTCTAACCCATCCAAACACGCCCTTATTGGTGATCGCACTTCCTCTCAAATTTGACACTCCCGACTTGGTCATCCTTCCCCACGTATTACAACCTTTACAATTCAGCTATTCCAACTTCTAGTTACTACTAAAGATAATGTGTCACCGTGCTCTGCATCTCTCCAAGCCAAATCGCATGCACTCGCACATCCACCATCATTAACTAGGTCTACTCAACATTTTCAACTTTTATTTTTAGATGTTTGGAGACCAGTGCTTGTGCTCTCCTCTAGTGGTTTTCACTTTTATTTGTCTATTGTTGATGATTTCCCACTTCGTGTCAAATATGATGTTGTTCCTACATTTCTAGCTTTTACTAAATACGTCTTAAACACCTTTTCATCCGAAATTATTGAAATTCAAACTGATTAGGGAGGTGAATTTCGCCCCCTTCCAAAAATATTTCAAAATTTTGGAATCTCTCATCGCATCACATGTCCATATTCTCATTCTCAAAATGGTAGTATTGAACGGCATCATCGTCATATTGTAGAAACCAGACTGTCTTTATTATCTCAGTCTTTGGCTGCTATCAAATATTGGGTTGATGCTTTTCAAAATGCTATGTTTCTTATCAATCGCATGCCAACTCCCATTTTACAACATCACTTTCCTTTTCAAACTCTTTTTCATAAAGTCGCTGATTATTCATCTTTACGTATTTTTGGCTCTTCTTGTTGTCCTAATTTACGTCCCTTTAATCATCATAAAATGGACATGCGTTCTAAACTTTGTGTTTTTCTTGGCTACACAGCTGATCACAAAGGGTATAACTGTCTTCATCCACCCACTGGTCACATTTACATTTCATGGGATGTTTACTTTGATGAAAATACGTTTCCCTTTGCTATTAGCGCAGATCTCCCTTCATCTACTTCTTCTGCTCCACCACTGCCTAATTTTGGCCCTTTACATAATATTCATGTTCCCATAATCTCTGAGCTTTCCTCAAACCCACGTCCCGCGGGCCCAAATTTAGTCTCTCCCTCTCCCTTAAACACTTCACCTCTTCATATCTCTCAGACCTAACTTATTCTCTCGGCATGCTCCCAAAACGTCTCCCAAGCATCCTGAGTTAGTATCTCCTTCCTCAAACCCTAACATTTCTTCTCTGTTACCAGTGCCGCTGCCATCATCCACTGACCACCTTACCTCACATTCTCACCCACATCAAAACCCGAGTCACAAAAACCTCCTATCCCAACCTAATACTTATTCTCACAGCCCAGTTCCACAATCTCCCTCTGCATCGTCAACTGGCAGTACCCATCCCATGATCACTCGAGCAAAAACAAACAATCACTGCCCCTTGTTGTGCTCCGATGGTACTATATTGGCCCTCTCCAAAACCCTCCTCTCATTTTACGGAATCTACATCAATTCCTGAAGAACCCCACACTTACACGAAAGCCTCCAAATTTGCTGACTAGCGTGCTGCCATGGGCAGTGAATTTGAGGCTCTCCTACACAACCACACATGGACCCTTCTTCCACCTCACCCCACTCAGAATATTCTTGGCTCACAATGGGTTCTCAAGACTAAGTGACATGCTAATGGCACCCAAGAGCGACGTAAAGCTCGTCTGTTTGCTAAAGGGTTTCATCAGCAGGCAGGTCTTGATTACTTTGAGACCTTTAGCCCCGTTGTCAAACATATCACGATTCAGTTGCTGCTCTCCATTTTTGTTTCACGTCACTGGCCTTTAAATCAACTGGATGTTCAGGACACTTTTCTTCATGGTGATCTAGAGGAGGACGTCTTTATGCAGCAGCCAGTAGGGTTTGTAAATCATGACTTTCCTCAACATGTTTGTAAACTAAAAAAATCCAGTTATGGTTTTCTAAGCTCAGTTTGAAATTAATTGATATGGGTTTCCATGCATCTGTTTCTGATTCATCATTGTTCATATACACTTCAAATTTTGTTTCTATCTATGTACTTGTTTACATAGATGATATCATAGTTACTACTTCTAAGTTATCTCTCATTTCTGATTTCATCACTATCTTATGTTCTACATTTCCTGTAAAAGACCTTGGAATGTTACATTACTTCTTAGGAATCCAAGTGTCGAGAACCTCTACTGGTTTATTTTGGTCACAGTCCCGTTATATTTATGTCCTTCTCTCATGGACTAATATACAAAATTCTAAACTCGTATCTACGCCCATGTCCACCACCACCAAAGTTAGTGCTCTTGATGGGTCTACATTTGAGGACCCACAACTCTACTGTAATGTTGTAGGGAGTCTACAGTATCTTTCTTTTACAAGGCCTGATATCTCCTATGGTGTGAACAAGGTTTGCCAATTTATGCACTGTCCTCGTCTCTCTCATTGACGAACTGTTAAATGCATACTTAGGTATCTCCGTTTAACAACTTCCTTTGCCTTACATTTTTCTCTCAATTCATTGCCAAAACTTCAAGCCTTCTCTGATGCTGGTTGGACTGATTGCCCTTATGACCGAAAATCTACTGGTGGTTTTTGTATATTTTTTGTTCATACTTAATATCATGGGGCTCCAAGACGCAACCTACAATTGCTCGCTCTTCAACATATGTTGAATACAAGTCAGTTGCAAATACTGCATGTGAACTATTATGGTTACAATCTATTTTAAAAGAGCTGGGCATTTTTGTTACAGCTCCTCCTACTTTACTATGTGATAACCTTGGTGCTACTTATCTCTTATTGTGTCCTTGTTCCTAGTCATGATCAGCTTGCTAATATTCTCACCAAGCCCTTATCATCAGCTCGCTTCTCCTTGCTGCGATCAAGTCTTACCATACTTCCTATGCCGCTTGACTCGAGGGGGGCTAATACAGCAAAATAATGACTCAACATCCAAGGAATCTTCTCCAACAAACTCGTACAGAGGACATACTGGAATAAGTCTAGAAAATTCTATTGTACAGAAATAATTTTCTTTCCGTCTGAAATATAGACTAAATGTAGTTTATAAATACTGCACTGTGTTGGTCATATTGTATCAAGGAAATACAAGTTATGAAATGAATTCTATTTAGTCTAAATTCCTCTCTGTGGCATTTTATCAAATAGATATAATGCAACTCCGTTTTTATATTTCTATCACAATGGAATTAATTATGCCAATTTATAAATTTTGAAAAGAAAGACCCGAAACTTATTGACTAAAGCTTTTTCTTTTCTTTTCTTTCTTCTGAATTTCCTTATACTTGGAAAGAATTGCGGACCACGAAAGGATTAGGCATGCATACGTGTCAGATGCTTCTACAATGGGCAGGACTTTTTCCATTTAAATTAAAATGAAAATTTCATAACCTCTGACCTTTGAAAAGTCCTTATAGAGATTAATGATCAGTACATTATGCAAAATTCAAATCCTTATGCAAACTTCAAATCGATATATATATATATCTATATATATCTATGAGAAATTCTATATAGAAGCTTTATACCACATGACACATTCACTTAATCAATATGTGATTTGTCATTTTTGTTCTTCTATCCTAATACTTAAATATGTGTATGTTTAAATATATTAGAATGACAAAAATAACAAATTACGTGTTGGTTAATTAGAGGTGTGTAGTGTAAGGCTTCATTGTAGCATATCTTATATATATCTCTTTATATATATAAAGAGCTTATCAAACGAATGTTTCTTGTTTTAACATAATTTTTTTTGTTTCCATTAACTTTCCGTTAAGCCTTCGTTTGTATCCATTTCTGTTATTTGTGTCCATTTGTATTCCATTATAACAACTTTAAATCAACAATGAAAACAGTACACAGAGATACAATTGTATTTTCTTATACGTTCTGTTTGTGGCTATATTTGTTGTTTCTGTCGGTTTGTATTCCATTATTAATATTTTTAAATCTGCTAATAAAACAGATTTATTATAATAATAAACCATGGATGCAATTGTCTTTTCTTATTGATTATAATAGCGAAACATTATAATAATTTACAATTTGAAAAAACACTGCAACTGAATTTAATTAGTGATTTTCCATTATTGTTCGTGTCCAAGCAACTGAATTTGTGAATATATGCATTGGAATGGTAGCTGCAAACAGAGAGAAAATATTTTAGAAATTAGATAACATATTAAATTGCATGCAATATTAAATCTATGGAGGCAGATTTTAATCACATGCAAGTTATAATATGCAGTATAACATATCATTTTTAATAATTTACTTTTTATGTTCGTGTGTCTAGGCAATGATAAATTTGAAATTTATAATCACATGAGGCAGCCGAATGGCTAGGTAGTGCAGTAGTCAGGTTCATTGTTTAAACACCAAGAGACATATTTCGTAGCAACCCTAGAGGCATTGAAGTGTGTTTAAGAAAACCCTTCTATTACTTTCAGTGCATTGGTAGTAAGGTTTGAAAAGTGACTTGATGTGGCGCCCTTGACCTCCCATGTACGGAAACTCGGGATTCAAGACGCTTTGATGATGACAACACTGTCACGCATCCCAACGATAGTGCCAAGTGTGTGTACATGCAACCATGTACAATGAACAACACAACGGATAGTTAAGTAAGTCGACTAAGTACCAGAATTGTTTAATACAAATTTAGATAAGTAAAATATTTAAAGAGAATTATACAGTTATCTCAAAATAAAATATAATACAAGTCCAAATACAATTACGAGTGATCCCATATCACTCCTCTAGCGGAGCCGAATCCTTAAGCTCACCCTCAACATCATCTGCATCGAAACAACCCTCGAGAATAAAAATGCATTAATGCAACCAACAATTATGCATGCATATGATGAAATATTCATTATGTTCAAAACATCATTTTCCTCAAAAATGCGTATTTTCGAATGTATGCCAAAAATCCCATTCGACTCGAAATATTTCCTTAAAAACATTTCCGCCATTTTCCCTAAAAATGGCCAAAAACAAATAATCTACAATTTTCCCAGAAAATGGTTCACATAAAATCCTTTTCTCCAACACACATTATTTTACCAGAAAATAGCCCAATAACCTAGGGATCATCTGCACACCCTGACTCCCATCGTCACACCACGGGTAACGACCGTGCGAGTGACTTCGTAACAAGCGATGCCCAGTTCCGCGCCCAGCGCGTTCGTGGCCAAGCATCCTCTAACCCCCACCAGCAGAGGGGCCACAGAGTCGGCACGAGAGCGTGACCATCCCGTCCGATCCTGTTGTCGCCCAACGACAACCCAGGGGACTTCACTAAGTATATTCCACTCCGAAGTGACCAAAGGAGCTCCACCGAGATAATGCCCCATCTCGACTTGGGGTCGTGATACACAGGTACCCAAAAATCATTTCTCACATGAAAACCCAATTTTCAATAAATACATGAACATGAACACAATTACACGAAGACTCACGTTTCATTTACAAACATGATCATGCGTGCAAATGCAATGAATTAGACACGACATCAATATCCAACAACCAAAAAATGACAACACAATCCAATCCCACAAACAACTCCATCCTCCAATCCATCCGATCCCTTACTCCTCGGACTCAGTCCGACACAACCAACCAGATCACAGTAAAATGAGTTAGTGCAAAAATACATTTAAATCACGAAATTTCTTTGGAAAAATATTTACAACGCTATAGTATAATTTTTGAAGGATCATGGAGGTACAAGAAGTGGCGACACAGCAGCAGAACAATGTAAAATGCACTGGG
The DNA here is from genome assembly GCA_961763995.1 of Juglans cinerea. NCBI lineage: Eukaryota > Viridiplantae > Streptophyta > Magnoliopsida > Fagales > Juglandaceae > Juglans > Juglans cinerea. The sequence continues at coordinate 19,212,635 of CAUIVZ010000008.1, forward strand.
CTGTGGGTCCCGAAAACCCACTTTTGAATAGGGACAAACTAAGACTCGAGATTACTAGGGAAAGGGCTTAGTGATGTCGGTGAAGCTAATGGTGGTGGTGGTTGGCCTTGGGTGGCGGCGTGGGAGGTGTTTTGAGGCCAAAATACTCAAAACGAAAATGTGGATGATGGAGCTTCATCGGTAGCGAATCGGAGCTAGGGATGGCTGGTTTAGGTTGCTGGGAGGTTGAGGGTGATGCGGTGAAAAAATGGTGGCCGATGGTGGTGCAACGGCGGCACTGGAACACAAAGAAGGCCGCGGCTTGATGCCGTGCGTGGAGGAGATTGGCGGTGCGAGAGGGGCTGGAAATGGAGGGGTGAGGTCGCCGGCCGAAGGGGAAGAGAAGGAGAGGGGCGGTGACGGAGACAAGTGGTGCACGGCGGCTCATGGTGGAGGACGACGCACGGACCGGGGAGAGAGGGACTTCGCGTGCGGGAGAGAAGAGAGAGAGAGGAGAAAAGAAAATGTGGGGAAAAAGAAAAGAACAATAAAAGAAAAAGAGGAAAAGAAAAAAGGAAAAATAAAAAGTGAGAGAAAGAAATGAGGTTCAATCCTGACATCTTGGGTCACAAAAATGATCCAACGAAAAAGATTTCAAAATATCAAGTTAAATAAAATAATTTAAACGTAGTGATTAAATGAAAATAAAATAATTAAATCCAAAAACACAGTAATTGTAAAACCCACAAACAACTAATTTAAATTAAAGAACAATTTAAATGCAAAACAATATTTAATATTAAGAAAGCATACCAATATAATTTTCACAAATTAAAAATCATAAAAATAAACCAATTAAAAATCCGATAAACTTAAAACAAGAGAATTAATATTTAAATTAATAAAAATAACCCTTCAATTAAAAATACACTCAAATACGGGGTGTTACATCCTCCCCCCTTAAATAAAATTTCGTCCTCGAAATTGGTAAGGTCAAACATTAAAGCTAGGACAGGAATAAGATTCGACTAAGGGCAGAGTTAAGAAACATACGGCCAGGGTCAAACAAACAAGTACGGATATTGCTCCCTTATGTCGGCTTTTCTCTTCCATGAGAAATCTTGAGCCAACGGATTGCCCCATGACACGTTCACCAAAGCTATCGTCTTGGACCTTAACCTTTGCTCTTTCTAATCCACGATCTGCGTCGAGGCAACTTCATAAGTAAGGTTAGGCTAAAGTTGAATGCGTTCAGGGTCAACAAAACGTGATTCTTGCTGTCCAAAACTCTTCTTCAATGACGACACATGGAACACATCATGAACTTCCCCAAAAATAGTCCGACAATGCAACTCTATAAGCAACAAGCCCAACCTTCTCTACAACCTGAAAATGGCCAACATACCTCGGACTAAGCTTTCCCTTCTTACCAAAGCACTTAATGCCTTTCATGGGAGAGACTTTGAGGTAAACCCAATCACCTACCTCAAAGGATAAGTCTCTTCTCCTTGTATCTGCATAACTCTTCTGACGACTTTGTGCTTCCGCCATTTTAGTCCTTATAAACTAAACTTGATCTTTCATTTATTGAGTTATCTCAGGACCAATCAATTTACTCTCGCCAACTTCATCCCAACACAAAGGTGATCTACACTTCCTTTCATACAAAGTTCCATACGGGGCCATCTGAATGGAGGCATGAAAACTATTGTTATAAGCAAACTCAATTAGCGGCAGATGAATCTCCCAACTCCCCTGAAATTCCTTAACACAAGCTCGCAACATATCCTCAAGAGTCTGAATAGTGCGCTCTGATTGATCGTCAGTTTGAGGGTGATATGCAATCCTAAACTTCAACTTATTGCCTAAAGCTACCTGCAAATTTTTCCAAAAAATGGCACCTGAACCGAGGGTCCCGATTTGACACGAGACTCTTGGGTACTCCATGTAAACGCACTATCTCTTTGACATACAACCGAGTCAGCTTTCCCAAAGAGTCGATATTATTGATAGGCAAGAAATGGGATCTCTCGGTCAACCGATCAACAATCACCCAAACCGAATTCTTTCCACTAGGGGTCCTCGGCAAACCCACTACAAAATCCATAGAAATGTCATCCCACTTCCACTCAGGAATATGGAGAGGTTGAAGTTTACTAACAGGTCTTTGATGCTTAGCCTGAACTTGACGGCATGTGACACATTTATCAATAAACAAGGTGATATCCATCATACTCGCATTAGTCCCCTAGTGGCACATCAAGCCTAGCATTCCTCGGGTGGCTATGTTGTCCAAAATCTCCTTTTCCACAAGAACCTTAATAGAAAATCCAGTAAATTCTAATGATTAATAGCTCCATACAATAATCTGTGCTAATCTTGATCGACTCCTATGCTATAACTTCTAAACCTTTATTGTATTCTACCTTTGGTAATCTAATGGACACTTCCAAAGCTAACCATCAATAACATAATTGGTCCAACTAAGTGATTTATCTCCAACTACAAGTATCGTCTCAAAAATTCAAGTCACCATTAATTCCTCAAAATCAGCACAAAATTTGAACTCATAATTACAACCAAAATATCACGCTCCTATTGTGCACTATAATAATTCGCCACTTACATAAAATTTATGTCCTCATAAAAAAAAGACACAATTGAGTACAAGGTGGCTCCATACCTACTAACAAGAAAACTCTTACCACATTTTGGTAGAAAATACTCACTTTCCCAAAACCATGAGTTATCACTCATAGTCCTCAAATAACTCTGCTGCCTTAATCAAAATCAATATTCCGAAAATACATCCATGATCATTGATAGAAAACCAATATCAATCAACATTAGCATCCCAAATTGAAAACAAGTAACATCTCCTCAAAATACACCCGTATCATCTAAGATAAGGAACATACCCTAAAAGGCTCGATTCCAACCCGGCCAACCAATAAGAGCGCTAATAAACTTCTACCTAACAACCTAAACCCAAAAGCTCATTACCTACTTTCTGAATATCATCTAATCTAGCAGTGACTAAACTCACTACAAACCACCATTGACTAAACTCACTTGCCCACCTACTTCTACTCCTATAAGCTAGTATTAGCACGACTAGTTCCTTCAATAGCACATCACTATTAAACCTCAAGGCAAGCCATACTGCTCAAATCTTCAATCCACCAAAAGCCATTGCAAAGCACCCATGGATCCTAATGCTTTATTAACTCACAAACTTGATCATATTATCCACCGCTAATGCCGAAGCTTCACCTTCCAAGATCTTATCATACACCAAACATGACGACCCATCAATCTCTCTTCAAGTTAAATAACAATGTCCTTAATTCAACCAACTGGATGCTCAATCTCCAAAGGAAAGTATAGCCTCAAAAATTTAAATTCCTATGTGACCTCAAGTCACAATTAATTCCTGAAGGTAATCACAACAATTATTGCGAACCATCATTCCATTAAGTAACCCGCTTCGATTGTACACTTCGATCAACTAATCAAAAACTCAAAGCCAAGGTCTCTTGAATTTAATATTATTGTATTTACTTCACTTCAACACCTACCAAAGTCACTTTTTCCAAACCAAAAAATGAGACTAGGACCTGTACTCTCCGAAATGCATACACACTCACCACTACTTTGCATCGATCTAATGCACCCTTAGCCAAAACCAATAATCCTCCATACATGCAAGTGATCCATCACTACCATTCCATCATCTGGACCTATATCCTCGAAATCAACAAGAATCATTTCCTAAATCCGCACCATCTATTATCCTTAAAATTGATATGGATTAAATCCTTAACTTGTCACTGTAACCTCGAAATAAAAACAATTATTTTTCGAACTAGATCAACATCTTCAATCCTCAAAAAATACACGAACTAGATCATTACCTTCCATCTTCAAAGAAATTCTCTCCTGAAAAACTCTCATATCAGTAAGTCAACTCTGATCAATCTTATTTTAATGGTTATCGACTAATCAATCTCTAGAATAGATCAAGCTAGCGTACCAAGTCTACAAAACTAAGAACTCAAATCCTAATATAATTCAGCCCTTTAACTTTGCAATTCTAAAACCTTAAACCAGATATGAATCATTTTCCGAAATCCTCAAGATCGATGGCTTTAAATCTAAAACATTAACCATATAAAGCTTGTAAATTCTAAAGCCCCAAATGTTATCAAACTGCTTATCAAAGTCGGCAAGATCGAAAACTTCTAATCTAAGTAATCTTTCAAATGCTTGTTGAACCTACCAACTTAAATCCAATAAACTTATTTCCTAAAAACTATTGGGCCTCAAACCTTAGATGAACTTCTCATAAATCTAACCTTGAAATTTGTTGAACTTACAACCTCCTACCCCATAGACTCATTACATAAATTCTACGGAACCTAAGACCTCAATTATCCTAAGCGATTTAAAGCTATTCCCTTCCTCAGTTGCGACTTGAGTTCTTACTCCATAGAATTCACCCAGACCATGTCGTGTGACCCTCGATATTAAAAACAAATCAATCGCCAAGAGTTCAGGCCTACTACACTAAATGTTCATGCCTAACAATGACATTCACAGTCGTACAATCTTCCTGCCATAGCACAACCCTTAACCCACTTTTCAACTCCGAACAAAACAAAACAAAACAAAATTCCATAAATAAATAACATACGACAAAATGAATAAAACAAATGAAGTAGTACACAATAAAATAATTAAAACAAATAAAATAAGCTACCGCAAAAGAAAACAAATAAAATAAAATAACATACAATAAAATAAATAAATAAACAAAGTAGTATAAAATAAAATAAATAAAACCAATAAAAACAACATACTTTAAATTAAATGATTTCAATTTACAGCTTTTAATATTTTTAGGTACCTCACCTAAGGGACATGTGGTTTTACCCAGAACCGAAGTGCTCTGAAACCACCTGTGGCTCCCTCGACGTCCCATGTATGGAAATTGGGAAATCGAGACACCCGGATGATGATAACATGGTCACACATCCCAATGATAGTGCCAAGTCTGTGTACACGCAACAGTGTACAATGAACAATGTACAATGACTAACTGCTAGAATTGTTTAATACAAATTTACATAAGTAAAATGTTTAAAGAAAGTTATATAGTTATCTCAAAATAAAATATAATACAAGTCCAAATACAATTACAAGTGATCCCATATCACTTTCCGGCGAAGTCTAATCATCAGGCTTGCCCTCAGCATCATCTGCATCTAAATTTGTGTTACCATAAAACGATACCGCAGGTAAGTATAATTCAAACGACTCTCGAGAATAAAAATATATTAATGCAACCAACAATTATGCATGCATATGATGAAATATGCATTATGTCCAAAACATCATTTTTTTCCGAAAATGAGTATTTTCTAACGCACGCCAAAAATCTCCTTTGGCCTGAAATATTTCCATAAAAATATTTCCACCATTTTCCCATAAAATGGTCCAAAACAAATAATCCACAATTTTCCCAGAAAATGGTTCACATAAAAGTTTTTTATCCAACACACGCCAATAATTCATTTTAACCATATGCACCAAGATCTCCCCTAGAGATCATCCGCACACCATGACTCCCATCGTCACACCACGGGTAACGACCGTGCGAGTGACTTCGTAACAAGCGATGCCTAGTTCCGCGCCCATCGCGTTCATGGCCAAGCATCCTCTAATCCCCGCCAATAGAAGGGCCACGGAGTCCGCATGAGAGCGCTACCATCCTGTCCGATTCGGTTGTCGCCCAGTGACAACCCAGGGGACGTCACTAAATATATTCCGCTTCGAAGTGACCAGAGGAGCTCCACCGAGATAATGCTCCATCTAGGCTTGGCGTCGTGAGACACACGCATCCAAAAATTCTTTCTCACATGAAAACCCAATTTTCAATAAACAGATGAACATGAACGCAAGTACACGAAAACTCAGTTTTCATTTACAAACATGATCATGCGTGCAAATGCAATGAACAAGACACGACATCAATATCCAACAACCAAAAAATGACAACACAATCCAATCACACAAACAACTCCATCCTCTAATCCATCCGACCCCCTACTCCTCGAACTCAGTCCGGCACAACCAACCAGATCTTAGGGACAAACTAAGACTTGAGATTACTAGGAAAGGGCTTAGGGATGTCAGTGAAGCTAATGGTGGTGGTGGTTGGCCGTGGGTGGCAGCATGCGAGGTGTTTGGAGGCCAAAATGCTCAAAATGGAAATGTGGATGGTGGAGCTTCATCGATGGTGGATCAGAGCTGGGGATGGATGGTTTAAGTTGCTGGGAGGTCGAGGGTGATGTGGTGAAAAGATGGTGGCCGGTGGTGGTGCGACGGCGGCTGTCGTGCGTGAGAATGACGGCGCGAGAGGGGCTGAAAATGGAGGGGTGAGGTCGCCGGCCGAAGGGGAAGAGAAGGAGAGCGGCGGTGACTGACACGAGCGGTGCAGGGTGGAGGACGACGCACGGACGGGGGAGAGAAGGACTTCGCGCTCGGGAGAGAAGAGAGAGAGTGGAGAAAAGAAAATGAGAGGAAAAAAAAACAAGAAAAGAAAAAAGGAAAAAGAAAAAGTGAGGGAACGAAATAAGGTTCAATCATCACATATTGGGTCACAAAAATGATCCAACAAAAAAGCTTTCAAAACAGCAAGTCAAATAAAATAATTTAAACATAGTGATTAAGTGAAAATAAAATAATTAAATCCAACAACACAGTAGTTTTAAAACCCACAAACAACTAATTTAAATTAAAGAACAATTTAAATGCAAAACAATATTTGATATTAAGAAAGCATATCAATATAATTTTTACAAATTAAAAATCATAAAAATAAACCAACTAAAAATCCGATGGGTCTACATTTGAGGACCCACAACTCTACCGTAGTGTTGTAGGGAGTCTACAGTATCTTTCTTTTACAAGGTCTGGTATCTCCTATGCTGTAAACAAGGTTTGCCAATTTATGCAGTGTCCTCGTCTTTCTCATTGGCAAACTGTTAAACGCATACTTAGGTATCTCCGTTTAACAACTTCCTTTGCCTTACATTTTTCTCTCAATTCATTGCCAAAACTTCATGCATTCTCTGATGCTGATTGGGCTGATTGCCATGATGACCGAAAATCCACTTCTGGTTTTGTATCTTTTTTGGTTCACACTTAATATCATAGGGCTCCAAGAAGCAACCTACAATTGCTCGCTCTTCAACATATGCTGAATACAACTCAGTAGCAAATACTGCATGTGAACTATTATGGTTACAATTTGTTCTAAAAGAGCTGGGCATTTTTCTTACTGCTCCTCCTACTTTACTATGTGATAACCTTGGTGCTACTTATCTCTCTACAAACCCTATTTTGCACTCTAGAACAAAGCATGTGGATTTGGATTATCATTTTGTACGGGACCGTGTGGCAGCCAAGACACTCACTATGTCCTTTGTTCCTAGTCATGATCAGCTTGCTGATATTCTCACCAAGCCCTTATCATCAGCTCACTTCTCCTTGCTGCGATCAAGTCTTACCATACTTCCTATGCCGCTTGACTCGAGGGGGGCTAATAGAGCAAATAATGACTCAACATCAAAGGAATCGTCTCCAACAAACTCGTACAGAGGACGTACTAGGATAAGTCAAGAAAATTCTATTGTACAGAAATAATTTTCTTTCCGTCTGAAATATAGACTAAATGAAGTGTATAAATACTACACTGTGTTGGTCATTTTGTATCAAGGAAATACAAGTAATGAAATGAATTTCATTCAGTCCAAATTCCTCTATGTGGCATTTTATCAAATAGAAATAATGCAACTATGTTTTTATATTTCTATCACAATGGATTTAATTATGCCAATTTATAACTTTTGAAAAGAAAGACCCGAAACTTATTGACTTAAAGTTTTTTTTCTTATGAATTTCCTTATACTTGGAAAGAATTGCGGACCACGAAAGGATTAGGCATGCATACGTGTCAGATGCATCTACAATGGGTAGGACTTTTTCCATTTATATGAAAATGAAAATTTCAGAACCTCTTACCTTTGAAAATTCCTTACAGAGATTAATGATCAGTGCATTATGCAAACTTTAAATCCTTATGCAAAATTCAAATCCTCATGCAAACTTCAAATCTATATATATATATATATATATATATATATATGAGAAATTCTATATAGAAGCTTTATACCACATGACACATTCACTTAATCAATATGTGATTTGTCATTTTTGCTCTTCTATCATAATGCTTAAATATGTGTATGTTTAAATATATTAGAATGAAAAAAATGACAAATTACAAGTTGGTTAATTAGAGGCGTGTAGTGCAAGGCTTCATTGTAACATTTCTATCTTATATATATCTCTTTATATATATAAAGAGCCTATCAAACGAATTTTTCTTGTTTTAACAGAATTTTCTTGTTTCCATTAACTTTCCGTTATGCCTCCGTTTTTATCCATTTCTTCTATTTGTGTCCATTTTTATTCCATGATAATAATTTTAAATCAAGAATGAAAACAATGCACAGGGATATAATTGTATTTTCTTATACATTCTGTTTGTGGCTATTTTTGTTGTTTTTGTGGGTTTGTATTCCATTATTAATATCTTTAAATATGCTAATAAAACATATTTATTATAATAATAAATCATGGATGCAATTGTCTTTTCTTATTCATTATAATAGCAAAACATTATAATAGTTTACAATTTGAAAAAACACAGCAACTGAATTTAAATAGCGATTTTCCATTATTGTCCATGTCCAAGCAACTGAATTTGTGAATATATGCGTTGGAATGGTAGCTCCAAACAGAGAGAAAATATTTTAGAAATTAGATAACATATTAAATTGCAAGCAATATTAAATCTATGGAGGTAGATTTTAATCACATGTAAGTTATAATATGCAGTACAACTTATCATTTTTAATAATTTACTTTTTATGTTTGTTTGTCTAGGCAGTGATAAATTTGAAATTTATAATCACATGAGGTAGCCGAATGGCCAAGTAGTGCAGTAGTCAGGTTCAATCTTTGAACACCAAGAGACATATTTCGTAGTAACCCTAGAGGCATTGAACTGTGTTTAAGAAAACTCTTCTATTACTTTCAGTGCATTGGTGCTAAGGTTTGAATAGTGACTTGATACCTTCTATTACCTTCTTTCTCAAATAACCCTTCTATTACAAGCAGTGCAGTGGTGCTACAGTTTCAAGGAAGACTGAAAAGTGAGTAACTGCCTTTTGTGTTTATAGTATAAGCTTATCTATGCATTATATATGTTTGTTCATATTTTTAAGAAATAAAAGAAACTGATACCATGAAACCTAGAAATTCATAAAAGTTATTAAAAACCTATTAGAAAACTCAACTCAATTCAGAAAACTTATTCGTGCAACTGCATGTTCATTTTATCTTCTATTTCTTTTAGTTTCTTCTACTCTCTATTTCTCTCAAATTAGGTGTGTGGAAGCAGTCCAGTGGTCCTAAGGTTTGAAGGAACATTGAAAAGGTCAGTCTAACTACCTTTTGTGTGTTTATAATATATATATATATATATATAGGTTATCTATGTTTGTTTTGTGTGTTTATAGTATACATATATAGTCTATCTATGCATTACACATGTTTGTTCATATTTGTTAAAAAAATGTAGCAGAAATAATTAGAAAATCAAGTATAAAAACTGAGGAAAAAAAAGGTCAGAAATTACCTAGAGAAGGGGGCCATTCTATAGTGATAGACTGTACCCAAACACACCATAGAAGGAAAAACAAAAAATGAAACAGCAGAAAGTGAAAGCAAAAAAGAAATTTGTAGATCAACGAAATGGTAAAAAAAATAAATAAATAAAACCACTCAGATCTGGACATCATATCTTCAAATATATGAAGACTTGTTAAGATCTATAGAGAAAAAGAAACCAGAAATAAACCAACTTTAAAAAATAAAAAATAAAACGACTCGGATGTGTACGAAGAAAAAAAATTAAGAGAGAAAAAAATGAACATTGACTCCCTTCTAAAGATCTACAGATCTATAGGAAAATGAAAGAAAACAAAATAGTCAAATGTGAGCACAACCTCTTTGAATATATGAAGATCTGATATTGTTAACAAACCTAATAGGAATAAAAAAAAAGGCAACAAAAAAATAGACAACAAACAAAATAAATAAAAGACAGTGAATATTGGAGTGAAAGTAAAAAAAAAAAATTCACCTATTTCTTCATCTACATCCAAACACACCATAGAAGGAAAAACAAAAAAATGAAACAACAGAAAACGAAATCAAAAAAGAAATTTGCAGATCAAGCAAAAAGTAAAAAAAAAATAAAAACCACTCAGATTTGGACACCATGTTTGTTATAAGGACAAGTCTCTCAGAAAGAAATAATATTAACATCTCACACGTCAAGTTCTTGATTTACATCTTAGAAAGAAAAATGGAAAAAAAATTGCAGCTCTGAGAAAGAAACAATATTAACATCTCATACAATAACTTCACAGATTTACATCACCAAAAAAAATTAAAACCACTCATATCTTTAGAGAAGCACTATTCGCACGAAAAAGGAGAGTGCAGAGAGGGAGATAGAAAGAACATAGTTAGAGGCAATAGAGGTGTGAGTGGGACTTTGTTGGTGACAGGTTGTCACCAGCCGTGTATCTCAGATGAGCATCATGATGATCTGCAATCTAGATTCTAGAGGATCACTAGAAGATGGTCGGCTTATCAAGTCATGAGTTCGTATAAGCTAGATATGTGCTCCCGACATTCAAGTTTCAATGATTATAAAATATATTATAATATTATTAAAAGTAATGGGTAATTATAATAAAGCTCATATATATATATATATATATATATATTATATTTCGATCCATCAAGCATGCAATTAATTTCTGTGATCGGATAGTTTCAAAACTAATGCAATTAAGAAACCTAATAGGATTTAAACAGAATTTTTAAACAGATTATTTTTTTCTATACATCTGAACGGGAAGGAAAAATGGTCGAGAAGCTACTGTTAATGGAATTGAGGGTTAAAAACGTAAAAGCATGAATAAAAAAACAAAAAAGAGAGATAAAACTGTAAAAGCACAAGCAGATTATTAAAAAAGAGCAGGGATAAAACAAAAAAATACCAAAAAAAGAAGGGCAACATTGGAAAATAAACGTGAGACGAAAAACACTGTTACTTTTTGCATTGCCGCTTTTATATATAAGAAGATATATATTTTTGATAAGTAAAAATTTAAAAATATGGCTTCCTAAGGTCACGTGCAAGAAATTAAGTATGGAAGCAAATTCACACATTGATGTTTTTACAAATAATTTATGTTCTAATTATTTGTCCCTTGAAACAATATTTCAATTTTGTTTAGAGAAAGTACCAAAATTTTTTCCCTCCCAAGTTTAATATCAAAATAAAGCACATTTTGTCTTATCTGTTGCACCACCTTTTTTCCTGCACATTCCAGAAGTGTTGTAGTGATAGATATTTAGGTATGCAATGATCTATTTTGTTTGTGATGTTTTTTTATAGGACCATGTTAAAACTTCTATTAATGCTCTTCTTTTATAATATATCACAACGTGTAATTATTTATAAATTACATAAACATTACATCATTTTTTAATTAACCAAAACATTACATTCTTATTAATAAAAAATTAATTTTTAACAAAAAAATAAATAAATATAAACTAAGCCAACGTGCATTACACATTGTCTTCACCTAGTGTGTATATATATATATATATATGTATATAATTTGTAAAAATGCTTTGAGATGACTTTCTCCTATTTATGTTTTTAAGCATTCTAGAAGCCATATAAAAGAGAAACTCTATAAAAGAGAAACTCTACATTCAGTAACAATAAGCACAATCATTTTCCCAAGAGAAACTCTACTCACCATTTATTTTCTCTTCATCTCATAATATTGTATTAAATTATATATTCACAAATGAAATATAATAAATAATCCAATCATCTAATGTCAATACATCATGAGATGATGAGAACATGAATGATAAGTAGTATTACTCTTTTTATAATCATGAATTAAAATAAAAGTATTTTTGCAAGACCATAATATTTTTATAAAAATTTCATTTATTTAAAATAAACGTTTGTCAAAGTTCTATGTTGTCAAATCGCCATGCAATTTGGACTTTACTACGTCCACGAAATTTTTCTTTTTCTATGTATTTCTTGTTGGAATTCGTGACCTTTCCCTGGCCAATCAGCTGGATGCATGATGGAATGGTTTCCTGCAAAGTTAAAAAATATGTACGTTATATGCAACAGCTGTTATAAGCACCATTGTACTACAGTTTTCACATTAATTTCTAAGTATTCAACAAATTACGTATATATCTCCTCATAACACTATAAATAAGGAAGCTTGCATCCTGTTTTTAGAGCAGAAACACAAACAAAAATGAAGCCCATTAGCTCTTCAGTGCTTATTCCATTTGTTATTAACTTCTTTTCTCATTTTTATGGGCAACTTCGGCTCACACTCCTGAAGACTTCCTTCAATGCCTGACCCTTCATGCGGGAAACTCCACCACCTCAATTTCTCAAGTCATTTACACCCCCGCCAATTCCTCATATTCATCTGTATTGGAATTCTCCATACAAAATCCTAGATTCTCAACACCTGCCACCCCGAAACCTCTAGTCATTATTACGCCATTGCATGTCTCCCAAATTCAAGCAACCATTAAGTGTTCCCAAAAACATGGCATGCAAATAAGAGTTAGAAGCGGTGGTCATGATTTTGAGGGCCTTTCTTATGTTTCTTATGTTCCATTTGTCATAATCGATCTGATAAACCTTCGTTCAATCAATGTTGATGTAGAAAATGGCACTGCATGGGTTGAAGCCGGTGCCACTATCGGTGAAGTATACTATAGGATTGCCGAGAAAAGTAGAAACTTTGGCTTTCCGGCTGGAGTTTGCCCGACTGTGGGTGTTGGTGGACACTTCAGTGGGGGAGGGTACGGCACCATGTTGCGCAAATATGGCATTGCTGCAGATAATATTGTTGACGCCCAAATGATTGATGTTAAGGGCAGAATCCTTGAAAGAGAATCCATGGGAGAAGATCTATTTTGGGCCATTCGAGGAGGTGGAGGGGCCAGCTTTGGAGTCATTGTTGCGTGGAAAATCAAGCTGGTTCATGTTCCATCAACTGTGACTGTATTCACAGTTAATAGGAACTTGGAACAAAATGCAACCAAGCTTGTTCATCGGTGGCAATATGTTGCAGACAAGCTTGATGAAGACCTATTCATTCTCGTCAACTCAAGTGCTGCCAATTCTAGCCAAGAAGGAAGGAGAACAATACAAGCCTCATTTGTGTCCTTGTATCTTGGAGGGATAGATAATCTCCTTTCATTGATGCAAGAAAGCTTCCCTGAACTGGGTTTGGTAAGAGAAGATTGCACTGAAATGAGCTGGATTGAATCTACCCTCTACTTTGCCGGGTTTCCGAGTGGGGAATCCTTGGATGTACTGCTAAGCAGGACTCCTCGAACAACACCAACTTTTTTCAAAGCAAAATCTGACTACGTGATGGAACCTATTCCAGAAGTTGGCTTTGAAGGGATTTGGGAGAGATTTTACCAAAAAGAGGCCGAGAAAGCAATTTTGGTGATGATTCCGTATGGGGGAAGAATGAGTGAAATCCCAGAATCTGCAATTCCTTTCCCACATAGAGTTGGTAATATCTACAAAATCCTAGACGGGGTGTATTGGGAAGAAGAAGGAATTGCAGCATCCGAGAGGCATATAAGTTGGATCAGAAGGCTTTACAGTTACATGGCTGCTTATGTTTCAAAATCTCCAAGAGCTTCATACTTCAACTATAGGGACCTTGACATAGGAACAAATAGTAAGGAAGGCAACACAAGCTATAGACGGGCAAGTACATGGGGTACTAAATATTTCAAGAGCAACTTTAATAGGTTGGTTCATGTGAAGACCATGGTCGATCCCACTAATTTCTTCAGAAATGAACAAAGCATCCCAGCTGTTTCTGCATCGTGGTGAGAGGTGATGTTAAAGATGCTTAATTATAGAAGATATTGTACTCAACAATAAATCATCTCTCTATCATGTTTTACCTATTATTCCATGTAATAAGCACATGATATCGTAAAGGCCATATATATCGATATTTTATGTGCATTGTAAAATAAAAGGGTTTCCGCAAATTGAGGCATATATTCATGTCTGTTGATGCATATATATATATATATATATATATTGTATTTTGTGACATGTTTATGTTCCATTAATAATATAGTTTTCATTTACGTCAAAAATTTGAGATATATATGGGCTGCAGAAGGTGGAAAAAGTCCACGATCATTGTCCAATATATTTCTATGGATAAATTAATTGCGATTAAAATAAATGATTTGGTGGTTATGAGTTAATGATACTCAATTACATCACTAACCAGCTCTTAGCCTCCATTAAATATAAAATTCAGAACTAAAGAGAAAGTCTCAGACAATTGCCGGCCACAGGATCAAGCGGGTCGCTATTAAATGCTTTCCATTTCAACAAAAATTTGACATATGGGCTGCAGAAGTTGGAAAAAATCCACGATCATTGTCCAATATATTTCTGTGGATAAATTAATTGCGATTAAAATAAATGATTAGGTTCTTATTTGATATATACAAAAATAATTTTAGATAAAAATCCTCTATATATCTATACTTGAGGGTATTTTACCATCTAGAATTCCAAGAGCATTGTCAATTAAAATATATTAATTAAGCAGCTTCTACTTCGGCCTCGTTCGTTTTCACAACTCCTATCAACTCATCTCATATAATCATTACAATTTCTCAAATTTCTACACAATAAAATATATAATTCAACTTTTTCAAATCTCAAAGAAAAAATAATATTAAAAAAATATATTCTAACAATATTTTACTCAACTTTTAACTTTAATCTCAAATCATCTCATCTGCAAAAACAAGTGAGGCCTTAAAAAGAAGGCCGTACAAGAACTACTTTAGAATTAATAAAGTCCTTAGGTAGAATCAAAACAAGCATTTGTAACAGATTATTTACAACGAGAATAACTATTTGCTATGAAAACAAACTCATTTTAGCAGGAAATAGTTACTTTCATAGGAAATAGCTGACCATAAATAAGCAATTTTCTTGTAATGAATATTATTAATATTATATCTACACGCATATATATGCGTTTTTGTGTGCCTATTCATTCTGTGTAACTATTCATATCAGGTACATATGTATGCATATAAATCTCCTTATACTTTAAAGCGTTTATCGCCCAATGAGCAGTATGAACAATAATGAATAGTACTCTTATTTTATACTTTTCTTCTTTGTCCCTCTCTACATCCTCACAGCAATATTATTTCCAAAATACTACAAAATCACCGCAACGGATCACAAAATCACCACAACAAATCATCACAAAATCACCACAACGGATCACAAAATATCAGAACAGATCACAAAATCACACCAAGCACAGACCAAACTCACCGTAAATCATCTCAAAATCATCGTAAATTTTTTTGGTTAATTTTCACAGATATATATATATATATATATATTAATGAGACATGCATGTTCATGGAGATCATACAAAAACAATATTTATTTTCTGACATGATCATGATTATCATGTTCAAATCTTTCTCATTAGTTATATCAATTATATTTTGGATCCGTTGGTTTAATATAATTTGGTTATGAATACGTGAGCGAGACTCAATTGCCAATTAATTAATTATGAGATTTTAAAAAGGAAGTCTGAAAAATATTTCCGGTCATAAGCTAGCGCTATTAATAATGCTTTCGTTTTCAGCAGTTCTGACATTGCATGCAGGGAAAACAATTAAAAAGGAGGAGAAGAAGAAGATGATCAGCACGGATCATTAATATTGTCAAAATTATTAGAATTTTTACTACATGAAACTTTCTCACTTCTAAATTACTAGGCCGCAAAAATATATAATATGATGAGATATCCTAAAAAGGGAAAATTCTGGAAATTGTTGACAGTTGCTTAATTATATTTTCATCATAGCTGCTGGATTAACAAGTAATCAAAAGGTAGTCATGTGGAACAACATGAGGTTTCATAATCGTCGATTGTTTAACCTTATTTAGTTGGCATGCACTAGAGACTTGTGAGAGTGAAAGGGGTTTTTTTTCTATGTAATTTATGTTTAGAAAGCTTTATTGAGATAATTTTTTTCATGTGTACGTTAATGCTTCTTTCTTTTATTTTACCTTGGACTTGTTATTTCTCATTTAATTTACACCGAATTCGATTTTTACTAGTATTTTCATTTAAGTGGTTACCATATATAAGAATGACAATTAAAATGTTTCATATCAATGTGGGTGACTTGGTATTACCACTACAACAGATTGTGTTTTTTGAGACAAAAAATTGTCTCAAAAAACACAATTTTCGTCCTAAATTAGAATTGGAGACGAAAAAATTTTGTCTAAAATTTGTCTCGGAAAGACCGTCTCAAAAAGTTTTTGGAGATAAAAATCAAATTTCGTCTCAAAAAATCATTTTAGAGACGAAATTGGGCAGATCCAGTCGAAACCGTTTGAGCGGATTATTTTTTTTTGAGATGACCCGATTTCGTCTCAATATATTGTTCGAATATAATATTTATCCGTCCGAACGGAGATGTCCATTCGAACAATATGAAATATTCATTCGAAATAATGTCCATATTTGATTCTGTTTGAACGAACTGGGTGTTCAATCAGATTTTATGCGTTCGAACTAATAAATTTTTCAAACGACTTGTGTTCGAACAAAACTTATGTCTGTTTGAACATAAATTTTATTTTCGGAAATTATATCCGTTCGAACAGGGGTTTGCACATAAATGTTGTTCGAACAAATAATGTATTGTTCGATCGTCCGTATATCTCATTTGTCGTTCGAATGAGTCTGTTTTGATTCGAATGTGTTAATGGTAATTTACCGTTCGAACTGTATTAATAATACAGATCACAATTTAATTAAAAATATCATACTAATATTACACATTGTAATTCAAACATTAATTGTTCAAAGTAGTGCAAACTTCATAATATAAATGCAATTAAAGAAAAGATAAATTTGAAGACTAAGATGGTGGCATAGAGTTTTGGGATATCATTGACTGGAATTGTTCAAACATTTTTTGGTTATTCAATTGCATCCTCTTTTCTAATCTCGCCTCCAAATCTGCTGCTTGATCTAATCGGGTCAGCAACTCTTTTTTCTCGGACCTCAATCGTTCTATCTCAAGTGCTGCTTCCTCCAATTCCTTAGTCTTGTCATCATTCGATTTGGCTCGAGAATAGGATGATGATGATGATGATGGTTTTACGCAACGTCCTAAACCCCTCAAATATCCAGAACGTAATCCAAGAACTTGAGAAAGGATCTGAGCATCGTTGATAGATGATGCATCAGATGGATCCGCGGCAGTTTCCTTAAGAGATATCATCTTGTCCTACAAAATCAAAAACATTAAAGTTAGTATAAGTAACAAAAATATTATGTGACAATAAAATTTAAAAAACTTAAACTGACATAATTTGCCTCTGCTTCGGGACTGGACCAAACACCATCACTATTTTTATGTGTTTTATTTTACAATTGGGTCAAATCATAGTCAGCGGAACTTTCTTCTTTCTGCAAAAGGAAAATCTATATTAGAACTTAAATCAGAAAATGTGTATTATATATTAATATTTAACGGGCACTAAAATAACTTACCATTTTGTTAGACAAACGATGAAAATATCGAGAACCTGCATGATGGTTTATCTTTAAATTTGATCTATTTGCTTTATTCATAGTACTCCGTTGGTAAAAGAAAAAAAATATTAGTCTATATGTTTAATACATTTGTGATATATTATTAAAAAAAGACAGCAGCGATATTACCTGATAAGCAGGGTCTTTAAACATATCACAAACTTTCTCCCATTCGTTTGGTGAAATATTTTGGAATGGATTTTGGCACGCCTCTATTGTAATACTGAACTTCTTATTATGTGCATGGCATCGAATTTTGTACCTCCGAAATGCATTCGACATCAATTCCTCAACCGTTAATCGATCCTCTCTTCAGCCAAAATTAAGCTCAAACTCATCCTTTCGAAAATTATAAACAATTACTATAAATACAAAGTAACTTGAAAGTAACATGTTATATACTTAGTTGCTTTAGATGTAGATTATTACCAAACAACGGTTTTTTATGTGGTCTTTCACATCTTGAGGAACTTTTGACCAAGAGGATGTAACAATTGGTGCATACGTGTGAGTAAGTGTACCAACATAAGAAGCAAGCCACGCTGCTGAATCTCCAGAGCCACCGGTGTGATCATCAGGAATTCAACCTTGATTTTACCAACTTTCCTTACTTTCTCTATGCAAACACCCCTCGTAGTGCCTCTAGCTCAACACTTGTTTACAACAGCTATATATACAACAATTAAAGCATAACTTTTTAATTAAATTAATTTATTTTATAGATATATTACTTAAATTAAGCATAAAATATGATATCTAATTTGATAAAATACCTTGTTTTGGGTTTGGTGATGTTGACTCACTATTGATGATAGGTGAACCACATGGGGAGTCAATAATAGATGGGATGGCACACATGTTGCTTTGCGTTTGGGAGGCATATCTATTCGAAATTGTAACAAATTATTATTCAAACAAACGTTAAAGATATTTATATGTTAATATTACTTACATAAATTCATGTTTGAAGTTCATTCACTATCCGTTTTGCTGGACCAGTCGCCCTCATCCTCACTAGACACATCAGTTGGTTCATTTTCTTCCGATATTTCACCCTCAATAACTTCAGGTTGAACATCTTCTCTACGCAATGGAACCATATCATATTGGCTTAAATCAACAAATAGATTGATGCCTACTTTACTTTCTTGATATGCTTCTTCATGTGGTTCGTCTGCCTCTGGAATGTAATCATATACATTTCTTGGTGCAAACTTCTCCACTATCTGCCATGGGTTTCCGTACTCCGGATCATCTAAATAAAAAACTTGATTCGCTTGGCAAGCGAGAACGAAAGGATCGTCCTCATACCATGTGCGAGATATATTGACACTCACAAAATAATCATCTTTACGCACTCACAACCTAGGATTTGAGACATCCCACCAATTACATTTAACAATTGCTATGTTCTATACATTAATTTAATTATTAACAATTGCTATGTTATATATATTTTAAGTTTATAATTTAGTTTTAGTGCATAATATTTTGTAATTAACTATTAACAATTGCTATGTTATATATATATATATATATTAAGTTTCTAATTTAATTTTAGTGCATAATATTTTGTAATTATACTATATTATTTTTTAATTACATTTTTTATTAGTTTTATACATTAATTTAACTATTAACAATTGCTATGTTATATCTATATTTTCAGTTTCTAATTTAATTTTAGTGCATAATATGCTGTAATTATACTATATTATTTTTTAATTAAATTTGTTATAAGTTTTATACATTAATTTAACTATTAACAATTGCTATGTTATATCTATATTTTAAGTTTCTAATTTAATTTTAGTGCATAATATGTTGTAATTATATTATATTAGTCTATATTTTTATATCTTATAATTTTATAATTTTTGTTATATTAGGATTTTGTTCGAACAATATTCTACTCCCACAGGATCCCGTTCGAACTAACGTTATAGCGTTCGAACGGGACAAACCCAGATTCCAGACACAAAACAAAGAAAACGTTTGCCACAAAACACAATTTTCACAATCACAATCTCATAAGATGTATATTGCCAGAATTTCCATTTTAAATGGGATTGCACAAACACAAATATACAACATGCATCTTAACATAATTAATTAAAAACTATAAATGATAAAAAATCTAAAAATTATAAATATTACCTTGAATTTAAGCAATCCAAACAAAAGTATCAATCCACAATACCTACATAAGCAGAAAACACATTATGAGAAAACCTAAATCATGTGCAATAAACTAACATTAATGAAACTCGAAATACAAAAAAACATAGAAGAAAAAACATATATTTTGTTCAAACCTCTCCTCTCTCTCAAGAATCTCTTCTCTCACAAAGTCTGTGAGTATCTCTCTCTCCACAACACTCTCACACACAAAATCACAAAGCCGTGCTCTGCCTACTATTAAACATTCATCAACTGTGAAAATGAACTGGAGGTTCAGATATATGAATCTGTGAAGTCCCGTTCAAACTGGAAATTTACCCATTCGAACACGAAAATTTCGAATATGCATCAAATCTGCCGCGATTTATTTCACATTCTAACGTGTCATTTTGTTGTTCAAACTAACAAATCAAAATATTCCTTGGCATATTCTTCAAATGTAGACTAGCCCAAAGGGTATTTTCGTAATATTGTTCGACCAGAGCGTTCGAATGACGAGTTTTGACGTTCGAATGAACTAACATTCAGATTACTTGGCGTGAAGTTTCCCTCCAAACACATTCACGAGATAACACCGTTAGAACGAGACGTTATTGGGTTCGAACCAATCACAAAATATTTTAATATTATATACTATATAATAACTATATATTTTACCAACTATTTTATATTATAATTGATAATATATAACGCACTACAAGTCTAATAGTTAATATAATACTTATACTATATACTAACTATTAATATATAGTACTTATTAATATATATATACTTTTGGTCTTCTAATTTTGCACTATATATTATATAACTTACTATCTTGTGATATAAAATATAATAACTATAGTTATAATAACTTATGATAGTAACTAGTAACTAGTTACTATAGTTACGATAACTTGTATAGTTATCATAACTTATAATACTTGCATTGAAGTAGCTATAGTAACTATTTTAACTATAGTACTTATGATAACTTGTGTAGTTATCAAAACTTATAATACTTATACTGTAATAGTTATATAACTAATAACTACTATATATATTAATTATTTTAACTTGTATAGTTATTATAACTTATAATACTTACACCGTAGTAGCTATATAACTAATAACTACTATATATATATATGAATTATATTAAGTTGTATAGTTATCATAACTTATAATAACTATAACTATATAGTAACTATATAATACTTACATTGTAGTAGCTATACAGCTAATATCCACTATATCTATATTTATATTAAATTTATTAACTTGTATAGTTATCATAACTTATAATAGCTATAACTATATAGTAACTATATAATACTTACATTGTAGTAGATATATAGCTAATATCCACTATATCTATATTTATATTAATTATATTAACTTGTATAGTTATCATAACTTGTAATAGCTATAACTATATAGTAACTATATATAATACTTACACTACAGTTATATAACTAGTAACTATAGGTAGTGTTATAATATTATATAAACTATAGGAGTATAGTTATCATAACTTATATATAGTACATATATAATTTAGCCATTGTAATTATACTAAGTACTTAGAGCATTGGCATTGGACTCATCAAATGAGTTCAGTCTTCAAAATTTGATGAATTCATGTTTAAAATCACTGCATTGGATTCATCAAACATTAAAATTTGAAACTTTGACGAATTGTGCATTCCAATTCATCTTC
This sequence comes from Juglans cinerea, assembly GCA_961763995.1. NCBI lineage: Eukaryota > Viridiplantae > Streptophyta > Magnoliopsida > Fagales > Juglandaceae > Juglans > Juglans cinerea. Next base: position 19,234,397 of record CAUIVZ010000008.1, read on the forward strand.
AATTGCTATATAGCTAATATCCACTATACCTATATTTTTTTACCTAAATTATTGTTTCCCAATTTTGAGCCACAATATATTTAAGTTGAGAAATAATAATTTAAGTATCAAATTAAATTATTAATTAACATATAGTTAGTATAATTGTAAAATATGAAAAAAATAAATTAAAAATATTATTATTAGAAAAACCATATTATATTGTTATTTTGATGAATCCAATGGCTAATTCAATGTGGGATTATGGATATGGAGGTTTTGAGTTTATGGCAAATATGTACTTTTCATCAAATTTTGAAGATGAAAAATGATGAATCCAATGTTAATGCTCTATGTACTTAGTATAATAGAAACAATATATTTAAAAGTAATATACTAAATATATTAATTAAAAGTATTAATTAGTTTCATTTTTATACTTTTGTACTTTGTAATATTGTTATTATTATATATTATTATTAGTAATATAATTATAAATATATTAATATAATAACCCATCGGCTCCTCTATATGATGGGGCAAGGTGATCCGACAGGCCGATTGTATAGGATTTTTTAGAATGCTTAATTTGATTGTTAGCTATAACATCGATCCGAAAAAACATAAGACTGATTGCGGGATCGATCGAGCCAGATTTTTATTGCGGATAGCACGGGGGGATCCCATTGATCTGGCATTGTATTTATTCCTCAGCATTCGATTGGAGTCACGTTTTTCCAGTGGAGGTAGTCTACCATTTACACTGCTGATATCTAACCTCCTACTCTGATCGGGGGTTACAGTGTCGGCCACTGAGCGGAGGTTGCCACAGATGGGGCCCCTTAACAAGATCACTTTCAGCAAGAGCAAGGGGCACTTGCGGAAGACTGCACCAGAACAACCTAGTCCTCCCACAGATTCAGCTTCTAGTAGTGCTGCCGCTGTTGAGAGACAGCCTCCTGGGGCTACTTTGTATCAGGTACGAGCTCTGTTTGTGGAGTTCGTTGAGCCCATCATGGAGAAGCTTAGGGATCTGGAAGGATCTATTAAAATGTTGCAAGAGGATGTTGATATACTAAGGAATCAATAATTATGATCGTTTTAGTCATTATTTTACTTTTTTATGTTGTATTGAACATTATATATTTGAGATGTAATTAATGTATGGTTTTTATTTCTTGTGTTTACTACTTTGTTTATTTTTTCCATTTTACTTGTCGTTCATGATAATATAAAAAATGATACTATCTTTAAAGTTATATTTATATAAATTTAAAATAAAAGAAATCATTATAAAGTGTTGAAGTTAATTACATAAAAGTAATTTATGAATTTATAAATATTTTAACTCACCGCAAATCATAATATATAATATATACACTTTTTTATATTTTGAAAATGATAACAAATTAATGGAAAAAATATTTATTACTTTAAAGGAAAAATATATGCACAAATCCATACTAATAAAAAACTTAATTGAATCTCTATCCGTTCCAATAAAGAAATTTAAGTTCGAACGGTTATTAACTTACCCCGGGAAAAATAAATTAATTTCCCGCCAATATTATTATTCGAATAGATTATATACTGTTCGAATGGACATTAATTCCATGTTCGAATCTATTTTGTTCCGTTCGAACGATTTTTCTTTTTTGAGACGATTTTGTTCGTCACAAAATATCTTATTCGAATGGATATTTTTCCGTTCGAATGAATTTAGTAGCTCTGGCATTTTTGGAGATGAAATGTAAATTTCGTCTCCAAAAATGACTTTTAGGTTTCGTCCCTAACAAATTTCGTCCCTAAAATTCAAATTTCTTGTAGTGTACAATTAATGATAGAAGAAGTGCTGCTCCATTTGCTGTTGAATACCATGTGCCAATAGTGATAAACATTTGGACATGGTTGAGTATCATTTAGGAGAATGGTTACTATGATTAGTACTTATGTTGAGCGAGGCTTAGACTTCATTTGCTTATGCTATATAGTAAGAAGGTATCCTGTGTAACGCCCCGTACCTGGAAAAGTCATTACTGATGGTCCAAGACCATCATATTAATAGATATAACTGTTATTTATTTGTTGAATAGGCAGATTGGCTGAAAATAACATAACTATGAAAATAACAAAACACTAGGAAAAGCCCACATGCGGCGAAGATTTTTTGTTGCCTTCGGAAAAAGGAGAAGGCCCACCCCTATGAACATAGGAATTATAATTGGAATGAAATGTATGATCCAGGAATGGTATGTATATTCCACAAAAATACATAAAAACATTTTATTCTTAGTTAATTGTCTGATTCATCATCTCTTATTTTTATTAAAGGAGTCAGTTAAATAAAAAACTAAAATAAGATATGTAAAACTAAAATAAATATTTTATATTCTTAATTATTCTAAATCTTTTTTCTAAATACTTCAAACAAAAAAATATTTCAAACCAAGAAGTTAGAATTGGTCAAATGAGATGATCAAGTTACCATTGTTTGGGATTTGACGGAGACTAAAGCGTCGGAATATGAAACGCAACATAAACCCCCCCCCCCCCCCCCCCCCGCCCCCGGCGGTTCATGACAGATACTATGCAATATGCGTATAATAGTATGCAATAATTACAGTAGAAAATTTGTTCAATTATGGATTGTTCTAGAATAAACTAAAATCCAAAATCACTTTTCATAACATTAACATCTATGCTAGTTTAGTATCCTTCAAAGAACATAACCTTAAACCAAAAGAAGTATTGTACCAAGTGAGGATTTGAAGGGGACTCAAGTACTACCATTGAAGCAATATCCAACTCATCCATAGCTAAGGACTGGACCATGAGCCCCATCATCAGCAATATCAAACACCATGATCTACTCCTTTTCAAAGAATGGAAGGCCAGAAAAATTCATCGTTCAAAAATTGATATGCACAATGGGTAACGGCGACGCAAACCTTTTGGAATATTCCTCAAATCCTATTACCACCTTCTTTGTTGTGGGAAAGACCTACCTTCTCTATCTATATAGTTTAATCACTACTGTTTATTTACTTTTGGTGTACTATGGTTTTTAATATATAATAGCAGTCAACTTGTTCCAAAAAAAAAAAGGTGAGGACTTGAATCTAAATTTCTAACTTTGGCCTCGGAATTTCTAAATTTCTAACCAAAAAAGCATACGTAACCTTGAAATTTATAACTGGAACACTTGACTAAGTGAGGATTTGAACCTAAATTATGCTTGAATGCCTAACCGTGAAACTTTTCATGATTAGCACTCTAAAACATGACCTCACAAACATGTTCAGTTGCTAATCGCACTTTAAAATATCCAAATTTGAATATGACCATAATTAGAACAATCTTTATAAAAAAATCATCAAAACCATGACTCATTCTTTGTTTCCCTTTGTTCATTACAACCTAGCACTACATGGCAAGCAAAGGTTTTGGTATACTCATGACCAAAATTAATGCAACAAGTGTTAAAATCAAGCATTTACATCGAGCTAAAATATACATGGAAAGGGAAACCATTTAATAAATAAAAAAATCTAGCCTTTGCCAAAACATGAGTATTGCAAAACTTTGCAAACTATCTTCTATATATTTTCATGATCCTCTAATACAAATTTATAATCATAGGGCACTCTATAACTGCTCAAGTACAAGCAACAATACTCCCATCGGGAACCGTTACCACTATTACTTTTGAAGAAACATTTGGGTTTGCAAACTACATATTTGTACAAACGTGGTAAACATAAAAGACAAACTCTCTTTTCTCCAGTAGTCCACTAGTTGCGAACTCCACATCTGTTTGGCCTCCCTTTTCTCCATTTCCACCAAACCAAAGCCATGGTTGTGGCTTTCGGCGTGGACAGGGTGGAGGACGTGCACCTTGCTCTCCTAATTTCTTCCATTCACCATATTCAAATTGCCCTATGTGTCAGGTTTCCCATAAGATGGGTGACACGGCCTTAGATTGTCACCATCGGTTTAATCATTCCTATGAATTTTCTTCCCCACAGTCTCTCTCAGCAAACAACATCACTTTTTCTCCCTTGCCCAGTAACCCGAACAGTTGGTTCCCTGATACTGCGGCCACCAATCATTTTACACCTGATTTTTCCAACTTGACTTTAGATTCTTCTTCGTATCAAGGCACTGACCAAGTATGCATTGGAGATGGCTCTTCACTTCCCATATAGTACTATGGCAATGGCATCCTCCCCACCCCACATGGCAACTTTCTTCTTCTTCATTTACTTCACGTTCCTTCCATTTCTGGCAATTTATTATCCGTTCGTCAATTTTGTTTAGATAACAATGTATTCTTTGAATTTAATTCTTCTGATTTTATTGTGAAGGACTTGCGCACTCAGACAGTCCTCCTTCGTGGTCCCGTTAAAGAAGGCTTATATGTGCTTCTCGATGATGCTTAGGCTGTGTCTAACCCATCCAAACATGCCCTCATTGGTGAACGCACTTCCTCTTAAATTTGGCGCTCCCGACTTGGTCATCCTTCCCCACGTATTACAACCTTTACTTTTCGGCAATTCCAATTTCCAGTTACTACTAAAGATAATGTGTCACCGTGCTCAGCATGTCTCCAAGCCAAATCTAATGCACTCCCACATCCACCATCATCAACTCGGTTTACTCAACCTTTTCAACTTTTATTTTTAGCTGTTTAGGGACCAGCGCCTGTGCTCTCCTCTAGTGGTTTTCACTTTTATTTGTCTATTGTTGATGATTTCCCTCTTCGTGTCAAATCTGATGTTGTTCCTATATTTCTAGCATTTATTAAATATGTCTTAAACACATTTTCATCCAAAATTATTGAAATTCAAACTGACTATGGAGGTGAATTTCGCCCCCTTCCAAAAATATCTCAAAACTTTGGAATCTCTCGTTGCATCACATGTCCATATTCTCATTCTCAAAATGGTAGTATTGAACAGCGTCATCGTCATAATGTAAAAACTAGACTGTCTTTATTATCTCAGTCTTTGGCTCCTCTCAAATATTGGGTTGATGCTTTTCAAACTGCTATGTCTCTTATCAATCACATGCCAACTCCCATTTTACAACATCTCTATCCTTTTCAAACTCCTTTTCATAAAGCCCCTGATTATTCATCTTTACGTATTTTTGCCTCCGCTTCTTGGCCTAATTTACGTCCCTTTAATCATCATAAAATGGACATGCGTTCTAAACTTTGTGTTTTTCTTGGCTACACAGCTGGTCACAAAGGGGATAACTGTCTTCATCCACCCATTGGTCGCATTTACATTCACGGGATGTTTACTTTGATGAAAATACGTTTCCCTTTGCTACTAGCGCATATCTCCCTTCATCTACTTTTTCTGCTCCACCACTGCCTAATTCTGTCCCTTTACATAATCGTCATGTTCCCATAATCTCTGAGCTTTCCTCAAACCCACAGCCTGCGGGCCCAACTTTAGTCTCTCCCTCTCCCTTAAACACTTCACCTCTTCATATCTCTCAGACCCAACTTATTCTCTCGACATGCTCCCGAAACTTCTCCCATGCATCCTGAGTCAGTATCTCCTTCCTCAGACCCTAATGTTTCTTCTCTGTTACCAGTGTCGCCGCCATCATCCACTGACCTTACCTCACATTCTCACCTACGTCAGAACCCGAGTCACAGAAACCTCATATCCCAACCTAATACTTCTTCTCACAGCCCAGTTCCATAGTCTCCCTCTGCATCGTCAATTGGCAATACCCAACCCATGATCACTCGAGCAAAAGGAACACTCACTGCCCCTTGTTGCGCTCCGACAGTACTATACCGTGGCCCTCTCCAAAACCCTCCTCTCATCTTACGGAATCTACATCAATTCCTGAAGAACCCCACACTTTCACCGAAGCCTCCAAATTTGCTGACTGGCGTGTTGCCATGGCCAGTGAATTTGAGGCTCTCCTACACAACCACACATGGACCCTTGTTCCACCTCACCCCACTCAGAATATTCTTGGCTCGAAATGGGTTCTCAAGACTAAGCGACTTGCTGATGGCACCCTAGAGCTACGTAAAGCTCGTCTGGTTGCTAAAGGGTTTCATTAGCATGCCGGTCTTGATTACTCTGAGATCTTTAGCCCCGTTGTCAAACCCGTCTTGATTCGGTTGCTGCTCTCCATTGATGTTTCATGTCACTGGCCCTTGCATCAACTAGATGTTTAGGACGCTTTTCTTCACGGTGATCTAGAGGAGGACGTCTTTATGCTGCAGCCAGTAGGCTTTGTAAATCTTGACTTTCCTCAGCATGTTTGTAAACTCAAAAAATCCAGTTATAAGCTTAAACAAGCCCGAAGGGCTTGGTTTTCCAAGCTCAGTTCGAAATTAATTGATATGCGTTTCCATGCATCTGTTTCTGATTGTTCATATACACTTCAAATTTTGTTTCTATCCATGTGCTTGTTTACGTAGATGATATCATAGTTACTACTTCTAATTTATCTCTCATTTCTGATTTCATCACTACCTTACGTTCTACATTTCCTGTAAAAGTCCTTGGAATGTTACATTACTTCTTAGGAATCCAAGTGTCGAGAACCTCTACTGGTTTATTTTTGTCACAGTCCCGTTATATTTTTTTTCTTCTCTCATGGACTAATATGCAAAATTCTAAACCTGTATCTACGCCCATGTCCACCTCCACCAAACTTAGTGCTCTTGGTGGGTCTACATTTGGGAACCCACAACTCTACCGTAGTGTTCCCAACTCTACATTTGGGAACCCACAACTCTACAGTATCTTTCTTTTACAAGGCCTGATATCTCTAATTGGGTTGATTGCCCTGATGACCGAAAATCCACTTTTGGTTTTTGTATCTTTTTTGGTTCATACTTAATATCATGAGGCTCCAAGAAGCAACCTACAATTGCTCACTCTTCAACATATGCTAAATACAAGTCAGTAGCAAATACTGCATGTGAACTATTATGGTTACAATCTGTTCTAAAAGAGCTGGGCATTTTTCTTATTGCTCCTCCTATTTTACTATGTGATAATCTTGGTGCTATTTATCTCTCTGTAACCCCTATTTTGCACTCTTGAACAAAACATGTGGATTTGGATTATCATTTTGTACGGTACTGTGCGGCAACCAAGACACTCACTGTGTCCTTTGTTCCTAGTCATGATTAGCCTGTTGATATTCTCACCAAGCCCTTATCATCAGCTCGCTTCTCCATTAGCTTGCTTCTCCTTGTTGCGATCAAGTCTTACCATACTTCCTATGCCGCTTGACTCGAGAGCAAATAAGCCGACCAGCTTACATGATTTACTTAAGGTTTTAACCCTCTGATTTACAAGCTATATATACACACACACACACACACACACAAATAGCACAATGAAGAGAACATCATGCAAAAGAATTAATGAGCCAAAAATTGAAATAGATAACTTATTTTTCTATTTTCTATCCCCAAGTGCTTTTAGAGGACCAAACATTGCTATCTGACTATGTGAACTAAATTTGCTCAAGGAATATGTAGTTTAAAGTTTAAAGGGTACTAAAATAGAGCCATAAATAACATAATTTAGAGTAAAAAGACAAGTTACAATGTCTTAAAAAAATCCGAGTTGGAAGCAAGTCTGGAGAGGAAACAATTTTTTGAGAAGAACATAATTCAATGCGTTAGAACATCTTTGCTAGAACATATTTACTTACTAATACCATAAAAACTCAAAGAAGCATATCTGCTAGAACACTCTGCCCACCTCTTCTAATACTCATTCACATTCAACAAGTAATTGATTCCATTCCTTGTAATAAAAATAAAGAAAAAGGAAAGGAAGTGGTACCATGAGGGAGAAGGCTAGAGGATGGCCTGTCCAAGCCAAAACCAAGAAATTTATAAGTATTTGGACATTTTAAAGAAATTTATAAATTTATTTTAATACTCATCCACCACAGAATCCAACAATGAGCTTCATAACAATATTACCAGCAGATCCATAATGAGAATTCAGAAAGCCCACTAAAGATCATAGGTTAGAATCTAGATAATAAACCCTTATAAACAATGTTGAAGCTACAATGCTGCAAAAAAGATCATGATATATATTTTACCTTACACTATGGACTTGTTTATAGTTCTTTCTACATACTAAAAAAGATCCAAACTACTAATATGACCAAACATACTAAGAAATTACATAGAACCAACAGACAGATTGACCAATATGACCAAACTCACAAAAGTAAGCCTCCAAGTCGCTTACTGCATACCCACTTATTGCATACATTAAAAGCTCAATCTAAATTGAAATTGGGAAACACCTGCATCAATTTGTGATGGTAAGTTTTATTTTATAATAAAACATCCTTTTCAAATGCATGTAACCTATTACTACATATTAAAAACTAATTGCACTATAGTATATGCTTAAGAATAAAAAAATAAAACCAAATGAATTCCACAAATCCAAATTGAACCAGCTCCTACTTCATTTATGGTCTACTTTTATATCCTAAATGTCAAAAAAACAGTTACTAGAGTTTAGAAAAGACCAAAAACAACATATAGATTTTGGCAGCTCACAAAGTTTTAGCAACTAAGCAAGATAATCATTCACACAAATTTCACTCAACACAAATTCCACCCAAGAACACAAAACCAAAGAGAAAGAGAGGGAATGCATGAGGAGTGCGATTGGGCCGGGATTTCCTGTCAGGTCCACTTTCCCCGACCAGGGAAAAACGTCCTGCTCCTTCCTCTTCCCCTTTCCAAAGGGGAACACCCCAAACAACAGCACACTGAGCCGAAGGCACCCACTCCCCCTCGGCCCATTCCTGCTGAAGAAGCCCCCGTTGCTCTACCCCTTCCTTCTAAACCTGTGGCACCTGGGGGAGAGTCTAGCCGGGCTGCTCGCAAGGGCGCCTCGGACAGAGTTGTGGAGGCCTGCCGACTAGCCCAGGATGTCGGCCCTCCCGGAGGTAGATCATCGTAAATTTTCTAGTTTACACATGTGTGTTTTTTTTGTTTGAATGGTGAGTGATTGTGGTTGCTCTTTCCCGAATAGGTCATGTAGAGGAAGAAGACGCCGGAGCTGCGGTTGCCTCTCTCTTTGCTTCGGCTTTTGAAGGCCCCAAGCCTTGTGGGTCAGCGCAGTTGCCGAGCACCTTCACCTCCTTCGAGGAGGCTCTCCTCGAAGAGGAAGAACTCCTGCGCCATCGGCCAACCTCTTTCGAGGAGATGCTTGCCGAGTTTGACTCATCCTTCGAAGGAGGTATCTCTCACTCCCCTATCCCTGCTCCCAGGCACACTAGCCCAGCCCATTCTGGAGGTTCCCTGATCCCCATCCCGGTAGCCCTTCCCTTGGAAGAAGAAGCTCTACCTGCTGTTAGGCCCGAATCCCCTATGGTTACGGAGCAGAGCCCTGAAGGGGTTGCTCCTAGATTGGAAGTCGTGGGACCATGTTGCTCGAAGGTTGCAGCTCCCAATCGCTCTGAGGTCCCGATGACTACATTAGTGCCGGCCCCACTGGCCGAGTCAGGCTCTTCGATGACTCTAGAGCAACCACTCCCTTCGGAGGAGACTGCTAAGGTACTGGCTCTTCCTTCTCTGCTTTCGTGGTGATTTGTTGATCGTTCGTTCCACTTGTTTTCCCTTTGTTGTTTTTCCTCATGCTGTGTCATTTGTTTCACCTAGGTGTCCAAGGTTCCACAAGTTGTGCCTTCTCCTTCTCAACAAGGTGCTGCTCTGGTGGAGTTGGAAGGCGATCCCTCATAGAGCGGCAGCCCCTTTTGCACAGGCGACGTGCTGGGTGAGGGCTTGACCCGAGCTGGAGGCTCGCCAAGCTCTCACTTTGCCCTCCCACAGGATCCTCCCAGTGAAGTATCCTTACCGAGCGAGGGGGAAACAACTCCATCACTCTCACACCAAGAGGTTATTCTACCTCTGGCCCCCGTCGAGCCCCCTTCTTCTTCTGAGCTAGGGGCGTCACAGGGTCCTGGGCCTAGCCATGTCAGGGCCCGCACAACATTCTTTAAATCCTACTTCCAGAAGTTCCAACCCCTTTTTGCCAATGTGAGTGTTCTTCCGCACGGCTGCTTCTCTTCTTGTTCTGTTTCTTTCCTTCTTCTCTTTTTTTTAACAAGATGGATTGGTGTTGACTTCTCAGGCTGCCAAAGAGTTTGTCGACCTGGTGTCCCGAGAGCAAGAGGCTCTGGAAGAGGACCTCAAGACCCAGAGGGCGCTGAACAAATTGTTGAACCTCCGCAGGGAGAAGCTACTAAGTGAGAAGCAGTCCTTGGAGGTGGAGAACGAGTCCCTGCGAGAGAGCAACGCGCTCTGTCTTGAGAAGATCCGTGAACAGAGGAAACTGAACAAGGACATGGCAAAGCTGATGAAGATCATGAGTCTGGAGCTCGATCTCAAGCATAAGGAGCTCCAGTTGAAGGTCATCCAGATAGACAGACTCCAGGTTAGACTGACCTCCGCAGTGGCCGACCTGGAGTCTACATAGAAGGAGCTAGTAGTCCTTCGTGCCCAATCCGGCCTCCTCTTGGCCTAGGGGGAGAGTGCCCATGCAGAGATCCAGAGGTTGGGGCGTGAACTAGAGTCTGCGTGGGTAGCTTTGTAGAGGAGCGTCGACGCTGCTAACGCCTTGGAGGATGAGTAGAGATGTGTGGCCGAGCTGGGGCGTGAGCTGCAGTTTGCTCAAGTGGCACTTAGGCAGAGCGAAGGGACAACTGAGACGCTGGAGGCTGAAAAGAAGCAGGCCACCCAGATTCGGGTTCACATGTTCCACCGTTACATGGGACTACTCAAATATGTGGATGTGACCAAAGCTTCAGCCTGTGTCTCTGTCTTTCGCATGGAGACCTCCCTGAATGCTGTCTAAGACCGCGCGGCCCATCTAGAATCGCAGCTTAGGTGGGCCCCCACCCTCCGCAATTAGGCCTGGATCAATGGGTACTGGGAAGGCCTTGAGCACCTCCGGGGACTTCTCCTCTAGAACCCGGAACCGACCTCCACACCCTGAATCTCAGGGAGATCACGCCGGATGTGAAAGCTTATGAGAAGATGTTGACTTGGGGCGTGAAGGAGATGCCTTTGGCTTTCAACAGTCCTCCAACTTAGACATCTTTTTGCTGTATTTTTCTATTATTATGTTTTTATACATATGTTTTTATTTCGTTGCACACTCTTTGTTTTGTAAATACCAATGTATAAACTTTCCTAGAACAATAATTTTGTTTCTTTTACTCCGTCCCGCACTCTCCCTTTAGTTTTTCTAGTGTACCTTGTAGTCTCTTGATGCTAAGTTCTACCAGATCGAGGAGCGCGTCAGGTTCCCCTGCTCGGGTAAGTACCCCGTAGTGCAATTACCGTGTCGCATTCCTTAGCAGAGGCCCTCAACGGGGCTTTGCCTACTAAGTGCAAAGTGATGCACCCTAGATTTTTTTTATTTTGGCCTGCCTTTCACTGGGCAGCACACCACAGGGGTCCCAAGGTGTAATGGCTTGCTTAGCGGGCATTCTCTCATTTTGACTTAATTTTCCGTGGGGTTTCCGTGCGGGTTTAGACGGGTGACACTGCTTCGCATTCGGTGGTTCTTTTAACTTTGAACCCCGCCCGTGCCTCTGTCGTGTAGCTATCACCTTCCTCCAAGTGTCCATTGATCCGCACGCCATAATCTTTATGCACGTGGGCGGCTGAACCTACTGTCGACCTCTTGACTATCCCGGGGTTGCTCTTTACCAACACTTCTTTCTTCCTTGTTTGGCCCAAGTCACCAGGTGCCTTTATCACATTCATGACCCAAGTTTCGTACTTAACTTCTTCATCACTCACCCCCTTTATCCCGTTTACGTGTCAGCTAAGATTTCCCATGCTTAATTCTCCTTATCAACCGCCCCTCAGAATTCGAGTTTCCATAGGGGACGCGCTATAAAAAAGGGCGTTTTCCTCTTCTGCCAGGGTATAACTGGCCCTGCTTTCTCTTTCCTTTATTAGCTTTGTCGATCTACTGTGACCCTTTTTTCCCTTCTTCTACAGTTTAAGGGAGGCAGACGCGTTCGGTTATGGTGTTTGGGATGCTGCCCGTAGGGGTTCAGTTGTTGGGAACACGTCAAACTCCATACATCTCTTGTTCTTGCCCTCTTGCTTATGACGCCTCACTTATTCTTGCCCTCTTTCTTAATGGGGTCGACCTTCGTGAGCAATTGAACCAGAACCTGCATCCCACAGGTTCTAGACGGTGTTCAGTCAAGGTGGTGGCATAACAGTCATGGCTGTGGAGGGCGGGAACAGACGTCGGGGGTAGGGGGCTTCGCCTTAGTCGTTGCCTGCCCATCGATCTTCTGTTACCCTCGCTGCTGTCGCCTCCCAGTTCATCCTTGAATCCCAGTTCGTCACCAGGAGACTCTTGGTTAGGTGCCACCCAGCTTCTCGCCCGCAGAAGAGGGGACGTACTTTGCTGAATCTACTGGGCGTCCATCTTCTTAGTGTTGTTGTGCTTTTTTTTGTAGTAACTTTGTAGTTGGGACCCTTTTTGTCTCCTCTTCCCATTGTTTTTAAATGATGTAAGAATTCCCTTGTAGCTCCACTTGTAACTCTGTTCGGGATATATATACATAAAGAACTTTGTATACCTTCTTTTCTGCAGGCTTTCTATATCTTGTCTCGCTTTCGCTTTTGCCTTGGTGATTGTTGTCAAAAGGTCGGAGCTTATGGCTCGATACCGGTGCTTCCCTCACCAACGTGCTTCCTTTTTTTTTTGCACGAAGCTTGGCAAGTCATTTAGATTGCGTTGAGAATAGCTGTTAGCAGGTCAGAGCTCATGGCTCAGTTACTGTGCTTTATATTTCGTGGGTTGGCACTTATAGGTTGGCAGAGCCCAAGGGCCTTGCTCCCTCACCAATGCGTTTCCTCCTTTTTCTTTTGCACGAAACTCGGCAAGTCATTTAGACTGCGTTGAGAATAGTTGTTAGCAGGTTAGAGCTCATGGCTCGGTTCTTGTGCTTTATACATCATGGGTTTTGGCACTTATAGGTTGGCAGAGCCCGAGGGCCCTGCTCCCTTACCAACGCACGTCCTTGTAGTGGGAGTTTTTTATAAAATATTTTGAAAAGGGCGACGGAAATTACCGTTCCATTTAAAACCTTTTGCTTGCATACCCAGGGTGCAAGACTCTACGTTTATAAATTAAAATGTGCTTTGAATATAAAAGAGGTTTACAACAAAAAACATCAATTTTAATAATAAAAATGTCTCTCGTACATTTAAAACTCATGCCTAGACTTCCGTACTCTTGACGCGTACTTCATTCCGTCCCTGTGGGGGAAGGGGCATACATAAAAACTAAAATGAGTCGAAGACTCGTAAACATTACTTCATACAGTTAAAATATAGAAACATAGGTTTTCATTTATACATTCATCATACATACATACTATTATGTGTATGCATACGTGTCATACGTGCGTTCGTTTCAAAACGTCACTGGACGAGATTTTTCTTTTAAAAGGCTTTCTTTTCGTAAAACGTTTTTCTCGTCGGTGCCTTCATTTCTTCAAGAGTCCGTGCTCTCGTGCATTCGTACATTCATGCATACATCCATTCTTTCTTATCACTTTCATAGGCCGGTATACACTGTTACGCCCTGTGTGTTAGGGTTAGCGGCCCTATGGTCAATGGATTTGCCCGTGGCCGCGGGTTGGAATCCCATTCCGTTAGGGTGTAGCACTGGGTGCACTACCAGCACTACTGCCCGGCATTGCAATCTGCCCATTCATTCATTGGGTACCCCTTTTCATTCATTCATATGGCTGTTACGTATTTTCATACATTAAACATTTAGTTCATTCAATCATTTCAGTTCATTCATTCATGTCAACTCTAAACAGCTGCAATTCAGTCCTTTTAGTCATTTTTCAGTTCGTTTCAGCTCTATCTTTTATTTAACAGTTCAGTTCATGGAAAAGTATCGCTTAAAAGATGGGCTTAAACTTCGTCTTTCATGGCATCCATAAGTATCACCTTAAATGCCATCTTTCGTGGTATCCATGAGCATCACCTCATGGCATCCATAAAAGCGTCGGTTCATAGGATCCATGAAAGCCTCAGTTCTCATGTCTTTCTTTGCTTTTCTTGAGAAAACATTCATTTTCGTGAGAAAACATCGTTTTATGATCATAAGATATCAGTTTGTTGATTTTCTTAGAAAATATGTACAATAGATACACCGTATAGTCATCCATTCATATGCGTACAATTAATACTTTTGGGTGCATAAACAGGGGCTGCCAAGGAGGGGCCGTTACGTACTTATACATTTGAACACTTAGTATTTTCTTTCTTAGAGCATCATAAAGAGAAAGCTTTTCCTTTTTAATTTTTGTACATTTTAGAAAACTCTAGAAGAGTATGAACGTAACACTTACCTAGACTCCATGCTACTTGCGTATCATGTAGTCCATTCATGTGTTTGTCAGATGGCAACCTACATGCATACACATACCTTAATGTCATTTTCTATCTAGTACATAAGCAACTTAAACTTAGAAAACACAAGCTTTGGAACACTCTCCTTCTATCCCGTGTTCTTACGTGTTCCTTACTATGCTAAAACCTTCGAGGACCACTTACGGTCACCTCATCTTCCAACTCAAGGTCTTGCCTCGAGTGCTCATCCACTAAAGTGAACCCATGATTCACCTTAGGATTAAGACACTAAGACCTCTGTCTCGTTCTTCTCATTAACCACATTCCGACGCATGACTCAGATCTACTAAGTCACGCATCCCAGCCTTAGACAGTACACTTATCACTGCCTCTATGCATCTTAGCCCATACTAAGCCTCATTCTCATCCATACAAACCACACGGCTCTAAGCCAACTCTAAGGCTTAAGCACCGTGCAACTATATTCAGGACAAATTACCCATTACATATGGTGAATCTGTCCGGTACATGTGTCTCACCAGATTACACATGTATCTTACTCCTTCATCACCTGAGACCAACATATAACATGTTGATCACTTGCTCGTAAGGATAAAGGTCATACTCCAATACCAACCTTATTTTAATCCGGCTAGGATGACTCTTCATGCTACCCGTCCCTTTTGACAGTTCTTCCCAACACTTAACACGACAAGACTCCATTCATAACCACGTCTTATGTCACGTCATACAGTTCGAGACTATTCCCAAGCTACATCATGACCTTGTCGCGTTACCCAACATTCTGCTATGTCAATTCCTAACCCATCGTGAGTACGGTTCCTCACATACTCCCATCACATCGTGACATCTCGTCACGTTCCCGTTACGCCATTCATACGCTATCACTTCACCCATCACAAGCACGACTGTCAGTAACCACGTCATGAAGTGACGTTGCTCAATCATGCTTCCGCTGCATACTCTTATGCTTGTCGTGCTACTTCACCCGTACTTCCAGCCATAAGCCCAACACAGTGACACTTGTCACTTCAGACTACAGGCTATACCATAACTATTTTGGCACACCGTTCCACAGTTCTCGACACTATTCACCATGTTCTACGCCCATCAACCACTCAACCATCCCTATCTTTGAGACACATCACACGGTGCATCGCTGCACCTCATGGAGTACACTCCCTGCATACTCCATTCTCACATGCTACGCCACATCACTATTATGGCGTACTGCCGTATGGTGCATCAATCCACCACATGGAGTACATTCCACATGTACTCCCCTCATACACACCACGCCACATCACCATTATGGCATACCTACCATATGGTGCGTCACTCCACCATACGGAGTACATTCCACATGTACTCCCTTCACATACATCACGCCACACAGAGTACACTCAACGTGTACTCTTTCCATTCCACACACACCACGTCACCATTACAGCACATACCCCACAACCATACAACACATCGCAATCCACAACACTTCACAGCGCACTTCCCAACTACGTCCAACACTTCACATACACAACACAACACATCTCCATACTACATAGATATGCCCAACACTTCACATACACCGCACATCACAATACCACAACTCCACAATATCAACAGCACAGTCCACAACCTAACTAATCAATATCTAACATAATTAACGAGGGATAGAGAGTTATACCATCGACGGGATAACCCATGCGTTGCTCGCTAACCGTCACGGTTGATGATGTTGAAAGGATCGAACGTGGCAGCTAAACCGCGTACAGTGACTGTTTGGATAGCTAGGTGTGGTCTTGGAAGGGCTCGTGATGGTCTTATGATGGTGGCAAGAAGCGTAACATGGCGGATCTAGCCATGTACAATGGCTCTCCATCACGTGCAGTGACTACCGACCACATAAAGTGGTGGTTTAGGCTTAGGGTTTGACTAAGGGGTTGCTGGTGGAGCCGTGGTCGCATCGGGGTGGTGCCATGGTGGCTGGAGGGCGGTAGATCTAACCCAACTGGTAGAAGAAGCCGTGGGAGAGTGAGGGAGAGTGTGCTTGCATGGGTGGTAGATCGGGGCTATGGGCGATAGGGATGGCTTGGTGGTGGCCTGAGAAGGCTGGAGATGGCAGTTACACGCTATGGGTGGCGGCGCACAACAGTGGAGGTTGTGAAACCCATGCATGTGAGGGGGAGGAAGCCGTGCGGTGGATGGAGGCGACGGGCCTCGGGTCACGTGGAGGACGAAGGGGGAGTTCATGGTGGCGCTTGGTGGCTATGGGTGGCTGCAGACGACGGCACGAGGAGAAATGGCTTAAAAACCCATTTTGGCTACTTACTGTGAGGAGAGAGAGAGAGTGCTGCGCATGGGGGGCTGAGCTTGCTGGAGGATGATGGCTGGTGGGAAGTGGAGCTACCGTGGAGGTGGTGGCTCCAGAGGACAATGCACGGCGGTGCAGTGAGCACCGAGCCCATTCAGGTTGTGCACTGCCGAGGGAGAGGGGGAGGGAGCGTGGGAGAGAGAGACTAGTTGTAGCGCCCCCAATCCCCCTTATAGAAGTACACGGGGATCGAGACACCAGGATGGTGACAACACGGTCACACATCCCAACGAAGTGCCAGCGTGTGTACATGCAACGGTGTACAAATAAAATAACGCAGCGGATAGTCAACTAAGTACCAGAATTTAAACACAACTAAACATCAGTAGAGGTTTAAAAGTAGTTATACAGTCATCCAAAATAAAGTTAACACATGTCCCGAAAATACGATATGCAAAATAAAATAATAAAAAACAAGTGATCCCAGATCACTCCTCGGGCGGAGCCGTCTCCTCAGGCTCGCCCTCCTCCTCCTCATCTGCATCAAAATCTGCGTTACCACAAAAAGGTACCGCAGGTAAGTATAACCCAAATAATCCTCAAGAAATAAAATGCATTTAATGCAACCAACATGCATGCATATGATGAAATATGCATTTTTCACAAAACATCATTTTCCCCGAAAATGACAATTTCCAACACACGCCAAAGTCTCATTGGCCCGAAAATAATCCGTAAAACATTTTCCCAGAAAATGGTTTACACAAAATCCACGCACACTATTTTCCCAGAAAATAGCCAATTTAATCCTTTATTAACCTATGCATCATGGCCTCCCCTAGGGACCATCCGCACGTCCTGGCTTCGTACTGATGCTCGGTTCTGCGCCCAGCGCGTACGTAGCCAAGCACCCACTACGCAATGAGCGATGCCCAGTTCAGCGCCCAGCGCGTACGTAGCCAAGCATCCTCTGGTCCCCGCCAGCAGAAGGACCACGAAGTCGGCACGAATCTCTCGTCCGATCCCATCATCGCCCAGCGACAATCCAGGGGACGTTACTCAGTTTATTCCGCTCCCGAGTAACCAGAGGAGCTCCACTGAGACAATACCCCATCTCGGTTTGGGGTCGTGATACACACGCACCCAAAAATATTCTCACATAAAATCATAATTTTCCAAATCACACATGAGCATGAATGCACTACACGAAAACTCAGTTTTCTTTACAAACATGATCATGCATGAAATAATGAGATGTACATGTACCAACACAAATCCACAACCATCAATATCCAAACCAATCAAATCCAACCAACCAACCCAATCACCAATCCAACTGACTCCCGTACTCCTCGGACTCAGTCCGGCAAAACCAATCATCAGATTAAATACAGTAAAATGTGTTAGTGCAAAAATACATTAAATTCACAAGAATTCTTTGGAGAAATACTTACAGTGCAATATAATAATTTCTGGAGGATCACGAAGCTGCAAGTGGTGATGTCTGAGCAACACCACAGTGTAAAATACACTGTGGCCGTGGGTTACAGATGCCCACTTTTCAACGAAGACCCAAAAATGGTAGGGTAGGGCCTAGAGAGGTCGGTGAAGCCAATGGTGGTGGTGGTTTGCCGTGGGTGGCGGCGCAAGGGGCGGTTTTAAGGCCAAAAAGTCGAAATCGAAAATGTACTTGGTGGGGCTTCACCGGTGACGGATCGGAGCTGGGGTTGGGTCCATTGGGTTGCCAAGAGGTCGGGGATGAAGTGGTAGGAAGATGGTGGCCAATGGCGGTGTGACGGCGGCGCAACGGCGGAAAGAGTGTCGTGGCTTCGTGGGTCTCGAGGGGGCTAACGGCGGCACGAACGGAGGTGAGATTGGTGGGGTAGGACGGCCGGCGGCAGGGGAATGCAAGGGACCGGGCAGTGTCGACCACCACCGACGGACGGCGGCGCTGGGAGGGGACGAAAGAATCGGGCGGAGGAGAGGAGAGAGAGAGAGATCGCGCGGGAGAGAAAGAAACTGAAGGAAAATAAGGAGAAAAAGAAAAAAGGGAGGAAAAGAAAAGGAGAGGAAAGAAAAAGAGGGGAAAAGAAATGAGGTCCAATCCTCATAACTTGGGTCACAAAAATGATCCAACGGAAACGATTTTAAAACCACAAGTTAAATGAAATAATTTAAATGTAATGGTAAAGTCAATTTGAAATAATTAAATCCCACAGTAATTAATTTAAATATTAAAAGAAATTTAAATGCATAACAATAAATAAATATTAAGAAAGCACATAAAAATAATTTTCACCAAATTAAAATCATAGAAATAAACTCGCTAAAAATCCGACCAATTTTAAAATAAGAGGATAAATTTTTGAATAAATAAAAATAATCCTTCAGTAAAAATGCACTAAAATACGGGGTGTTACATCCTCCCCCCTTAAATAAAATTTCGTCCTCGAAATTAGCAAGGTCAAATATCAAACTAAGACAGGATTAAGATTCAACTAAGAGCAGACTTAGAACATACCGTCCAAATTAATCGAACAAGTAGGGATATTGTTATCTCATATCAGCTTCTCTTTCCCATGAGAAATCTTGAGCCAACGGATCACCCCATGACACCTTCACCAACGATATTGTCTTGGACCTTAATCTTTGCTCTTTCCAATCCACAATCTGAGTTGGAGCAACTTCATAAGTAAGGTTAGGTTGTAGTTGAATGCGTTCAGGGTCCACAAAACGTGGATCTTGCTGTCCAAAACTCTTCTTCAATGAGGACACATGAAACACATCATGAACATCCCCAAAATAATCTGGCAAGGCCACTCTATAAGCAACAAGCCCAACCTTCTCTATGATCTGAAAAGGGCCAACATATCTAGGACTAAGCTTTCCTTTCTTACCAAAGCGCTTGACACCTTTCATAGGAGAGACTTTAAGATAAACCCAATCACCTTCTTCAAATGATAAGTCTCTTCTCCTTGTATCTGCGTAGCTCTTCTGGCGACTTTGCGCTTCAGCCATCTTCTTCCTGATAAGCTGAACTTGGTCCTTCATATCTTGGATTATCTCAGGCCCAATTACCTTACTCTCGCCGACTTCATCCCAACACAAAGGAGATCTGCACTTCCGTCCATATAAAGCCTCATACGGGGCCATCTGAATGGAGGAATGAAAACTGTTGTTGTAAGAGAATTCAATGAGCGGTAGGTGATTCTCCCAACTTCCTTGAAATTCCGTGACACAAGACCGCAGCATATCCTCCAGAGTCTGAATAGTACGCTCTGATTGGCCGTCTGTTTGGGGGTGATACGCAGAACTAAACTTCAACTTAGTGCCCAATGCTGCCTGCAAACTCTTCCAGAAACGGGACGTGAATCGTGGGTCCCTATCCGACACAATACTCTTGGGTATCCCATGCAAACGCACTATCTCCTTGACATATATCCGAGTTAACTTACCCAAAGAGTCAATATTATTAATAGGTAAGAAATGGGCACTCTTGGTCAACCGATCCACAATCACCCAAATTGAATTCTTTCCACTAGGAGTCCTTGGCAAACCCACAACAAAATCCATGGAAATATCGTCTCACTTCCACTCTGGAATTGGGAGAGGTTGGAGTCTACCAGCAGGTCTCTGATGCTCAGCCTTCACTTGACGGCATGTGTCACATTTTTCAATAAACAAAGCGATGTCCAGCTTCATTCCTTCCCACCAAAAATTTCTCTTTAAATCTCTATACATCTTTGTGCTTCCTGGATGAACTGAATAAGGAGCCGCATGAGCTTCTGCCAAAATCCGCTCTTTAAATTCAGAATCTCGGGGAATTACTCTATGTTCCCAAAACCGAAGAATATCATCCTTATCCAAGCTGTAATGCAAGGGTCCTCTAGACTTCCTGACTCTTTTCCTGATAGCCAACAATTCAGGATCCCTTCTTTGAAGAGTCTTCAATTCTTCAAAATCCACTACTCGGACATCCAAAACTGAAGATAATAATTCCTCTTGCTGAGAACTCTCGATAAGAAGTCTCCTCATTCCATAAAGAAGAGAGTCCAAATCTGATGACTCTGCTTCATCCACTTGTTGAGACTTTCTACTCAAAGCATCAACGACTAGATTTGCCTTTCCTGGATGATACTTGATCTCACATTGGTAGTCGCTAATCAGCTCTAACCACCGTCTCTGCCTCATATTGAGATTCTTCTGAGTAAACAGATGCTTCAAGCTCTTGTGGTCAGTAAAAACTTCACAGGCTTCGCCATACAAATAATGCCGCCAAATCTTTAGCGCAAAAACTATTGCCGCCAACTCCAAATCATGTGTGGGATAATTCCTTTCATGAACTTTCAGCTGACGAGATGCATAAGCTACAACCCATCCCTCTTGCATAAGAACGCATCCCAACCCGAAT
Organism: Juglans cinerea; assembly: GCA_961763995.1. Taxonomy (NCBI): domain Eukaryota; kingdom Viridiplantae; phylum Streptophyta; class Magnoliopsida; order Fagales; family Juglandaceae; genus Juglans; species Juglans cinerea. Next base: position 19,255,544 of record CAUIVZ010000008.1, read on the forward strand.
TTGGATGCATCACTAAAAATCACAAACGGCTTGTGTGGCTCCGGAAGTGCCAAAACTGGTGTCGTTGTCAATCTTCTCTTCAACTCTTGAAAACTTCTCTCACATTTGTCCGACCATACAAACTCAACATTCTTCCTTGTCAAAGCAGTGAGAGGTCCGGATAGCCGAGAAAAACCTTCCACAAATCTTCGATAGTATCCAGTAAGTCCCAAGAAACTTCGTATCTCACGAATTGTTGAAGGGCGAGGCCATGACAAAACAACTTCCACTTTACTAGGATCTACAGCCACCCCTTCTTGGGAAATCACATGCCCAAGAAACTTAACTTCTTCTAACCAGAATTCACACTTGCTTAGCTTAGCATACAACTGATGCTCTCTTAATTTCCCAAGTGCTAGACGAAGATGACAAGCATGCTCTTCCAAGTCTCGAGAATAAATCAGAATGTCATCGAGAAATACCACCACAAAAGAATCCAAAAATGGTCGAAACACCCGATTCATTAAATCCATAAAAGCGGCAGGAGCATTCGCCAACCCAAAAGACATCACTTTGAATTCATAATGCCCATACCTTGTTCTGAAAGCAGTCTTGGGCACATCCTTATCCCTTATCCTCAGCTGATAGTATCCTGATCTCAAGTCAATTTTTGAAAAGACAGCTGCTCCCTAAAGCTGGTCAAACAAATCATCAATCCTAGGTAGAGGATACTTGTTCTTAATAGTTACCTTGTTAAGCTCCCGATAATCTATGCACATTCTGAGCGTACCATCTTTCTTCTTGACAAACAATACGGGCGCTCCCCACAGTGAAGTACTCGGCTGAATAAATCCCTTATCGACCAATTCTTGCAATTGAATCTTCAACTCTTTTAACTCCGCCGGTGCCATGCGGTAAGGAGCCTTATGCACAGGAGCCGCCCCAGGTTCCAAATCAATAACAAATTCCATATCACGAACGGGAGGCAATCCAGGTAACTTATCCACAAACACATCGGGAAATTCTTCCACCACTGGAATTTCCACTAAAGATTTCTTCTCAGATGATGTAGACACGACTTGAACCAAAAAAGCATCCGCCCCACAAGATATATCTCTCTTAGCTTGAACTGCTGATATAATTGATGGTCTTGCCTTTAACTTACTTCCCACAAATTCTAAATAATCCTCATCCGAGAGTTGAAAACCAATTACTCGTCTTCTACAATCAATATTCGCAGAATAGCGATACAGCCAATCCATTCCCAAAATTATATCGAAACCAAGCAACTTGAATACAATCAAATCTGCATCCAGTGTCCTTCCACCAAAATCCAAAGGACAACCCAAAGCAACCTTGGAACAACACACGATCTCGCCATTGGGAAGAGCCACAACTAAGGATTGAGGTAGAGGTTCTGTAACCAAATTGCACATCCGTGCAAACGTGGCAGACACAAACGATTGGGACGCCCCAGAATCAAACAAAGTACAAGCATAAAAATCATATAGACGAACTCTTCCTGAGGCAAACACAACCACCAAACAAATTCAAAAAATCCAACCACACCAAACATTAAATCGAAATAAAACAGCTAAATACGTACCAGTAATTACCCCAGCGTCGTGGGTCTCAGGAGCCTCATAGTCCACATCACCAGGAGTCACTGCATAAACCCGGGCTTGTACCAATTGTCTCTGGCCGCCCCTTCCACCTCGACGACCTCCTCGCGCTCCTTGCTCACCTTGAACCCAACTAGGACACTCCCGAGCAAAGTGACCCGGCTGGCCACATTTATAACACTGAATTCCTCTTTGACCACAGTCGCCCTCATTGGCTCTACTACATCTAGGGCACACTGGAGTCCGGCCTCCTGCACGAACACCTGAGGTTGTCTGTGAACGGGCCCCAGTCCTCTGAACAAATTTATGTGGCGATCCAGAACTACTTCCTTCACCAAGATAACTCCGCCTCTTCTGCCCAGGAGGGAGCCTACTCCAAAACTATTTTCCCGCTCTGCAATGCTGGCTAAATCCACTAACTTCTGAAATTCCGTAATCTGAAGGCAAGCCACATGTCTGCGTATCTCGGGGCGCAGTCCCTCCATGAAACGCTCAACCCGCAATTCTTCGGTAGCAATAAGGTGAGGAGCGAACCGTCCAAGTTCCATGAACTTCCTTGCATATTGCTCAACAGTCGTGCCTCCTTGAACCAAATTATTGAACTCTCGTGCCTTTTGTCGCCTCACCGAAACAGGGAAGAATCGATCATCAAATTGTTTCTTAAACCGCTGCCAAGACACAGCAGCCAAGGACCCCAACTCCATCTATAAAAGTGGCCGCTTGGTCTCCCACCAATTTGCCGCTTCACCTTGCAACATATAGCTTCCATATAATACCCTCTGGGTCTCAGTGCATCCACATACTTCAAATGTTCTTTCCAGGTCTTGAATCCACCTCCTAGCTCGCATTGGATCCTCCTCCCCAGTAAAGGCATGAGTCCTATGCGTCAGGAAGCGCTCATAAGTGCACCCAACTTGGACCGCTCTATTTGGATCTACTTGAGGCGGTCGGAAATTCTGTTGTAGGAACTCCGTCATCCTATTCAACGCCCTCGCCATGGCATAATTTCCATCACCCCTGGGTAGCTCATCCTCAGGCACATCAGCTTGTCTTCTTGGTCTCACCATATTCCTGTCATAGAGCAATCTCCAACCCCGCTTAAATCCAGACAAAACCAAACTCAACCAAAAGCAACATAAAATACAATAAGATAAATTATATTTAAATAACATCAAATAACATAAAAATAAACTATCAATAAACCCATAAAATAAAATAAATAGCTTAACTTACCGCACTTAAAAATATTTTTAAAATAATAAAACAATTTCTGGTACTAACCTAAAGGACATGTGGTTTTACCCAAAGCCAATCAGCTCTGATACCACCTGTGGCGCCCCCAATCCCCTTATAGAAGTACACGGGGATCGAGACACCAGGATGGTGACATCACGGTCACACATCCCAACGAAGTGCCAGTGTGTGTACATGCAACGGTGTACAAATAAAATAACGCAGCGGATAGTCAACTAAGTACCAGAATTTAAACACAACTAAACATCAGTAGAGGTTTAAAAGTAGTTATACAGTCATCCAAAATAAAGTTAACACATGTCCCGAAAATACGATATGCAAAATAAAATAATAATAACAAGTGATCCCAGATCACTCCTCGGGCGGAGCCGTATCCTCAGGCTCGCCCTCCTCCTCCTCATCTGTATCAAAATCTGCGTTACCACAAAAGGGTACCGCAGGTAAGTATAACCCAAATAATCCTCAAGAAATAAAATGCATTTAATGCAACCAACATGCATGCATATGATGAAATATGCATTTTTCACAAAACATCATTTTCCCCGAAAATGACAATTTCCAACACACGCCAAAGTCTCATTGGCCCGAAAATAATCCGTAAAATATTTTCCCAGAAAATGGTTTACACAAAATCCACGCACACTATTTTTCCAGAAAATAGCCAATTTAATCCTTTATTAACCTATGCACCATGGCCTCCCCTAGGGACCATCCGCACGTCCTGGCTTCGTAGTGATGCTCGGTTCCGCGCCCAGCGCGTACGTAGCCAAGCATCCTCTGGTCCGATCCTATCATCGCCCAGCGACAATCCAGGGGACGTTACTCAGTTTATTCCGCTCCCGAGTAACCAGAGGAGCTCCACCGAGATAATACCCCATCTCGGCTTGGGGTCGTGATACACACGCACCCAAAGATATTCTCACATAAAATCATAATTTTCCAAATCACACATGAGCATGAATGCACTACACGAAAACCCAATTTTCTTTACAAACATGATCATGCATGAAATAATGAGATGTACATGTACCAACACAAATCCACAACCATCAATATCCAAACCAATCAAATCCAACCAACCAACCCAATCACCAATCCAACTGACTCCCGTACTCCTCGGACTCAGTCCGGCAAAACCAATCATCAGATTAAATATAGTGAAATGTGTTAGTGTAAAAATACATTAAATTCACAAGAATTCTTTGGAGAAATACTTACAGTGCAATATAATAATTTCCGGAGGCTCACGAAGCTGCAAGTGGTGATGTCTGAGCAACACCACAGTGTAAAATACACTGTGGCCGTGGGTTACAGATCCTCACTTTTCGACGAAGACAAACGAAGACCCAAAAATGGTAGGGTAGGGCCTAGAGAGGTCGGTGAAGCCAATGGTGGGGGTGGTTTGCCGTGGGTGGCGGCGCAAGGGGCGGTTTTAAGGCCAAAAAGTCGAAATCGAAAATGTACTTGGTGGGGCTTCACCGGTGACGGATCGGAGCTGGGGTTGGGTCCATTGGGTTGCCAAGAGGTCGGGGATGAAGTGGTAGGAAGATGGTGGCCACTGGCGGCGCAACGGCGGAAAGAGTGCCGTGGCTTCGTGGGTCTCGAGGGGGCTAACGGCGGCACGAACGGAGGTGAGATTGGTGGGGTAGGACGGCCGGCGGTAGGGGAATGCAAGGGACGGGGCGGTGTCGACCACCACCGACGGACGGTGGCGCTGGGAGGGGACGAAAGAATCGGGCGGAGGAGAGGAGAGAGAGAGAGATCGCGCGGGAGAGAAAGAAACTGAAGGAAAATAAGGAGAAAAAGAAAAAAGGGAGGAAAAGAAAAGGAGAGGAAAGAAAAAGAGGGGAAAAGAAATGAGGTCCAATCCTCATAACTTGGGTCACAAAAATGATCCAACGGAAACGATTTTAAAACCACAAGTTAAATGAAATAATTTAAATGTAATGATAAAGTCAATTTGAAATAATTAAATCCCACAGTAATTAATTTAAATATTAAAAGAAATTTAAATGCATAACAATAAATAAATATTAAGAAAGCACATAAAAATAATTTTCACCAAATTAAAATCATAGAAATAAACTCGCTAAAAATCCGACCAATTTTAAAATAAGAGGATAAATTTTTGAATAAATAAAAATAATCCTTCAGTAAAAATGCACTAAAATACGGGGTGTTACACCAGTGTGCGGAGGCCAGGCGGCCCTGGGCTGGGCAGTGGAGGATTCGGCGTGGGGGTGGAGTCATGCAGTGCAATCCGTGAGGGAGAGGGTGGAGAGAGAGAGCTGGGGGAAAAGTGAGGAAGAAAGAGAGGGGGCCTGGGTATTTAACTCAGTCTCTTTGTCTGGGGATCCACGTAACGGTCTAACGATAGATCTCAAACACTGATTTAAAATTTATAAACATTAACTTAATTAAAAGTATTAAAAGTAATAAAATAGAATATTATTTAAACTAACTTTAGTTTATAAAATAATATTCCTTCACCATTAATAAAATAATGAAGTCTCACTTAACATATTTAAGAGAATAAAACCATTTAATTAATAAAAGCTTTCAACATAATTTAAATCTCATAATATCTAAAATAGTTGAAATCATTTTAATAATGATATTAAAATGATTTCTGACAATTATAATATTTTTGGAGCTCTTCAAGGATATTATGATTGTCGTATTTAAAATCAACCTTAATTCAATAACACTGAAAATACTCCTTATAAATATTTTCAGCACATTTAAAACACTGTGCGTGCCCTAGAAGTCACACGATATCTTTTGAAACACGTCATCGTGGTTCGACACACACGACGAGTCTCGCAGTCGCTAGATAGAAAGGGCAAACAATTTACATAATCTCTACCCTCAGAATTTCCTTATGTCAGAAGGAAGGAGCGGGGTGTTACACATTTAGACTGTGTGGAGAATAACTATTAGCAGGTCAGAGCTCATGGCTCATTTCCTGCGCTTTAAACTTCGTGGGTTGGCACTTATAGGTTAGCAGAGCCCGAGGGCCCTGCTCCCTCATCAACGTGTTTCCTCCTTTTTCTTTTGCACAAAGCTCGGCAAGTCATTTAGACTGCATGGAGAATAGCTGTTAGCAGGTCAGAGCTCATGGCACGGCTCTTGTGCTTTATACTTCGTGGGTTGGCACTTATAGGTTGGCAGAGCCCGAGGGGCCCTGCTCCCTCACCAACGCGTTTCCTCCTTTTTCTTTTGCACGAAGCTCGGCAAGTCATTTAGACTGCGTTGAGAATAGCTGTTAGCAGGTCAGAGCTCATGGCTCGGTTCCTGTGCTTTTATACTTCGTGGGTTGGCACTTATAGGTTGGCAGAGCCCGAGGGCCCTGCTCCCTCACCAACACGTTTCCTCCTTTTTCTTTTGCACGAAGCTCGACAAGTCATTTAGACTGCGTTGAGAATAACTGTTAGCAGGACAGAGCTCATGGCTCGGTTCCTGCACTTTATACTTCGTGGGTTAGCACTTATAGGTTGGTAGAGCCCAAGGGCCCTGCTCCCTCACCAACTTGTTTCCTCCTTTTTCTTTTGCATGAAGCTCGGCAAGTCATTTAGACTGCGTTGAGAATAGCTGTTAGCAGGTCAGAGCTCATGACTCGGTTCCTGCGCTTTATACTTCGTGGCTGGTCTCAAGATCAGGCTTAAATGACTTGGGCTGTTTCAGAGGAACATAGTAACACAACAGTTTTATACAAAATACTTCCTTAAGTGCTCCGCATTCCAGGGGTGTGGCAGCTCGTTCTCTTCATGGTCCTTCAGCCGGTATGAGCCAGGTCTTACAGTCGCCGCTACCAGGTACGGTCCTTCCCACTTGGGACCCAGTTTGCCCTCATCTTGGGTCGTGACTCCCATATGCTTTAAGACCATATCGCCTATTTTGAAGTTATGAGGTCGAACTCATTTGTTAAAATACGACTCAACTCTTCGTTTGTTGGCTGCCACTCCGCTTACAACATCCTCCCTTCTTTCTTCCATTAAATCTAGACTTTCCCTCAGCCATTTGCTCAATTCGGGTCATATTGTTGCACCCTGTACGTGGGTATGGCCACATCTGCAAGTATCACAACTTCCGTTCCATAGACCAGGGAGGAAGGTGTTTCTCCTGTTGGGGTTCTCACTGACGTCTGATAGGCCCACAACGTGCTTGTGAGTTCTTCAGCCCATTCCCCTTTCTGTGCTCCCAGTTTCTTCTTTAAGATGTTGAGCAGCGTCTTGTTGGTTGCTTCTACCTGACCGTTGGCTTGCAGGTGTCCTGGAGAGGAGTACTTGGCTTTGATCTTGAGCTCCGAGCACCATTCTCGATAGTGCGAACAATCAAATTGTTGCCCATTGTCAGAGATGAAGCTTTGGGGAATACCGAAACGACAAATTATGGATTTCCAGAGGAAATTTGTTATTGACCGAGCTCTGATTGTCGCTAAAGCTTCCGCCTCTACCCACTTGTTAAAGTAGTCTACTTCTACTACGATAAATTTTACCCCTCCTTTGCCCGCTGGGAGGGGACCGATAAGATCCAATCCCTATTGGGCAAAAGGCCACTGGGCAGTGACAGAAGTAAGTTTTGCAGGAGGACAATGAGGTATGGGGGCGTTTTCCTGGCATTTAAGGCATTTCAGGGCGAACTCGTCGGCGTCCTTGTGGGCATTAGGCCAGTAGTATGGGTTCGCAATGCCAATGCCCTTCCGCTTGCGTGATTGCCGCAGACCCCTTCATGGATTTCAGCCAACACGTACTGAGCCTGCTCGGAGGAGATGCACCTTAACAGAGGCTCGGCGTAGCCTCTTTTATACAGAATTGCCTCTACCAATGTGAATCTGATTGCCCAGTTTCTAACCTTTCGGGCTTCCTCCTGATCATCTGGCAGAATTCCCTCTCGAAGAAACCTCAAAATATCCGTTGCCCATTCCGGGGTCTGTTGGACCTCAAAATATCCGCAGCTATATCAACAGTCCGGGTGACCACATGGTCAGGAAGCGGGACCTCTTCTTGCCCTAAAGCTGCCTTAGCTAGCCGATCTGCTTCCTGGTTAGCTCCTCTAGGGATCTGATGGATGGCAGAATACTGGAAGTGATCCCTCTCTTCTCTAACTCGTTGAAGATATCTTTTCAGATTTTCTCCCTTCGTGAGGAACTGTCCGGTCACCTGCCCCACCACTACCTGCGAGTCAGCTTTTACTTCAACTTCTGTGGCGCCATGGGACCTGGCAATCGTTAGTCCCGACAGGAGCGCCTCATATTTTGCTTCGTTGTTGGTGACCTTGAATCCGAGTTTGAGCGCTTAATCGAATCTCTCACCCGAGTCTGCCACGGCTTGCCCAAGGGAGCAACGATCACTTCTTCACGGAAATTCGAGAATTCGGCTACAAAGTCTACTAGAACCTGTCCTTTTATCGACGTTCGGGGGAGGTATTCGATTTCTAACACACTTAGCTCAATCGCCCAACTAGTCATTCAGCCTGAGATATCAGGTATCAGGTTTCTGCAATATCTTCCTCAGGGGGACATCGGTTTGGACCTTCATTGGGTGAGCTTGGAAGTAGGGCCTCAACCGCCTGGCGGTGATTACTAATGCAAAAGTAAGCATTTCTGTTAGGGGATACCTGGCTTCTGAGCGTCGAAAAGCTCTGCTAATGTAATAAATTGGGCGTTGAACCCATGCCTCTGTTCAGGTTAACACAGAGGACACCGCATTGGGTGACACCGCCATATACACAATCAGGCTTTCTCCTAGGGTGGTTTGGCTGAGCAGCGGCAGATGAGTCAGGTACCCCTTCAATTCGTCAAAGGCTCTTCTATAGTCTTCATCCCATTCCCATGCCTTTTCGAGGACATTGACGAAAGGAAGGCACCGGTCGGTTGATCAGGCAATGAAACGGCCCAGGGCAGCTACCCTCCCAGTCAACTTCTGAACTTCGTTGATGTTCCTCGGCAGAGGCATATCCATGATGGCCTTGATCTTTGCGGGATTAGCCTCGATTTCTCGATCCAAAACCATGAAGCCCAAGATCATCCCTGATTCCACCCCAAAGGCGCATTTATGCTGGTTGAGTTTCATTTTGTATTTTTTTAGCACCGTAAAGGTCTCGCGGAGATCGTCGAGATGCTGTTTGGCCTTCTTGCTTTTAACCAACAGATCGTCTACGTAGACCTCCATATTCCTCCAGATCTGGTTCTTGAACATTCTGTTGAGCAGGCGTTGGTATGTCGCTCCCACATTTTTGAGACCGAATGGCATCTCCGTATAGCAATAAAGTCCTCTATCAGTGATAAATGTTGTTTTCTCTTCTTTGCCAGGGCTCATTCTTATTTGATTGTAACCAGAGTATGCATCCATAAAGCCGAGTAACGAGTGCCCAGCCGACGAATCTACTATCAAGTCAATTCTTGGGAGAGGAAAACTGTCCTTCAGACATGCTTTGTTCAGATCGGTGAAATCAACACACATCCTCCACTTCCCACTCGCCTTTTGACCAGTACAACATTAGAGAGCCATTCGGGATAGTAAACTTCCTGAATGAAACCCACAGCGAGGAGGCGTTCCACTTCCTCAGCTATAGCTGCGTATTTCTCCGCACTGAAACTGCGGCGCTTCTGTTTGACCCCCTTCGCGTCAGGATCTACGCGCTGGTGCTCTATCACCGACCCATCGATACCTGGAATTTCCTCATGGCACCAAGCAAAGACATCGCAATGGTCCAGAAGCAGTTGTTTCATGGACTGACTCAGTTCTTCTAACATTCTGGACCCCATTCGTGCAGTCCGCTCCGGGTCTCCAGAATCCATCGACACCAAGACTAAGGGTTTGTCAGGCTTTGCTTGTCTTAGCGCTTCTTCATCCCTCACTTCACAGTCAAGCTCCGTCACCACCGAAGATGGCGGCTGGGCGACCTCTTCAATTCTCGTCTGCATTCATTTCTTTTTGTTTCCCTCCTCTTGCTCTTGTCCTGTCCGAGCGGGTGGCGCTGATTCGGTAGCCTGCTCGGGGCTCGATTGTAGAGTCTGTATGGTTACTGCCTCTGACTTCATCTCCCTGGTGTAGCAGTCCCTCGCGTTCTGCTACTCACTTGCATCTCTCCTACCCCGTACACGGTTGGAAATTTCACTTTTAGGTGGTACGTGGAAGTGACAACCTTCATTTGGTTCAATGACGGTCTCCCAAGTATCACATTGTACGAGAAAGGGGCCTTGACCACCAAGAAGTCAACCATGAGAGATGTGGTCTTGGGAGCCGCGCCTACTAGTACGGACAGAGCGATCACACCAGCTGGCTAGATGGTATCCCTTGTGAAGCCTTTAAGGGGCGTTGGTGCCGGCTGTAACCGATTGGGAGAAATTCCCATTCTGCTGAAAGCTTTCTAAAAGAGGATGTCTGCGGAACTGCCATTGTCGATCAATATCCTCCTGGTTCGGTAGTTGGCTATCTGTGCTATCAATACCAGCTCGTCGTCATGAGGTCAAAATAACCCCTCCCCGTCCTCTTCACAGAACATTATCAATTGTTCCCTGGAAGGGTCTCTGCGGTGTGGCCGCTGGGTGGAGAACACTTCTTCGTACCTGTCCTTCCTCGCATGGGCCTTCCGAGCTAAGGAAGTTGCTCCCCCTACATACCCCCCGGCTATGGTGTTGATCTCCCCTATGGGGGGTTCTTCCCTTATCTAATTTCCTCAATGCGGGCCCCTTTTACGAGGGTTTGTAGTTCTTCTCCTTTCGGGACTTACATTATTCCTCCAGGCATGGTCCTGGCTCTTACTAACTGGGCTGCAGCTCCTACGGTTTGGATCTCATCTTCCCCAAATGGGACTTTTGTCCCGGCTTCTCTACACGGGGCTCTAGTCTCGGTTTCTCCAGGAGTAAGGGAGGTATCCTCATTGTGAATCACTTCTTTTATTACTGCGTTGTTCGGTTTAGGTCTCCGGATCATCAGATCTTCCCCATTTAGTATAATAGTCTTGAGTGTTGTGCCCACTGCTCCTATGAAAGGAACAATATTTGGGTTGGACCAGGCCCTATTCTTGTTCCTCTTGTCAACTCAAGTCTTCTTCCACTTCTACCGCGAAGCTAGAGTGCAAGCGTGGGCCATGCTTCCCCTTGCCTTCGACTTCGTGAGCTCGTTTCTGGCGGGCTCCTCGGTCAAGCTCTCGATGCCGCTCTATCGCTTTCTTGTCTGCTCTTTCCAAATCCAACTTCCTAGGCGCTGTCAGTGCTTGGAGTGTGTCTTCCTCATTTATGGAACCGTCTGCCTGGTCCAATAACTCCCTCAAAGTTGACGGTGTCTTGCAAGCGATTTCTGCCATGAACGAACTGCAAGGCTAGACTCCCCCTAATAATGCCGCCAAAGTGATCTTTTCATCTTGGTCGTCCATTGTCATTCGTTCCCTGTTAAAGCGTGAGAGGTATGATTTAAGGCTCTCGTTATCTCTCTGCTTAACAGTTAGCAGATAGGCGGCCGGCCTCCTCCTCGTCTGGCTGGCCATAAACTGCATTAAGAACCGACGTGCTAGTTCGTTGAAGCTATTTACAGTTCCGGGTTGCAAGGAAATAACCCACATTCGTGCTGCCCCCTTTAAGGTGAGAGGGAATGCCCTGCATGCTATCTCACTGGGGAAACCGTGGAGAGTCATGTGGGCTTTGAAGGTCTCCCAATGCTCCAACGGGTCCTTGGTCCCGTCATACTCTTCCATCTGAGGGACCTCAAACCTTGGTGGTATTGGTACTGCCAGGATCTTGTTGTTGTATGGTAGTTTAGCATTAGTGAGCAGCTGATCCACCATGGTGGGTTGACCTATCCGCTTTGCCACTTCCATTTGGATTTGTAGGTTTATTTTACGTCGTTCTTCCTCTGCGGTGACTGGGTTAGGTTGGGGGTGGTCCCCTGAATGATGGCTCTGTTGATGTGCTTCTATTTCTTCTACATTTCTTCGTAACGCAATGTTCTCCTGCCGGAGAGTCTCCATATCTGCCATGAGCTTCTGTATCGCCTCGTTTTGCTAGTTAAAGCTTGTTTCGACTGCTTCAGACTACATTCTTTCACGCTGTGAATGCTGGGAGCGGGTTGTTGCTGGCATACAAAAGACACGCTAGTTATGGGACAACCAAGATCCCACAGACGGCGCCACTGTTGATGCCGTGTTTCAAGGGCCTGGGCAACTTCTCACCCCTGGTATCCAAGTACGATCCTGCACAGTCAAAGCGGAGAGGGGACCTCGAGGTCCGTTAATCCTCCAATGCTTAAGTCAGTGTCTAGAGGGGAAAAAGTAAAGAAGGGAAGCAAGAACCATAGACAAGGGTGACAATATTTTTCTTATTACCTTATTTGTCGTTGGGTTGACCCTTATTTATAGTTACCGTGTAGGATTTCCCCATGGCAGGGCGTTGGGTAGTGTGGGGCGATTCGCCCTGTGTATTTCATTACCGAGCAACTTTCACGTCATTCTCTCATCGAGCAACGATGGCCCCGGGCCTTCTCTGTGCACTGCTCTGGTCTTGGGCTGCATTCAATGCTGCACACTCTGCGCCCTAGGATGCTGGTAGGACCTCATGTGTTGTAGCCCATGGCCAAGCCACTAGCCATGTGGAGACAAGGCTAGATAGCCCCAAAACAGCCTCATGTGCATATCAGCCACATGCCAACAGCCATGCTAGCCATGCCAGCCATGCACATGGCCCATGCCATAGGCTAGCCTAGCCCACCCATGGGCTCATGCATATCATGGGAAACTTGACCCATGTCAACTATGTTACTTTTTATTATTTATTTTTATTTAATTATTTATTTTTCAAGGGACCTATTGGGGGTTTCCAAGGTGTAATCCTTATAAATAGGACCCTTAGGCTTTGCATTTCTATCTTTTGAACCTCTAGCAAATTCCCTAAGTGGGTAGACTTGTTCTTGAGATCACCCTTCGGTGCTAGGCACTTGGGTTTTTTGGGTGCAATTCGTGAATCCCAAAGAGAGGATCACACCTTGCAATTCATGAATAGGTGTGGTTCAATTATCTTGTTCTTGCAACTTGGTGCAATTCGTGAATCCAAGTTGTGTTATATTTGTTTTGTCAAGTTTATCAATATAAGAGGTTTATTTCATCTATGTGCAATTCATGAATCATAGTGGAATTGACTATCTTTTTATCATTTGTTCCTCGTGTTCTTGATTTGTTCTTTGTGTTCATCCCTTATCTATCCTTGTTCATATATGTTTTCCATCATGTCTTTGCATATCTAAACACCCATATAAACCATAAAAAGAGTCATCATATTTCCTTGTTGAGTCATTCATCTTTGTGCATTCTTGACTTGGTGGAGAAATTGTTCATCATTGTGTTCTTGAATATTCATAAGTGTCCATTCATATTGATTCATTCATTTGATCGATTTCATACCAATTTCGACCACCCCATTGTGTTTGTCATCCTTTCCATAAATTTGTCATCTTTTCCATAAGTGTGTCAACTTTCCATATTTGATTTGCCTCTTCAAACCCTAGCCTAGCCAAAACACACTTTTCCCATTGGTGCAAAGTCCTATTCAGCCACTACTTGCCTTAGTGGGACTTGACCTAGCCGACCACATCCTTAACCTAAGTCCAAAACCCTAATCCTTGACCTAGCCGCCCACCATCACTATCCAACACCAAACCCTAAACACAAGTGGCGCCAACCCTAGTGATTCCATCTTACCATCTTTGTCACCTTCCATAAATAGCCCCATCATCCACATAAGCCCTAGCCGCCCACCTCAAAGCTCTATAAGGAAACCCATTTTTTTTAGGAGTCTTGCCTCCATCATCCATTGACCTAGCCATCCATCAAGAGTCCATCTTGAGTCAACTTCCTTAATCTTAGGAAATTTGATTCAGTCCAATCATATCCCAAAATTCTCTCCATCTTCTTACCATATTCAAATTCAAAATTCAAAATTCAAAATTCAAAATTTAAAACTCAAAATTCAAAATTCAAATTTGAATTTGAATTCAAAATTCAAATTCAAATTCAAACTTCCCTCTTCACTCAAAGATTCCTTCCATCTTACAAACTTTCCAAATTCATTCCCAAACCCTAGCCTCACTCTTCTATCTCATTTCCAAACCCTAGAATCATCCTAAACTCCAACCCTAAGCCAATTCTTGCAAATCTCGAAATCCATCCTAGCCACCTCACAAAACTCTAGCTAGACTTCACCTTACCTACCCTAATCACTATCCAAGTGGCCCAAACATTAAGGGTAACCCTTAAGCCATTCTCATTGCATCAAACACCCATAATCCTAAGCCAATCTTCAAAGACCACACCAACCTTCATTCTACCATAGCCCACAACAACCCAAGTTGCCTCCAACCCGAACCCTAACCTCATCTCATCCATTCAACCATTGCCTCCATCATCTTGGCACCTCGCTCAAGATCAAGTCTAGTCACCCACATTGATTTGCCTTAGCCTAAATACTTAGCCTACCCAAATACACCATCATCCCATCACTCAAACACCATTCTTTTGTGGAAAGCCAAGCAAGTGGCTAGAACACTCGGTCACCATCATCACCAAGACTAGTTGTGGACCCTTAGTGTTAGGGACAAGACCGGGGTCCCTAACAGATGCATTTAATGCGACGTGGCCTCTGCTCCGTATCCCCTCCATTTTGTGATGCATGTCATAGTCTTCTTTCTTTTTTCCATAGTCATCCTCCAGATCTCCTGCCCCAAACCGATCACCCTGTCCATGTTCTAGTCTGGGCTTTTACTTTCCTTGCCCGGGCTTAGGTGACTAGGCTGGGCCCCATTGTCGGCCCAACTCCTGCAACGAACCCTCCCTACTATCCTAGGCCCAAGCCCAAGGTAATATTTTTTTCCCCATCACACTAACAATATCTCATCTCATCTCAACTTACTATCCAAATGAACCCTTAGTAACAAACTAAAGATAAATACAAGGAATTCATAAAAATCAAGACCATAGAAATATACGGCCGGCACGTAATATAAATACGACACGTAAAGTAGTCCGCATGAGAATGCATTTTATTCCATGAAGATTTTGCATTGGAATTAATTATGCCAATATATAACTTTTCAAAAGAAAAACCCCAAACTTATTGACTAATTACGTTTTTTATTTTATTTATTTATTATTTTTTTTCTGAATTTCCTTATTCTTGGAAAGAATTGCGGACCACGAAAGGATTAGCCAGGACTTCTTCCATTTATATGAAAAGGAAAATTTCAGAACCTCTGACCTTTGAAAAGTCCTTCTAGAGATTAATGATCAGTGCATTATGTAAAATATAAATCCTTATGCAAACTTCAAATCGATATATTATATATATATATATATATATATATATATATATGAGAAATTTTATATAGAAGCTTTATAGGCCACATGACACATTCACTTAATCAATATATTATTTGTCATTTTCGCTCTTCTATCCTAATGCCTAAATATGCGTATGTTTAAATATATTAAAATGACATAAATGACAAATTACATGTTGGTCAATTAGAGATGTGTGGTGTAAAACTTCATTATAAATATATATATATATATATATATAATTTGTAAAAATGCTTTGAGATGACTTTCTCCTATTTGTTTTTTTAAGCATTCTAGAAGCCATATAAAACTCATCATGATTTCAGTAATAATAAGCACAATCATTTTCATAAGAAAAACTCTACTCATCATTCATTTTCTCATTATCCCATAATGTTGAATTAAATGATAGGTTCACAAATGAAATATAATAAATAATTCAATCATCTAATGCCAGTACATTATGGGATGATAAGAACATAGATGATAAGTAGTATTACTCTTTTCATAATCACGATTTAAAATAAAGGTATTTTTGCAAGACGATAATATTTTTATAATTATTTTATAAAAATTTCATTTATTTAAAACATGATTATAAAAAGGCCGGTTGTGTATTTATCATTTTACTAACTTTTAATAAGATTGATGAAAGTGAAAGATCCATGCACACGGAATTACGCTTCAAACGTACATGTCAAAATCCTAATTAGCAAAGGCAGAGATTGTTGATCTCTTTGAATAACCATCGTAAATAATAAATATAGATAATTCAGCAAAGAAATGATTTATAATTAAATACTATTTTAAACTTAATTATACTACACGTACCGGGTTAGTTTGAAATTAAGATGGTAATCCCTTCAAAATAAAAAAGAAAGAATGGGCACCCGGATTGGACCGAACTTTTTGTCAGGCTATTGGTCTCTTGTTTTGTTTCTGAAAAGTCATAGAGTAAGACATCGATTTCTTAATAAAATCATCATTTTTCAATATTATTATTATTTTAATGTTTGAAAAAATTGAATTATTTATTATATTTTGTATGAAAATTTAAAAAAAATGTAATGGTGGAATGAGATGATATCAGATGAGGTTAAATTTAGAATCAGATCGTGATCACATTTTCAAAGGCTGAGCTTTGACTATTCCACCGCATGGCTAAGGTGGGTTTTGGATAATGAGATGAGATGAAATGAAATGGTTTTAGATGAAAGCTAAATAAAATATTATTAGAATATTATTAAAATATGTGAATGATTGAGATAGTTTTGGTATCCAAATTAAACCTTAAGTACGTAAATTTCCACGTACAAGCTGCATGGTACGTAATTAGTGTACAGCTCGTGTTTTGACCCCATATTAAACTATAATGTTTATTTAAAAAATAAACCGACATTACGGTCGTGAAATCTAAAACATGCATGATCACGCAGGTGGATCGATATATATATATCGAAGGGTCCAAAATTAATTAGCCCAATGCATGCAAGACAATTAATCTGCTAAATAAAAGTACGTATGTGGCGCCCCCGACCCCATGTACGGGAACACGAGAATCGAGACATCCAGATAATGACAACACGGTCACGCATCTCAATGATAGTGCCAAGTGTGTGTACTTGCAATAGTGTACCATAACAACGCAGCAGATAATTTAAGTAAGTCAACTAAATACCAGAATTTTAAACACAATTTAAAAATCAGTAAAAGTGGTTTTAAAAGAGTTATAAAATCATTCCGAATAAATATAATACAAGTCCAAACCAAATACGAGTGATCCCAAAATCACTCCTCGGAAGGAGCCAAATCCTCAGGCTCACCCTCAGCTTCATCTACATCAAAATCTGTGTTACCATAAAACGGTACCGCAAGTAAGTAAGATCTAAACAACTCACGAGATTAAAATGCATTAATGCAACCAACATACATGCATATGATGAAGTATGCATTATTCTCAAAACAACATTTTTCCCGAAAATGAACATTTACCAACGCACGCCAAAATCCCATTTGGCCCAAAAAATAACAATCCGTCATTTTTCTAGAAAATGACCCATACAAAATCCATTATCCAAACTTACGCTATTTTCCCAGAAAATAGCCCATTATCCAATTTTAACCATATGCACCATGATCTCCCCTAGGGACCATCCACACACGCTCCCTACGCCACATCACGGGTAACGACTGTGCGTGTGACTTCGTAACGAGCGATGCCCAGTTCCGCGCCTAGCGCGTACGTGGCCATGCATTCTCTAGCCCCTGCCAGTAGAGGGGCCACGGAGTCGGCACGAGAGCGTTACCATCCCATCCGATCCTGTTGTCGTCCAGCGACAACCCAGGGGACATCACTCAGTATATTCCGCTCCTGAGTGACCAGAGGAGCTCCACCGAGATAATGCCCAATCTCGGCTTGGGGTCGAGATACACACGCACCCAAAAATCATTTCTCACATGAAAACCCAATTTTCAATAAACACATGAACATGAATGCAATTACACGAAAATCCAGTTTCATTTACAAACATGATCATGCACGCAAATATGCTATGTATATGAAACGACGCATTATCCAACCAACAATTCAACATAGCCCAAACACACAAACAACTTCATCCACCAATCCATCTGACCCCCTTACTCCTCGGACTCAGTTCGGCAAACCAACTAGATCACAGTGAAATGAGTTAGTGCAAAAATATATTTAAATCATGAAAGTTCTTTGGAAAAATACTTACAATGCTGTTTTATAATTTACGAAGGATCACGGAGTTGCATGAAGTGGCAACACAGCAACAAAAAAATTGCCAAATGCACTGTGGCCGTGGGTCTCAAAACCTCACTTTTGAACGGGTACAAACGAAGACCCGAAATTGCTAGGGAAGGGCTTAGGGATGTCGGTGAAGCTAATGGTGGTGGTGGTTGGGCGTGGGTGGTGGCGTAGAGGGTAGTCGAAGACCACAAAACCTAAAACGGAAATGCTGATGAATGTGCTTCTCTGGTGACAGATCGAAGTTGGGGTTGGGTGCATTAGGTTGCTAAGAGATCGATGATGAAGTGGTGAAGAAATGGTGGCCGGAGGTGGCGCGACGGCGGCGCTGGAGCGAAGAGAAGGCTGCGGCTTAGAGTTACACGTAGGTGCTAACGGCGGCGCGAAAGGGGCTGGGATTGAAGAGGGGTGGTCACCAGCCGGTGGGGAAGCTAATGGGAGGGGCTGTGTCAGACATGGTGGTGCGCGACGATGGGCTGGGTGGAGTAGAAGAAACGCACGGGGAGAGAAAGAAGGAGGGTGGCTTCGCACGCGGGAGAGAGGAGAGAGAGAGGAGAAAAGAAAATGAGGGAAAAAGAAAAGAAAGAGAGGAAAAGAAAAAAAGAAAAAGAAAAAGTGAGGGAAAGAAATGAGATCCAATCCTCATAACTTGGGTCACAAACTGATCCAACAAAAATTATTTCAAAACAGTAAGTTAATTAAAATAATTCAAACGTTGTGATTAAATGAAAATAAAATAATTAAATCCAACAATGAACTAATATAAAATAAAGAGAAATTTAAATGCATAACAATAATTAATATTAAGAAAATACATCAAAATAATTTTCACAAAATTAAAATCATAAAAATAAACCAACTAAAAATCTGATAAAGTTAAAACAAGAGAACTAATATTTAATTTAATAAAAATAATCCTTCAATAAAAATACACTAAAATACGGGGTGTTACAACGTACGATCATGACAATTATATATATGGCCTCGTTTTGAGAAACTATGGCTTGAATTGGTGAGCCTGAACTGGTTTTGCTGTTGGTTTTGTTTTGGATAGAGACTCCAGGCCCGGTTGGGTGTTTGTCTTCATTTTACACCAACAAATCACACGTAAGAGATATAACAAATTACAATATACATTTGCAATATTTTTTTTACAACTGTACGTTTGATCTTTTCCCCTCACCCCGAACCCATTCATCTGCCCTCTCTCTCTTCGCTCCTCTCTCGTCACTCGTTGATCTCCCTTTCTATCCCTACTCTATCTTTCACTAAACAAAAATACTGAATACAGTCGCCCAACGTAACTGCTGGGGAGTCGGCTGCCAACGTGGAAAAATAAAAACGGTGCGTTTCATAACATATGAAGCTTTCCAATACGCGACCTCCCTCTGTTCGTCTTCCCACAGACGAACACAGAGTCCCTTGGAGCCTCTCTCCCGCATCCAATCTCTCGACCTTGAAAGCAAAGCAAATGGATTTCTGATTTCTTTTCAAAATGAAATCGTTTGCGCAGAAGTTTTATTTATGGCACTACCTCTGCTGCTTTCCAGGTTGGTTTTGTCCCCATTAATTATCATCTAAGATTTTTTCTTCGCCAAAGGATATTTTGTCTGTAATACCCATTTAGTTTTTACCTTACCTTCTATTCCTTTCTAATATAACCATGTTCTTCGCAAGAAAAGTAGAAGAAGATTCAGTCACCTTGATTTTCTTTGCAAGGAACTGGATTCCTCGTGAGTATTTTACTTTGTTTTACATCATGGGACACTACTTCGGTGTTTTTCTTCTGATCTTGCTAGCTCATATATGGCAAGTACTGCATACTGCAGGCACTCACGGCAGAAATGCCAGCTTTAGCATCCAGCTTCATGGGCAAGATCCCTCAATTCAAATTCAACACCAACATTATGGGTTATCCATTAAAATAAATAAACAAAATATCCTCCACCATAGTCAATGAACCCACAATCTAAATTTTATAACCAAAAGACTGGATTTTTATTAGGGAAATATCTCATAGACTCCCAAAATAGATTTCCATCAGATTCTTTGGATAGAACCCAGAAAAAAAAATGGAAATAAGAAATTCTAAGACCCTAGAACACCCAGTCTTGAGCCCAATGACAGAAGAAGAAAATAAACAAAGAAAAAACCTTTGGAGTTCTATACAAATCCACAAATTGAGCCAGAGAAGAGCCACGGAGTAGAAAAATAAAACCAAACTGAGCAGGAGAAGAACCACAGAGCAGTAAAAATAAACCACAGAGAAGAACAAAACCCATGAAGACAAAGACGAAGACGAGACCCACATGAAGACGAAGACCAAAACCCACCAAACCAGAAACCACACACCCGAGACCCATGAAGACCAAAATGCTCACTTGAAGACGAAGACCCTCACCCACAAAGATCACCTCTTCGAATAGCTCGTGCACTATTTTGATCTCTGAACTTTTTTTCTTTCACATTTCTATTTCCTAAGCTGGATCTATTTTCATCTGTTTTTTGTTTTCTTTTTTCCTTTATGTGGCAAGTTGACGTGGCAAGCGACTCCCAATGGTTGCATCTCCCGACTGTACATAGAAGGACTGTTGCACCAAACAATAAAATTGTAACACGTGTTGAACTTATTGAAGTTACAGTAGGTGCACATCAATTCTCCCCTCTCGCTTTTTCCTTTTTCCTTTTTTCTTCTCCCTTCTCTCTTTCTTCTTCCCCCCAAAGCGCTCCCTTGAACCCAGTTTCTCATCAAGCTCTCTCGTCAATTGATAAATTAGAGTGGCAATTGTCGAATCTAAAGGCTGGTGGAAATAATTAAACAAAAAGCAAGTTCAAGATCTTTTCTCAGCAGCCAAACAGAAATAGATCCCATATTTTCTCACCATCCAAACAACAATACATCTTCTTAGCATCCAAACACAAATATAATCTAAATATGATTATTCCTCCATAGTCACATAAAAGTACAGCTACTCATTTTAGAGGGTGAGAGAGCGAATTCAAAAAGAAATAGAAAAAGTGCTCTTAAAGAGCAGAAATATCTGCCTGTAGTCCTTAATTGTATTCTATCTTTTAGTGAGAGAGTATTTTAGTGAACAGTTTTTTCTTGGGGCAACTGGGGTTGCGTCGCCGCTTGACGTGGCACATGCCACATGCCACATCAGCTTTTAAAAAAAAAAAATGAAGAAATCGAGAAATCATAAATGGGTCTCCATTTTCATCCATCTGCGCCGAACCCGAACCCGAGCTTCTCTCTTCCAGGTGGTCTGTGGTTGGGACGTTCGTGTGAGAGCTTAGCTTCTCTTCCATTTCCGTCGGTTGTTGCGGTCGCCGTTGTGGGACAGTCCACATCTCTGAGTCGTGGTCGTCTTCGCGGGTGAGAGAGTGAGTGGTCGCCGTCATGGGGGAGAGAGCGACTGGTCCATCGTCGTGGTGGAGAGAGCGATTGGTTCTGTGATTCAAGAGTTGAGAAAAATTTGTCTTTGAAGGTAGCTGAAGATTCAGATTTTCATTTTTTTTTCTTTAATGTGGTTTGGCCGATCCGGAACAAAAAGAGAAAAGATGTTGTCCCAACAATTTGTTGCAAATGTTTTTCTCCATTTAATGTTTTGGTCAACTTTACTTCAATTTTAATTATTTCTATTTGGTTTATAAAATTATTAGAGCAGCAGAAGTCTGGTATATGGTATAAGAAAAGAAAATTTTTTCTTTTCAGATCCAACCACAGAAGAAAAAATTTATCAGCTCTTGAAAAATGGTATTATTTCTTGCAATTAAAAAGCCATCAATATTTCTGGATGTGTACAAACTTCAATAAACACTCTGTTACTTTCATACTTGGATGAATCATTGAGATAAACATATTTAGGGTCCTGGTAAGTAGTTAAGAGGTGAGGTAAGGGCTCATAGGCAGACACGAGTTACATTAATAGGGAGGGGAAGGGGAAGATGGGGGTGTAGATGGTTTTGGCCTGGTGGCCTTAGCCTTTGGTGGATGATGGAGGTCATTTGATATTGGGCAAGTCTTGTGTGTTGTTTGGTACTCCTGTGAATGATGGAAGAAAAGCTGGATCAGAGTTGCAAAAATAAAAACCTCATTTACTTGGGTTATTGCTTCTCATCATTTAATGGGCAGTCCCAAGTTAAGTTGGCAACTTGGATGATGATCTTCTTGTGTTTTATGTGATACAGAAAACTCTGACACCGTGAACCCATGCTTGTTATCAATCTTACTTTAGCCATGATAAGTAAGATCGTGTAATTTGTAATGATCTTAAGTGCTGGTTCTTTTAAAATGAATCGGACTTATTTCTTTATATTGTTATAATTATATTTTAATATGATATATGAGATTTCACATTACAAAATTAAATGGATTCCATTAAATGAAACATTCACCTATTCTTTTACCAGCATATTTTACAGAGCCTTTTCTTTTTGTATAATTTATGCCCCCTTTTTTTTACCTCCTAATCTTATAGGTTTATGACACCACAACTAATTTTGTGCACATCAATCTTATTCCATGAACTTACGTACTGTTCTTTTCTAATTTTCAGGATTTGCGTTTGGTTGCCTCTCAGTATGGGAAATGGGAAAGAACATCCATCTATGCTAACACCATGTAGCTCAAATGGATAAGTGTCTGCGTGGTCACTGGGATTTCTGTCAAATGCTGGTTACCCATTTCCTCCAACTCCTCTCATCAATACAAGCTCCACTACATGCATAATAGTTGGGTCAGACCCTAATAGACCTGGTGGTGGGGAAACTGAAGCGCCATGTACATCCTCTACAGTTGAAAAAATTAATAAGGATAGACCAAATCCACAGGAAACCAAGGATTGCAGTGCCGGGACATCTCAGAATGTTGAAATTGATTGTGATGATATGATTGAGGAGCCAAAGTCAGGGATGGTGTTTGATTCTCTTCAAGATTTAGTGAGTTATTATAAGGAGTATGGTAAGAAGTGGGGGTTTGGAGTGATGACAAAAAGGACTGAGAAGGAAGAAGATGATACTGTTAGGTATGTCACCCTTGCTTGTGCGCGTGGTGGGAAGGCCCGTAATAGAACTTTCAATGTCTCCAACCCACGTCTAACAGGAAAAACGGAATGTAAGGCAAAGATTAATGCCTTAAAATCTGATGGAAAACTTCGGTTGACTACGGTTCATAATATCCATAACCACGGGCTTAGTCCAAAGAAATCTCGTTTCTTTCGATGTAATAGACAAGTGAGTGATGCCGTAAAAAGAGTTCTAGATACAAATGATATGGCTGGTGTCTGAATGAACAAGAGCTTTGGATCTCTTGTTATTAGCGTGGGCGGGTACGAGAACCTCCCATTTCTGGAAAAGGATTGTCGTAATTACATTGACGAGACAAGACATCTACGACTTGGCGCAGGTGGTGCTAGTGCACTTCGAGAGTATTTTTTGTAGGATGTAGTACAAAAATCCTGGGTTCTTTGCGTTGATGGATTTAGATGATAATGAGAGGTTAAAGAATGTCTTCTGGGCATACCCCCGTAGTAGAGCAACCTACCAATATTTTGATGATGTAGTCACATTCGACACCACATACCTAACCAATAGATATGGGATGCCGTTTGCACAATTTGTTGGTATAAACCACCATGGGCAGTCAATCCTCTTGGGAGCAGGCTTGATTTCCAATGAGAATACTGAGACCTCTGTGTGGTTATTCCAGACTTGGTTGCAGTGTATGGATGGAATAGCTCCTAAAGCTATTATCACTGACCAAGATAGAGCGATGAAAAATGCAATTGGTATTGTTTTCCCAAACACCCGACATAGATTTTGTTTGTGGCATATACTGAAGAAAGTGTCGGAAAAGCTTGGCTCCTATGGTTCCTACAAAACTGGGATGAAAAATACATTGATGAAATGTGTATATGACAGCCAAAGTATTGATGAGTTTGAGACAAGTTGGGTTCAGTTAATTACCACGTACAATTTGCATGAATGTACGTGGTTACAAAGTCTATACGCTGATCGTGAGCATTGGGTTCCAGCATTCTTGAAATACTGTTTTTGGGCTGGAATGAGTACAAAGCAGCGGAGCGAGAGCATGAATGCCTTTTTTTATGGTATGTTAATGCTAAAATGAACCTGAAAGAGCTTGTTAACTAGTTTGATAACGCATTGAGAAAAAAAGATTGAGAATGAAAATGCCACGGACTTCCACTCATTTAGTGTCACAACCCCATGCATATCTAGATCTCCAATTGAGAAGAGGTTTCAAGAGTTGTACACAAATTCTAAATTCAAGGAAATACAACAGCAAGTTACCGGCATGACTGATATGAATCCAAAGTTACATAAGAGCATTGGTGCAATACAAACATACTTGGTAAAGGATGAATTTCATTTGGCAGAGTTCACTAAGCAAGTTACATATTTTGTGGACTTTATTGAAGAAGATTTAGCTGCAAAGTGTTCTTGTGGATTATTACAGATGAGAGGGATATTGTGTAGGCACATTTTGGCCGTATTCAGATGTAATGAGATTACATCTTTGCCAGATAGTTGCTTTTTAGATCGATGGAGGATGGATATCAAACGGCGATACACGTTGATCAACAGTAGTTATGATGCGGGGGAACAACGGGCAAATTCTAATAGATATTTAGATATGTTGAATATCTGTTATCATATGATAACTCTTACAGCAGGTTCGAAAGAGCATACTCAGGATGCGAAAGCTAAGTTATATGCAATGATTGAGTTGTATCGTGCCAACCAAGAACCCCCATCTCTGACCCAAACGGGTTCCAATGTTCCAATATCGGCAGGGGGCACAACTACTGTCGGTGGTTCTGGGCAAGTACGTAGTCCAAATGTTGTACGTGGGAAAGGCAGACCCCCATCTCTGAACAGAGCATCTAGGATGGAGAAAGATATGCGAAAAGTTAAAGCGAAGATAAAAAAATAGAAGGAAAGGGAAAACACAAAGAGGTGCATCTATTTAATATGACATGTATGTTTATATTTTACATAAGCAAATATGAAAATTATATGCATTTATTTGTTATTTCATTGTTAGGGAGATTTAGGAGATACACCCATATTGAGCACACAGAGACCCTTATTTGGCCATGAGGAGATTGAATTGGCCAATGCTGGACACGTGCAGGTATTTTGTATAAGTACATAAGCCTTCTTGAAATCTAATGAGTTAAAATTGGCTGGTTCTTACAAGTATTTTTGACCAGGCCAATCCAAAAAACACAGCTTTTGACATTGGTGGAACCCAAATCCGAGGAATAGTGATTCAAAGTCAAGAAAGTATTAGTATATCCCAACTTTTGTTTTTATATATTAATGTTCATGGTTACAAATAAGACATTAATATACACGTTCTAATATGATGTTTTATAAATTGTTACATGCGAAATCCAAAAAACTACATGACTAATTTTGATGAACTGCACCAGATTGATATAATATGAATGTCTGCACATTCAAACTCCGGCCATATGAATGTGTGCACATCTAGCCAACCTCATGAATATGCCATTCATGAGGTCTATAATTTACAAGTAATTGCTTATAAAAAGAAAGAGGAGGACCATCCTCTAAACCTATATATTGGTGATTGATAAAACTAAACACTATTTAATAAATCACTTTGAATTAAATCTGCAAAGTACTCACAAAACCAGATCTAAATATAATATATATTTTTAACTCTTATCAGTATTAATGGTTTGATCATGGTGCATATACAAAAATGATAGAAACACAGACAATAAGCAAACTGTGTACGGGCACAGATTGGTTGTAGGAGATACACAATGCAGAAATGTTGAAGAAGTTTCGCATGATAGTGACAATAACCCCATCAATAACACTAGCAACCTCTAATTAAAATTTAAATTTAAAACAACACCACCAATAACACCATCAACCTCTAATTATAAAATTAAATTTAAACAACACCACCAATCTCTGACAACCATCCATACCCACGAAATTCATAAACCAACACAACAATAACACCAGTAACCTCTAATTATAAATTTAAATTTAAAACAACACCACCAATCTCCAACAACCACTTGCAAAATATCCAACAACCACTTGCAAAATATCCATACCTATGAAATTCATAAACAATTACAACAATAAAGAAACAGCAAACTACAATATCAAACTGCAGATATAAAAAATTAGAGAATATAACCTTACCTGGGAGCCAAACTTTGTTTTAGCTCCTCTGTTCACTCCCACGACTGTGTCACTGGCAGTGAGGGTATGGAGTGTGTTTGGTTAGGGTTTTGGGATAGGGTTTTGGGTTAGGGCTTCGGGTTAGGGTTTCGTGTTAGGGCTTCAGGGTAGGGTTTCGGGACTTTGTGGGAAGGGGATTTCAGACCAGTGGCTTCGTGGATTCGTAGGTGTGACTCTGTAAACACAGCTTCATGGAGAAGATGAAGAGAAACACAAACCTTGGTTTCTTTTGGCGAAGAGAAATGTGATGGAGAAAAAATCTCACAAACCCTAACCCCTGATTTCTTTCGGAGAAGAGAAGAGAGGTTTCGTGTGCGGCTTGGAGAAGAAGAAATCTAGGGATCTTTGAAGAAGAAGACAGAACGAGAGTGGGGAGAAGACAAAGAGAAACAAAAACCCTAACCAATGGCTCTGTGTTTTCATGGAGAAGACGAAGAGAAACACGAACCCTGGTTTCTTTCAGAAAAGAGAAGAGAGGTTTTGTGTGCGGCTTGGAGAAGAAGAAATCTTGGGATCTTTGAAGAAGAAGGCAGACCAAAAGTGGGGAGAAAGAAAATGAAAATGAATTGGCACGAACCCACGAGGACCCCTTGGAAATGACGAAGGCAAAAAACAAAATGGCGTCGTTTTGGTTTTTTACCACGTCGGATGCGAGGCTGCGGCGAGGACGCACCCCGGTTGACCATAGCATAAAACTGGGGGTAAAACAGAAATGAACACCCGAACTATTTTAAGTTTTTCTCTTTGTTTTGTTTTGTTGGTAAGTTTTGAGAAACGTTTGTCAAAGTTCTATGTAATTGTCAAATCGCTATGTAATTTGGACTTTACCACGTGCACGGAATTTCTCTTTTTCTATGTACGAAACTTCTTGTGGGAATTCGTGATCTTTCCCTGGCCAATCAGCTGGATGCAGGGAATTGGTTTCGTGCAAAGTTAAAAAATATGTACGTTATATGCAACAACAATTATAATTAAGCACCATTGTACATACAGTTTGCACATTAATTTCTAAGTATTCAACAAATTACGTATATATCTCCTCATAACACTATAAATAAGGAAGCTTGCATCCTGTTTTTAGAGCAGAAACACAAACAAAAATGAAGCCCATTAGCTCTTCAGTGCTTATTCCATTTGTTATTACACTTCTTTTCTCATTTTTATGGGCAACTTCGGCTCACACTCATGAAGACTTCCTTCAATGCCTAACCCTTCATGCTGGAAACTCCACCTCCTCAATTTCTGAAGTCATTTACAACCCCGCCAATTCCACATATTCATCTGTATTGGAATTCTCCATACAAAATCCTAGGTTCTCAACACCTGCCACCCCGAAACTTCTAGTCATTATTACGCCATTGCATGTCTCCCAAATTCAAGCAACCATTAAGTATTCCCAAAAACATGGCATGCAAATAAGAGTTAGAAGCGGTGGTCATGATTTTGAGGGCCTTTCTTATGTTTCTTATGTTCCATTTGTCATAATCGATCTGATAAATCTTCGTTCAATCAATGTTGATGTAGAAAATGGCACTGCATGGGTTGAAATCGGTGCCACAATCGGTGAAGTATACTATAGGATTGCCGAGAAAAGTAGAAACTTTGGCTTTCCGGTGGGAGTTTGCCCAACTATGGGTGTTGGTGGACACTTTAGTGTGGGAGGGTACGGCACCATGTTGCGCAAATATGGCCTTGCTGCAAATAATATTGTTGACGCCCAAATGATTGATGCTAAGGGCAGAATCCTTGACAGAGAATCCATGGGAGAAGATCTATTTTGGGCCATTCGAGGAGGTGGAGGGGCCAGCTTTGGAGTCATTGTTGTGTGGAAAATCAAGTTGGTTCATGTTCCATCAAGTGTGACTGTATTCACAGTTAATAGGAACTTGGAACAAAATGCAACCAAGCTTGTTCATCGGTGGCATATGTTGCAGACAAGTTTGATGAAGACCTATTCATTCTCGTCATCTCAAGTGCTGCCAATTCTAGCCAAGACGGGAGGGGAACAATACAAGCTTCATTTATGTCATTGTATCTCGGAGGGATAGATAATCTCCTTTCATTGATGCAAGAAAGCTTCCCTGAACTGGGTCTGGTAAGAGAAGATTGCACTGAAATGAGCTGGATTGAATCTACCCTCTACTTCGCCGGGTTTCCAAGTGGGGAATCCTTGGATGTACTGCTAAGCAGGACTCCTCTAACAAGACCAACTTTTTTCAAAGCAAAATCTGACTACGTGATGGAACCTATTCCAGAAGTTGGCTTGGAAGGGCTTTGGGAGAGATTTTACCAAAAAGAGGCCGAGGAAGCAGATTTGATGATGGTTCCGTATGGGGGAAGAATGAGTGAAATCTCAGAATCTGCAATTCCTTTCCCACATAGAGTTGGTAACATCTACAAAATCGTACACGTGGTGTATTGGGAAGACGAAGGAATTGCAGCATATGGGAGGCATATACGTTGGATCAGAAGGCTTTACAGTTGGCTGCCTATATATGTTTCAAAATTTCCAAGAGCTGCATACATCAACTATAGGGACCTTGACATAGGAACAAATAATAAGGAAGGCAACACAAGCTATAGACGGGCAAGTACATGGGGTACTAAATATTTCAAGAGCAACTTTAACAGGTTGGTTCATGTGAAGACCATTGTCGATCCCACTAATTTCTTCAGGAATGAACAAAGCATCCTGGCTCTTTCATCCTGGTGAGAGGTGATTTTAATTACAGAAGATATTGTACTCAACAATAAATCCTCTCTTTCTTGTTTTACCTATTATTCCATTTAATAAGCACATATCATAAAGGCCATATATATCGATATTTTATGTGCATTTTAAAATAAAAGGGTTTCCACAAATTGAGGCAAATAGTATGTTGATGATGCATATATATATATATATAAAGAAAAATAGATATTGTATTTTGTGACATGTTTATATTCCGTTAATAATATACATAGTTTTCATTTACGTCAATTATATATTTTGATTTGTTGGTTTGGTGGTTATGAATTAATGATACCCAATTACATCACTGACCAGGTCTTAGCCTCATTTGGATACATAAATCTCTCATTTCATCTCATCTCGTATCATCTCATTCTTATAATGTTTTTAAATTTTTACATAAAATATAATAAACAATTCAACTTTTTTAAATTTCAAAATAATAATAAAATTAAAAAATAATATTTTATTCAACTCATCTAAAATTATCTTATCTCATCTCATTTTATATCATTACGAATGAGGCCTCAGGTCAATTATATATAATATTCAGAACTGCCGAGAAAGTCTCTGACAATTGCCGGTCATAGGAAGCGCGCTGCTAAAAAATGCTTTCCTTTTCAACAAAAATTTGACATATGGGCAGCAAAAGGTGGAAAAAATCCACCATTATTGTCCAATATATTTCTACGGATAAATTAATTGCGATTAAAATAAATGATTAGGTGGCTTATAATTTGATATATACAAAAATAATTTTAGATAAAAATACGAGCTCTATATATCTATATATACTTGAGGGTGTTTTACAATCTAGAATTCTAAATCAAAGCATTGCCAATTAAAATATCACTACAACAGAAAGGGTCTTTTAGGATGAAAATTTTCATCCCAAAAGACAGCCATTTCATCCCAAAAATGTTTTGGGACGAAAACAAATCGTCCCAAGCTCGTGCAAACAACTCTGTGCCAAAAGGTATATTAGGACGAAAATCACCATTTCGTCCCAAAAAATATCTTTTGGGATGAAATTGAAGGAAACCATTCGAACATGTTCGAACGGGAATTTCTTTTGTCACGGTTGAAATTCGTCCCAGAATATTGTTCGAACGGAAACAATTTTAAGTTCGAATAGTAGTAACGTGTTTGAACGATTACAAAATATGTTCGAACAAACATGAATTCATTCGAATGGCATGAACGTAACTTTGCATTCGAACGGTAAAGGATCAGATTGAACGGTATAAGTTATGTTCGAACACTACGGAGATAAATGACGTTTGAACGTTATGTGATCGTTCGAACTAGACGAAAATAAATTGCGTTCGAACATTATGTTACCGTTCAAATGCTTATGTCATTTGTTCGTTCGAACGATAACTATTTTATTTAAAGTCAATAATAGAAAACCAAATAGACATTCATAATATTTGAAAAAATGCATTAGAAACTGTTTAACATTCACAAAAGTTTTATAATAAGTGCGAACTAAATAAATAGCCGTGAGACGGGCATTGTTTGTACATAAATAGATAATCCCAAAATCTGTACACAAAAAACCATCAGTTACTTGGAGGCCTGTACTGTTGCGTAAGTTGCTGCATTTGGAGTTACATCTGTCTTCTGAACTCTTCTTGTTGTTCTTCATGTTGTTTGAGGCGCATCTCCATATCTGCTTGTTTTGCCAGTTGAGCCTCTAATTCATGATGTCTTGTAGTCAATTCTTCGATTCTGAAATTCACATTCTCTAACGCTGTAGAAATCATAGATGCATTCCCAGAAGAAGAGGAAGAAGGAGAAGGCTTTACACAGCGACCCAAACCCCTCAAAGATCCTGAACATTGACCCAGGACTTGTGTAAAAATATCAATATCAGTTGTTGAGGAATTTTGATCTGACGCAGATTCAGCACGTAGGGCAACCATTTTATCCTAGACATATATAAGATAAAGAATTAATATCGTCATAAATACTCTAATATATTTAATGAAAACATGTTATAATACTTACATAATTTTTATGGGCATTTGGATGAGTCCACTCTGCAATACGATCAGTGTGGGATGCAGCATATAATTTTTTCATATCAAAATTGGTATCTGAATCTTACTACAATAAATGTGTTAGACATAAAGTCATTCTGATTCATCCAAATAATTAACTATATCCAATAAAAAAAATAGCAATACCAATTTCTTAGAGAGACGATGGAAAGATCTTAAGCCTGCATGATGATTAATTTTCAATTTTAATCTATTTATTTTGTTTATAGAACTTCGCTCCTACAGAGAAATTGAAAATATTATGAAGCGAAATGACAAATAGGATAAGTAAAATCATTAAATTTAATTATACTTAATATGATGGATCTTCAAACATGTCACAAAGTTTTTCCAACTCAGAAGGTCGGACATCCTGAAAAGGATGTTGGCGTGCATCTTCCTTCTTCTCAAACTTATTATAATGCTCATGACACATCGTCTTATATTTGCGGAATGCATTACCCATAAGCTCTTCCACAGTCTTACGCTCCTCTCTCCGACCAAAATTTAATTCGAAATCATCCTTGAAAAAAATAGTCACAAACACATTATCATTTATAATATTCTAAATTTAAGTAAAATATAGAAATTTATTCTACTAAATCAATGTTTTAAACATTACCAAACATCGCTTCTTGATAAGCTCTTTAACATCTTGGGGGACTTTCTTCCTTGAAGTTGTTGCCAAAGGTGCGTAAGTTCGTGTAAGAGCACCCACATGCGATGTAAGCCAAGCTACTGGTTGTCCTTCGCCCCCAGTATGTTCGTCAGGAATGTTAACCTTGATCTTACCCACCTTCCGATATTTTTCCAACATCACCCCTCTAGTAGTGCCTCGACCTTGACGAGATTGTATTGTAGACTCTATAAAATATAACATTGTAATCAATTTCATTTATATGTCTATTATAGGACTTTAATTAATAACTTTTATGAGTATTAGATTTTTACCTTGTTCTGCAGTGTCCATCTCTAATGGTGAGTTGGAAGGAGAGCTAGGAACATGTGAAGATAGGTTGCAAACTTCCTTCCTCTTAGGCGGCATAATTTCAACTACTGATACATTCAATAAGTAAAATATTTGTCATCAAGTGTAATGTTAACATATAATTGGTCAATCATAATCTGTATCAGTTTCATTTGACAATTCGCTCTCATCATCTGTAAATACTTCAGATTATTCAACATTTCCTCAACTGTCGCATCAACAATTTCAGCCTCAATATCTTCTCTATTTAATGGAATCATCTCATACTGGCTCAAATCCACAAACAAATTTAAGGTGGGTTGACTCTCTTGGTATGCTTCTTAAGTAGAGGGGTCATCTTATTCTTCATCTTGTCCTTCCACATGAGGGATAACATCTTATATATTTCTTGGAGAATATTTTTGTACTACTCGCCATTGATTTCCTAACTTCAGGTTATCTAAGTAGAATACTTGAGATGCTTGAGAAGTCAAAATAAAAGGATCATCTTCATACCATTTTTTTGGTATATTAACACTCAAAACATATTCATCATCACGGACTCCAGTACGAGGATTGCTCAAATCCCACCAATCACACTTAAACAGATACACCGCAAGCTCTCACAAATATTTCATTCCAATTATATCGACAATAACCCCATAGAAATCAATATTTTCATCATCATGACTTCCTTCGACTAGAACACCACTATTTTGGGTTTTCCTATAATAATCTCGATCCATTGTGTTATAACTACTTCCCCGAGAAACACATGCAGAATATCGAGCAGCGCATCTCGATGGGCCACGCGCCAATGCATACAGTTCATCCGATATATCATTTGGATTATTCGCATGCATTTGTACAACCTACATATTGAGTAAAGCATATATTATATCAAAATTTAAATCAATATTTTTTCATTGGTTATTGAGTAAAGCATATGTAATGTCATTACCCATTCTTCAAACCATCTCGGGAACTCCTCTTCATTTTATTTTAATTTAAAGATTTAGTAGTACATATAATTTACAAACTTCATTTTATTAATTTAGAATTAAGTATTTAAGTATTATTAAATCTTAACTATTTTATTTTAATTTAAAGATTCATATAATTTACAAATATTTTTATATATTTTTATTCTAATTGTAAATACATTGATGTATAGTTTACGTTCGAACGGTACTATACTATGTTCGAACATAACATACACGTTCGAACGGTGCTACGCTACGTTCGAACATAACATACACGTTCGAACGGTAATCCTATATATGTCTTAGTACTTTCTATATTTATTTTATTTTTAGAATGGACAACATTTAGTGTTTTGTAAATTTAGTATTTAATTATGAATTAGTATTAGTTTATATTTTCTAAAATAAAATAATTATTGATTGATATTATTCCTATAATTAAATTGATAAATTTTTTATAATTATTAGTTAATATAAATATAATTATAAATAAAAACATATGATCACCGTTCAAACCATGAAAATAACGTTCGAACAATATTAATTCATCATTCGAACTATGAATATTGTATGTTCGAACGGTATATCAATTTTTCGCTATATTAATGTTACTTAATGCGCCAAATTGCACGTTTGAACAGTGCTGATTTATCACTCGAATGGTAAAATTGTACATTCGAACAGTGTTGATTAATCATTCAAATGGTTAAAATTGCGCGTTCGAATGGTGGAATAATTTCCCGCTATCATAATATTATTTAACGCGCTAAAATGTACATTCGAACTGTTAAATTTAACCGTCGAATGTTAAAAAAATACATTCGAACGGTTTCATTATTTGGAACAAAATATTTCATCCCTAATTTTACCGTTCGAACGGTTTTGTTCTTCCGTCATTTTTTTCGAATGAAATCTGAAATTCATCCCAAAATCTCACTTTTTGGGATGATTTTCATTTCGTTCCAAAGAAAATCGTCCCAGAAAGTCTTTTTTGTTGTAGTGTTTATTAATTAAGCTGCTTCTTCTTAAAGAAAAGGCCGCATGAGAACTACTTTAAAATTAATAAAGTGCTTAAGTACCGACCAGAAATGGCGTGAGCTTATCGGGGGACTTGAGGCGGCATGCGGCGAATTGGGGTGACGGGAAGTCCCCACCGGCAGTTTCTGTGGGGTCACAACGTGGTGGAGCTCTCGGTGGAGGGTGATTGTAGCGGCTTGAAGGTTGCTCTGTTTTCGGACAACTAAAATAGAGGATTACGAGGCTTGCAAAAGAGGCCACGGGGGTGTTGGGTGGCAGCTTCGTGTGGCTGGGCACGGTGGTGAGGTCTGGACAGAGGTTCACAGTGGAGAGTGGATGAACTATGCGGTAGCAACGTGTGGGTGCAGTGGGTCACTAGATTCACACTCTTTTTATTTTTAAAGAAAATAGTGGATGATAGAGGTTGTGGTTGACGGCAATGATCCTTGCTAGCGTAGTGGAGAGGGGATATCGGTTTGTCCTTCCATGAAGAGGAGAATGAGCGGCACTTATTCTACGGTTGAGGTTGCTTAACATATATATAAGATATAAATAGTAAAGAGATAAAACCAAGAGGAAAAGGATGAACAGACGTGCATGAAAATAGAAGGTAGATGTGAAACCGTGCGACGTGAATTCGGTCTTACAGTATGGCCCCTTGATGAGCAAATACGACCTTGCTGCAGATAATATTATTGATGCACATATGATTGATGTCAAGGGTAGAATCCTTGACAAAAAATCCATGGGGGAAGATTTGTTTTGGGCCATTTGAGGAGGAGGAGGAGGGTCCAATTTTGGAATCATTGTTGCATGGAAAATCAATCTGGTTTATGTTCCATCAACTATGACTGTATCACTACAAGAAAAAGCTATTTTTGCTGCCAAAAACAATTGAGGCGACGCATTTCTCGTCGTAACAGAGCATTAGTTACTGTAGCGACATTTCTCGTCGTAACAGAGCATTATGTCGCCGCAAAAAAAAATCCCGTAGTGTTTAGTTGAAATGGCAAGTTATGTCCTTTTCGCCGCGACATTTTTATCCCCACATTGCGTAAAAAGTGTGCGAGTTGATGGAAAACCCTAAACCTCTCTCCGCAAAATTACATTCCACATTTCACCGCAATTGTCCATTCCTCTCTCTGTCTTCTCTGTGACATAGATCGACTTCACCTCTGGAATCTATCCATTTGCTGCATGTCGTCGCCTCCTTGCGGTCACCGGTAAGTCTCCTCTGTCTCTCTTTATCTTTCACTGTCCCTCTCTCTCACCGTCTCTCTCTCTCTCTCTCTCTCTCTCTCTCTCTCTCTCTCTCTCTCTCTCTCTATTTCTATAACTTTCACTCAGTGCCTCTCTCTTCCTCCGTGATTAGGCTGCCCCACCATCGCACGCGACCTCCTCCACTCGGTCCCTATTTCAGCAAGTTTTCTCCCCTCCTTTGAATCTTTGTGGTATTTCTCTCCCTCACATTGATACTACCTCTCTCAGCTTTGGGTATCTGTATTTAGCTACTTTTTTTTTTGTTCATTTGCAAGTGAAAGGTAAATTCATTTACATGCAAATTTTCAAATACTAGTTTAAATTGGTTGTGAATCTGTTACAAATTCTAGTGCTTTATCTACATTAGAAGCTTTTTGATGCTGAAGGATGTGTTTTGATCAGTTTTAAAATATGTTGATTTATAATTAATTTTTGATTTTGGGAGGTTTGGCGAATGTTGTTTTGGGTGATATACATCTGAGTGTTCATGTATGTGGGTTTTATCTGATTTTGGTTAATATGAGGATGATCAACCCAATATGGATTTTGATTATTATGTTGGATGCCTTCAATATTAACTAGGCTCAAAGAAATTTTGTTGTGTAAATGACTTTTAGTTTTTGTGAAAAAACCTGTTCCATGTTCTTGGAATCCTTGATGGTTGAAATCACATGCATTCCATGTTTTAATGGTAGAAAACAAATAAGAAACTTATATGTTTTGAAACTTTAGTAAAAAGAATTATGGCTCCCCAGTTAGTACTAGATGAATGGCCGATTAACATGATGTTATTAACTTCATTCATACCACTTGAAGGTGTCATTTGAAAAGATGGAAAACATGGCTGTATGGAGGGTTCTGAGAAATAACTTTATTAATTCATGTATATGATCTACCTAGCTAGATCACCTACAAGTCGCCTGTCTTTCTATTTTCTATTTTCTCTTTCGCCTTTATCCTTCTTTTCATTGTCACCCTGTTGTCACTATGACCCAAACTAATGCTCTACCACTCTTTAAATTCCTAGCAATAGGTAGTGGTCCTCCAAATGATGTTACAACTACTTCCTTTTCTTGAGCCTTTTTGCAAGCGTATACACTAAGTTTTGCTGTCCCACATTTATTTTTTTATTAGTTGACTGGTACGTACTCTCATATGTCCCATTTTGGTTTCATAGTGGTTAAGCACTATTTCATGGCTTCAACCTAGCTAGAATCATCAAGTACCGCATCTATTTTTAAAACTAAAGAACCTGTCCAATGCGTTTTAAGTTTTTTACATGTCCAAGCTCATATAATATATATATATATATATATCCACACACACACACACACACACAACCCCAGCACTACTCCATTATCAATAATATTGGTTTATATATGTTCATCTAATTATACTTATAATAGGGGTACTGTCTCAGATAAACTTCTAATTAGAAAACAAGTTTTAGATGGTAATTATGGTGTTGGTACAGGTACTTGGGTAATCTATAACATTTTTTTTTTCTTCCACTATAACAGAATTTTTACCAAGGGAAATGCATAGTTTCCTTTTACCCTCTGGTGCACGATATGAGTAATTAGCATGAGCTTGTATATATAGCTTATATATATATATGTTAATATACTTTTTAGAAACTATCTAATCTTTAGCTATGAATTAGTTCCTGTAAGTTAAGCTAATTAAGCAGAATGCATGCTTATGCGGCATATGTATCAATCCTCAAGCACTCCCAATTACAAATCCGCAAGTAGCTAGAGTTTATACATATATCAATTTCCTGGAAGACAATAATCGACTATAGTACTCTTAACCATTGGGAAATTCATAGGTGAGAATAGAATATTCTTTAAGCTGTCTTTTTTTTTATTTATGGTAATTAATTGGTAAAACATCATAAACTTTCTTGTTTTGTATACGTGTATGAGAGAATGACGCCCAAAACAATACTAAATCATTCGGAAATATTGTTGCACTATTATTAGCTTAATATAGTTGACATCTAAACACCCTCTCTGATCTCACTCTAGATCTCTCTCTCACTCTATGGGTAGGTAGTGGGTTGAACTCAGTTTTTTCAGTACCTTTTGGTCTGAATACTGAAATGGATTGTACTTATAAAAACCTCATGCTTAAATGAACTAAACATTTGTCATGAATCGTAGGTTGCTGTTTGTATTCATATGAAATATAACTTCTGATCCAAGTAAAAGCCTGATCAGCCACTTCTTTGAAAGTTTAAACTCCTTCCTCAAAGAATATTTTTGTCCCCTCATGCCACAAAAGACACATACCATCACATGCCTGAAACTTGAATATTAGTCCTTATGCACCCAATTTTTCTTCTATAAGTATTCAGCCACAACGGGAGACACAAACCAAGAGGCATTTTCACTACCCATATCTCTGTCTTCACCCTCGCTTTGATGAAATTAATCAAAACACATCTCGAAAGGTTTTCGTCTTTTGCGGTTTTGCACTTGGCAACCTTACATCATTGAATACATAGTAGCTTTAGTTTCCCCTAGCCTAGTCCTCAGCAGGCTCTCTCTCTCTCTCTCTCTCTCTCTCTCCCTCCCTCCCTCCCTCCCTCCCTCCCTCTCTCTCTCATTCTTTATTCGCTTCTTTGTACTAGATGTAGAGGTTGACATGTAATCTAGTTTGCATGTCCATATACTTTTCTTGTTGCCACGAAGCTAGCCTCAAATGAATGCTTCAATTACCTAGTTTGTATAATTTGGTTTACAAACTTCTTCCTTTTTTCTCTTTCTTCTCATCCTTCAAACTATAATTCTACAATATGACTGCAAACTATCAATATTAGATGTGCTGTAATCATGATATTTCTTCAGTTTAAGTAGACAACTATCCAACTCCTCTATTTTCATCTTACAGTGATTTTGACATGGACAAAAGCTGGATGCGTATTATTGACCGATTTAGGTCTGCAAAAATATAGGAAGGGGTATATCAGTTCATGTCAATGGCCCAAGCTCATGCAACAACAAACAATATAAGGTGTCCTTGTCGTACATGTCGGAATAACTTTTTTCACCCTATAAACTTGGTGGAAAGACACTTGTTCACCATAGGAATTGATCAAAACTACACTGAATGGATTTTTCATGGCGAGGAAGAGTCATGGGATGCAAATGAGTTTGATGATGATGTCAATGAAGTGCAAAGGGACGAGTACGTTGATGACATGGATGAGATGTTAGATGACATTAGGCTTGGTGAATTTACAAATGTGGAGCCAGTAGGGCCTGGTACCAGTGAAGGTCCCACCTATGTAGAGCCTAGAGCAAAAAATTTTGATAAACTATTAGAAGATGCCAGATGTCCACTCTATCCAGGATGTGCTAAGTTCTCAAAGTTGAGCTTCATTGTCAAGTTGTTGCATATAAGGACCACTGGGGGGTGGAGTGTTAAATCATTTGACATGCTACTAAAGTTGTTGAAAGAGGCATTCCCGGATGCAGTTTTGCCTGACTCATACCGCGAGTCACGACAGATGGAGCGGGCCCTTGGTTTTGGTTATATGAAGATTGATGTCTGCCCAAATGATTGTATACTATACTGGAAGGAAAATGCTGACAAGCATGATTGTCCCAAATGTAGTATGTCAAGATTGGTAACACCCACAACTAAACAGAAAAGAATCCCCCACAAAGTACTTCGATATTTTCCATTAAAACCGAGGTTAAAGAGGTTGTTTATGTCAACAAATATAGCAGCATCCATGAGGTGGCACAAAGAACATCCCATTGACGATTCGAATGTGATGAGACATTCACGCGACTCAGTAGGGTGGAAGGAATTTGATCAACAGCATATCTCATTCGCAAGTGATGCGAGAAACGTGCGCCTTGGTCTAGCCAGTGATGGCTTCAACCCTTTCAATAATATGAGTAAACCTTATAGTGTATGGCCAGTAATACTTGTTCCTTACAATCTGCCACCGTGGTTGTGCATGAAAGATCATTTCTTCATGATGACACTTTTAATTCCTAGACCAAAGGCGCTGGGCAATGAGATTGATGTGTATTTGCGGCCTCTTATTGATGAATTGATTGATTTGTGGGAAACTGGTGTTGATACGTATCATGCATCGAGTAAACAAATGTTTCGATTACATGCAGCGTTGTTGTGGATGATTAATGACCTTCCCGCATATGGAAATCTATCTGGTTGGAGCACAAAGGGAAAATTGGCTTGCCCAACTTGTAATGGTGACACAGACTCGTTGTGGTTTAAATATGGTCGAAAGCATTATTACATGGGTCATCGTCATTTCCTTGTCCCAGAACATAGTTGGAGGAGGAAAAAGGCTAATTTTAATGGCAATAATGATCACCGCACGCCACCCTGTGAATTATCTGGCCACGATGTTCTAAATCAACTAAATAATGTTGGAGATATATTATTTGGCAAAGGTGGAAGAAAGAGAAAGCGACGACCTGATGAACTTAATTGGACAAGAACAAGTATCTTTTTCCAATTACCTTACTGGTCAACATTGAAACTTCAACATAATCTTCACGTCATGCATATTGAGAAGAACATCTGTGACAACGTCTTAAGAACTTTGATGAGTATTCCAGGCAAAACAAAAGATTCTGTAAACGCACGCTGGGACTTGTTGATTCTTGGTATAAAGAAGGAATTACATTTACAAGAACATGGACAACGTCTTGTTATGCCACCTGCATGTTACACATTACATGGAGCTGAGAGGAGAAGTTTATGTGACTGGTTACAAACTGTGAAATTTCCAGATGGATTTGCTGCGAATATTGCTCGATGTGTTACATTAAATGGTTGTAAAATATCAGGAATGAAGAGTCATGACTGTCATATTTTCTTACAAAGACTACTTCCTGTTGCTATTGTCGGGTACCTGAGACCTGACATCCGCTCTGCTTTGACTGAGCTTAGCACATGTTTCAGACAGTTGTGCACACGCACATTGTCTATAGATGTCTTGAAGCGTCATGAGATTGATATTTCAATCATCCTTTGCAAACTTGAGATGATACTCCCTCCTGCATTCTTTGATGTAATGGTGTACTTAGCTATTCATCTACTACCTGAGGCATTGTATGCAGGGCCTGTACAGTATAGGTGGATGTATTCGTTTGAGAGGTATTTAGGAAAATTTAAGCGTTATGTCCGAAACAAGGCCTGTCCTGAAGGTTCGATTGTTGAGGCATACATTCACATAGAATGCTTGACATTTTGCTCGATTTATCTCCATGATGTTGAGACTAGATTTCTTAGAGAAGAACGAAACGTAGATGTTTGTGAAGGACGACAACTATCAGAATTATCAATATTCACACAAAAGGTGCGGGCATTGGGTGCATCAAGTCCTACTCGACCAGATAATAAAGTATTTGCCAAACAATTTTGGTATGTACTCAACAATTGTCCTGAGATTGCCCAATACCTAGAGTAAGTAGGAACATATTTGTGACATTGTTTCACTTACAATGTTATTTTAAATTTCCATTTGTACCCATTACTTGACACTAATTACTTCAATTATGCAGGGAGAATCACAACAAATTGAAAGACGAATGTGTCAATAACATTGATGATGTGCACGAACGTCACTTTCCTAGATGGTTCAAGGAGCGCGTGAGTGTGTTGTTGGTAACTACGGTTGGCCAATTTTAGGTGCCATTTAGTTTAGCGTACAACTTGGGTGCTTTAAATTGTC
This sequence comes from Juglans cinerea, assembly GCA_961763995.1. Classification (NCBI taxonomy): domain Eukaryota; kingdom Viridiplantae; phylum Streptophyta; class Magnoliopsida; order Fagales; family Juglandaceae; genus Juglans; species Juglans cinerea. The sequence goes on from CAUIVZ010000008.1 coordinate 19,296,471, forward strand.
TAACATTTGTTGATTTTAAACAGATTAGACAACTGCGTAATTCAAGTCCCGAAGAGGTGTCCGATGATCTGTATGCGCTAGCATGTGGACCTGACCTATGGGTTTCATCATATACTGGTTGCATTATGAATGGAACCAAGTTCCACACAAAGCAGCGTGAAGAACATCATCTTACACAAAATAGTGGTGTTCTTGTTCCTGGGGACCATCAAGGTAGGCCTATTAAGTACTATGGAGTTCTAATGGACATTATTGAACTTCATACCTAGGATGGCGCGATGCATATTTGTTCAAATGTGATTGGTTTGATGTATGTGATATGCGAAGAGGAGTTCGTGTTGGTAGTCACTTTACAAGTGTCGACTCAAGTTGGAAATCTTACAAGGAAGATCCGTTTGTACTTGCATGCCAAGCGTCACAAGTATTTTACCTTAGAGATACGAGTTTAGGGAGAAACTGGCTAGTTGTACAGAAGGTATCCACTAGGAATGTTTATGACATTCCCAACACAACAGTTGGGAATGAGGATGATGATGACTTCAGTGAGGATGAAGCGTACCAGGATGAAGAATTTTCTCCACCAGCCCATTTTGTACATAAAGATGATACATGCCTAGATATGCCTTTGCATCAATTAGATATAGACCCGCTTTTGGTTGATGCTACAGTCATGTTAGACCACCCCGATCCAAGAGTTGAGGAGGATGAGGTTCTTAGTAACAACTCAACAGAGGATGAGAGTGATTGGAATAGTGACAACACAGTAGAGTCAAGTGGAGAGGATGGAGATAGTGATCATGAAACTATGTTGTAAGGCTCCGGGCAAAGTAATTATATGTATATCTTTGGGTATATACTATTCATGTTGAATATGACTTTGTTGCCATTCATTTTCTTTTCAAATTCGTCCATCTCCATTGATAGTAACCAATGTTTTTCTTTTTTCAATAACGTGTATATATATATATATATATATATATATATATATATATATGGTGTTGTAGATAAAGAGGGAGGTTGCCACTTTGAAGCTCCTCAAACATGTTTACGTGGTCAGATTACACGAGGTATACATGTGCTTCATTTTCTGATAATTGATTTAATATACTATAGTCTAATATATTAGACTATATAATAGTATTAACTATTAATATTAGACTATTAGTATAGTTATATATTAGTATTAGTTATAACCTATATATTAGTATTAGTTAGAAACTTTTAGTGATTTAGTATAACTATATGAATTATAAGTATAACTATAATCTATATTATATTTGTAATATATATATAGACTATATAATATATATATTGATATAATATATTAGACTATATAATAGTATTAATATTAGACTATTAGTATAGTAACTATAGTTATATATTAGTATTAGCAATAGACTTATATATTAGTATAGCTATATAATATATTAGACTATATAATAGTATTAATATTAGACTATTAATATAGTAACTATAGTTATATATTAGTATTAGTTATAAACTATATATTAGTATTAGTTATAAACTTTTAGTGATTTAGTATAAATATATTAGTATAAGTATAAGTATGGTTTATATTAAAATATTGGTATTAGTTAAATAGTTGTAGACTTATATATTAGTATGGCTATATATATCTTGTTGGGCCAAGCTTTCATCACGGAGTATAAGCTGGCTCAGACCTTGCTGAAGTTTTTGTACTTGAGCTGATGAAAATTACAAGCAAATATTTTAAGGAATAAATTCAGAGAGAATGGAGAGAAAGGCATTAGGACCACCTCTCTCGGCCTTATCTTCTCTCTCTCTCTCTCTCCCCCTTTCTCTCTCTCAAAATTAACACGTAGAGACACACAACGAACGTACAGACTGTATGGTTTAAATAGGAAAGGATTGGAAGGCACATATATAAGAATCATATATATGATTATATATATATGGCTGTTAATATCTTTTACGATATATGAAAGATCCATTCCATTCCATAATAAATCATGATGACTTTATTCCATATAGAAGTGGAAGCATTTCGTTCTGGAAGTTTGCTTTTGCCAGTATATAGTTAGGATTTTAATTAACCGATATTTGAAATTGTTGCTTCTATTAAAAACAAGGGACCATTTGACTTCTAGCTTGCTTGAATTGAAAGGTAGCATGGTAAGATGTGATTATTGGGTGGACTTGATGGTAAAACCCTATATTTCTTAATTTTAATTTGGCAGGTTGTAATGGAAATTATTTGGTAGTACAGTGATGGTGTTTGTGGAATTCTTAGCCTTGTGGTGCCTATGACTTTACAAGAAATTTCTGACTTGTACTTCAAGGTACCATCTCTGGAGCCATAACACAGAATATTCAATTATTAGAGAAATTTGATTTAAAGGAAATGCTAAAGTTCATGTTCCTTTCTACTCCATTTTATTTATTTACTCATACTTGATTATCTGTTCTTTTTCACAGTGATTCGACTGTATTGATGTATATAGTTGAAATTGGTGGGGTTGGCTAATTGAAGTCCATAGTGCTACAAAGTTTATTGTACATAAGCTTAAACTGACGACTGCTATTAATTGGGGCAAGGCATTGTCAATTTTGTGCTTGTAATGGATGCGTATTTGTAAATTTTGGCCACTTTATCAGTCTTACACATTATCTTAGAATCTGATCTAATCATACATGTATGAAATACTCGAATGACACAATATAGTAGAGATCAACTATATTGATTTGATTGTTTACTACATCCGACAGAATTTGCATGTATTATTACCTTTTGTGAGTTATTTAGTAAATTTAATATTAGGAAACAAAGATTATTGCAAGAGGCAAGATAAAAGGAAACAAAATAATTAATAATAATGAAAATTCCATGAACACGATTCTTCAGGTACATTTCCAGATTAATCTTGCAGCCATTTTGTCTTTTTGCAACTCATACGTATGGCATTGTCTTTCTGCAAATAATCAATTTGAAAGCCATTAATATATCCTCTTTGATCTGCAACTATGTATTATTGTAATCCCAAAATATGCATACCACATTATTTTGCGTCAACACCTCTGCACCGAAAACACATTAAGAGACTATTAGTGGCCACAAGTAGTCGACATCGTGTAGGATATATATATATATATAAGATGCATGCATCGATGGTAGTAATTGAGTAAACAAGATGATTTATAAATATTTTCAACTTAATAAGAATTAAACACCAGGGGATAGATTGCTGCAAATACTTTGCTAAAGTAGAATTTCAGCCTCAAAGTTTATGATGGCCTAAATAGATAACATGTCTTGAACTGTTAGTAGCTTCCAGCTGTGGTTCAAAGAAAAATATCCAAATTACTTCCAGCTGGAACCCACCGTCAAACCCAAAAAACAAAATAATGTGCTATGACGCGGGAGTGTGAAAGATGGTAGCGGGTAAATTGGAGGGAAATAATGGCATTCACTTCTTAAAAGTCTAAAAAGGAGATATCGTCACTTGGTGGAGTCAGAGTGTTATCTTCTTGTTTTATCTTATAACTCACAGTCCATAGAAAATTGAGACTTGTTTTATTGGTAGAACTCACAGTCCATAGAAAGTTGAGACTTGTTTTATCTTAGAACTCACAGTCCATAGAAAGTTGAGACTTGCCTTATCTTAGGCCAAGAAATTTCCGAAACTCTAGGTGGCTACTAAACAGCACATGTGGATGCCATTTCTCAAAGTTGAGAGGTAGTCAGATATATCTTCAACCTTTTAACAGATCCTAGTAAGTATTTCCCTACGTAATGTTGTATGTTTTATGAATTTCATGACCGCAAATATATGCTTAATGAAAATAAAATTGCTGAGTTGATTTCATAATATTATTAGGGTGAAGCCAAACATTAGTGATGGATTTTCTTAATCATTTCTGTCTATTAGATTTTCCATAACAATATATAAATGGGGGATTAATAATATGAAAAATAGGACTTAGAATCTGGTGATGTGTGATGAGTTTAAGGCTATGTTTGGGTACCAAACATTCTTCAACACTTTCTAATTATTCTTGTACTTTTGAAAATACTTCACATGCCAAACAACTTAAAATACTCTCAATGGGACCCACAAACTCACTTCAATCTCTACTCATAACTATTCACAAGCATTCTATAATACTTATCACTATTACATATAAATAAAAAATAAAATCACTATAATATTTATCACTATTAAATATAAATAAAAAATAAAATCACTATAATATATAAATAAAAAATAAAATCATTATAATATATAAATAAAAAATATTTATCACTATTATATATAAATGAAAAATAAAATCGCTATAATATATAAATAAAAAATAAAATCGCTATAACATATAAATAAAAAATAAAATCACTATAATATATAATAAATAAAAAATAAAATTACTATAATATTTATCACTATTAAATATAAAAATAAAATCACTATAATATATAAATAAAAAATAAAATCACTATAATATATAAATAAAAAATATTTATCACTATTATATATAAATAAAAAATAAAATCGCTATAATATATAAATAAAAAATAAAATCACTATAATATATAAATAAAAAATAAAATCATTATAATATATAAATAAAAAATATTTATCACTATTATATATAAATGAAAAATAAAATCGCTATAATATATAAATAAAAAATAAAATTACTATAATATTTATCACTATTAAATATAAAAAAAAATCACTATAATATATAAATAAAAAATAAAATCACTATAATATATAAATAAAAAATAAAATCACTATAATATATAAATAAAAAATATTTATCACTATTATATATAAATAAAAAATAAAATCGCTATAATATATAAATAAAAAATAAAATCAATATAATATATAAATAAAAAATAAAATCACTATAATATATAATAAATAAAAAATAAAATTACTTTAATATTTATCACTATTAAATGTAAATAAAAAATAAAATCATTATAATATATAAATAAAAAATAAAATCACTATAATATATAAATAAAAAATAAAATCATTATAATATTTATCTCTATAACATATAAATAAAAAATAAAAACACTAAAATATATAAATAAAAATAAAATCACTATTATATATAAATAAAAAATAAAATACTATAATATTTATCACTATTATATATAAATTAAAAATAAAATCACTATAATATATAAATAAAAAATAACATTACTACAATATTTATTACTATTATATATAAATAAAATCATTATAATATTTATCATTATTATATATAAATTAAAAATAAAATCATTATAATATTTATCATTATTATATATAAAAGTAAAATAAAATCACTACAATATTTATTAATATTAAAAAATCACTATAATAAAATTATTATAATATTTATTATTAAAAATCAAATCACTATAATATTTATGGGACCCACACATTTTTCAACTACCTACTCAAAAGTCAACAACTCAACATACTTCACACATCCAAACAACTCAAAATACTCTCAATGGGACCCACAAACTCACTCCAATCTCTACTCATAACTATTTACAAATATTCTCAACACTTCTCAACACTTTTCAACACCCAAACGTACCCTAAGTAGTTTTTCCTGTAGCCTGAGAACAACTTATTTCAGGACTATGATCGATGGCTGACTTTCTCAGTTAATTTCAACCCAATAATAGGGCTAAACTGGGATGACTCCAACTTATTTGATGGTTTTCGGTGAAATCCTTTTAATCATTTTGAATGGAACCAACAGCACTGAGTCAGAATTTGTTGTATACAACCACAATTAAAACAGGGTCTACCACTAACCATTATGAGATCAAGCTCAAGGTTTTATCTGGTTGGGTGTACAAGCATGATCGAAACAGAATTAATCATTATAGTGCATATATTTATATCATCCAGCTTTATCACAGATAGTGGTAGACCCTGTAATGTTAGACCTTGTATATATAGTAATATTGTACAAGTTGAGGTTTATCCTTTATTTCACTTGAGAGTAGTTTATTAGGATAAAAAAAATTTTTTATACAAGTAAGAGTAGTTAGTGAATCATTTGCTCATTTGTCAAAGTTTTTAGCTTGCAGAACATTAAAGGCTAAAAACTTTTACGTAATGTTTATAGCCTACAGAAGTAAGTAAGAACAATACTTACTTTATGTGTAGGTTGAGTAAAAACTATGAGTACTCTTGCAAATCATGTATGCCTAATTTCTAAGATATTGAGAATATGATGATCACCCTATTCTCAATGTTTTATTTTCTTATGACTGTTTTATTTATCAATTTTTTTTTGACAAGTTATTTATCATTCGTTGAATATAGACTCGATTTTCAACTCCACTCATAAAGCAACCATTTGCTATGAGAGGAACAAGAAGAGGAGTTGGTGGACATGGCCGAATGACACAAACTCGCATACGCCCAAGTAATGGCTGCACATGGAGTGGTCCAACTCCTGAGGAGCAACCTAGTAGATGGACACGAAGGGTTGAGCAAAGCTCATCATCTGATGACTCAACACAGCCCCCAGATCTGGTTTTGGGTACTGAATTTAATGTTATTAGTAATGGTACTCCAGATACAAGGACTGAGAATGATGGTAATAACTATTGTATATACATCCATTACAAAGCAATGGCTAATTTTCTGTCAGATCTAACTGCAATATTTTTTCTGTTATGAGGTTGTTGTGGATTAATTAGCATTTTTCTGCAACATTTCCTATTCACAGCTTATTAAATGCATTGTACACTGAGATAGTGACTTCTAATTTCTTAGTAATCTGTGTGAACATGTCAATGGCAGTGAACCAACCAATGCGGAGGTGTCGTGGACCAGCTGGGTGCACTGAGTTTATGAAGCTTCGTAAGCATAGTCTCATTCCTTTGCAGATTAATGATGGTGAAAGGGCAGCATCATGTTCAAATGCGGTGTTCTTTACAACAAGAGTAACATGGATTATCAAGCATCATGCAACCATGGTTCAAAATAGTTGGGATGTTGTAGATACACAAGAGAAAGATGAGCTGATCGATCGTGTCAGGGTATTGAGCTGCAGTATTGAAAAATTGGGAATTTAGAAAGTATTCAAGTTTTGGTATATTTTAAAAGCTGTTATATATAGGACTGATGTATTTTTGGTGTAATGTTGCAGGCTGATTTCATCCTAGATTGGAGCAAAAGGAATCATCGGGAGATGGTCGACAAGAACCTCGGGAAGAAGTTCAATGACTTCCACTACCAGCTTCATAAAATATACATGGGCTGTGCAACACACCAGGAGGCATTACTGAAGTCAACATCATTGGTGGAACCAAATGTATGGAAAAAGTTATGTGAGAGATGGGGGAGTGACGAATTCAAGGTAACAAGTGACGGGTAGAAGTTTGAAAATATAAGATAGCATTAGATTTGATGAAAGGAGGATGGAATGAGTTTCTGTTTTGAGTATTGTTAACATTATCATTATTCATAATGCAGAATATATCCAATCAAAATAAGGCCAATAGGAAAAAGTAGCGTGTGAACTACACAGTAGGCAGAAAGTCATTTGTGAGGTTAATACAAGAGATGGTAATAGTCTATTGATTATCAAGATCTAAGCTGATTGGTCTATAGCTAATGTGTTTACAAAAGAATGTAATCTGTTTTTTCATGTATATGATTGAAGGGTCCAAGCTCAAAAAACTTGGTAAGCTTCTATAAAGAAACTAGATGGTCAAAGAAGAAAGGGGCATTTGTCACTCCCATGACGGAAACACTCCATGTGCGTGCTCTCTAACTTATCATCTATACTATATTGTTCCATTCATAGATAAGATAAGGAGTTAGTTATTTCCCCTAATTATAACTAATATAAGATATGTGCGTGCTCTCAGAATACGATGATTGAGAAGTTAGATGAGATCGAGCCTGAGGAGCGCACAGATGAGGCTGCTAATAAAATATTCAGAGATGTGCTAGGACATAGGTCTGGTTATGCAAGAGGACTTGGTGGTTCAGTTATACCCGAGCCTAGACCTATATATATGTCAGCACAACTTGAGCACCTAGCCCAAGAAAATGAGAAACATAAAAATGAGGCAATGATGTACAAGACAGAATTGGATGAACTGAAAAGGGATGTAAGACAATTACTGGTTTGGCAACAATCCTATGACCAGAGGATGAATGACTATGAAATTGAAGGAGTGTCTAATAGAGACACTCAAGGAAATCTTTAGCTGGATGGGTTTGTAAACTGGGAGTTTTTTGATATTTTGTTAAGAAGCATAGTTGAACTTTTGCTTGCATGCACATATTTTGTTTAGTAGTTGTCTTAGAAAATGGTGCACGTTTTTGAAGTTGGTTATACTAGCTGGAATGGCAAAAAAACAGAGTCATGGGCTTATATTTGTTGGTCTACAGCTTGGTGTTCCATTTTGTTAAAGGTTATTTTTTAACTTCGTAAGTATGCTTTAAAGCCCCTTCCAATTGCATGTCTTGTTAGCAATTGATTTAAGAGTTTGGGTGTATTAGGTTGGTGATATTAAAACTTGGAACTTGGGGGATGTATACTAGGTACTAAGACTGTTTTTGGTAAGTTTTTCTGTAATAGAGTATTATCTAGATTTTTTTTAATTGATTCAATATAGGTATTTGATTGTTCCACAGTTTATGCTTGTAAAGTGATCATCATGAATTAGGAGCTAGCTAGGAAGTAATAAATAATGAATTTGAAGGTTAAGTTTATCTGTTCCAAAACTAGCTAATTAATGGCAGTTTTAGCTCTCATTCACATATTATAATTTGAAAGCATGGTATATGTAGTTTCCCATAGATCTGGGGCCTCCATGCGTACTTGTGATTCCAGAACAATGAGAGCTATTGTTCCTTACTTATAAAAAAAACATTGAGATATATTGTTCCTAATATTAAGGAGGAAAACATGCGTGTATGTGTGTGTGTATATATATATATATATATATATATATATATATATCTCGATCACTAGATCAATAAGTAATATGCTCAATTCAACAAGGCTGCCAAATATTTATACATTCTTTCTTTATATATTGAGAATAATTTTACTTGTCATGCTTGCTAGTTTTCTAAGATATGGGAGATTTAACAGATTGTTGGTTTTTTGTTGAAAGACGTGATGCAAGGTGCTGAAATGTTAACAATTGCTAATTGTTTGAATTTATCTAACTTGCAGGTAGACATAAGCTATTTGAGGTTGATTAAAGAGACATGGAAATTTTTGATGCACCAATGAGCCTGCATACATTGGGCAAAAACTATACTTCACTACCAGGTTAAAATGTATAGCCATGTTAACAACAAATCCAATTTTCATCTAGATGAAAATTTAGCTTTATGTGTTTAGGAAAATTAAGCTTCATCTCCATATTTATGTGTTTAGTCGCAGTATGTATTTAGGAATCTAAGCTTGATTTTGCATGACATTAAGTCTTTCTACCTGCTATAATTTCCGGATGTGAAATTAAATGTGATGTTCATTCAAGCTTGTATGAAAACTGGATGGCAATGTACATGAAAATGCAAGTCAAATATGGTGTTTTATTTAAGGTTGTATTCAAGCTTGTCATTCAATATTTTCTTTATACATGGATGTCTATTTGCTATATTAAAATCTACAATAAATTAAAAGGCCTTAAATACAGGGTTGGCAGAGTACCAATTAGATGGAGAGGAATCTGATCAATGAATAATTAAATTGCAATTAGAGATATAATGAAATTGTTAGAGTTTTTGTTCAATTGATACAAAAAATGAAATCTGAGATATACAGAGGAAATGAGATATACAGAGGAATCTGTTAAATTGATAAATATATTTGAGATATACAGAGATATAATGAAATTTGCAGTACTTTAATAATTCTACTAATAATTCTATGATTGGCAGAAATGGGTTGAGATTGAGGATCAATTACCTTGATTCATCATCATGAGTTCCAGCCATAATAACAATTAGCTATGCTTTTGCAAAAACTAGAAATAAATCCATGGATATATTTGTGCCAGTTGGTAAACCCATTGATTTGCTGAGTTCGTTCCTCGCCGATTCTGGGAATTCTTGTAGAGCAAATACCCACGAATTTTAATGGCCAGAATTTGAAAGGCTGTAAGCAAATTATTCCCTGCACGATTCACCCCTCCCCGCAACTAATCCTTATGAATTCCGGCGTAAGAAATAGTTGGCCGTGTTGATATGGGTTTTATTTCCGGCATGCCCCAAACACGCAGCAAGGGATGGCTTTTGCGGTGCCCCTAGTATCGTCGTAGGTTGATGATGGCGGCACCCCAACATTTGCCAAAATAGCCCTTCAATCCCAAATTGGGCATCGAAATATTGCTTCGGGATATGTCGGTGGCGAAATATTTTTACAATTGCGGTGACCCAACCTCGCCGAAGATTGCATTTGCAGTGACCAATATTTCACCGTAAATTTCATGAATTATTTCCAACTACGTCCCAGCCATAATTGCCCTTCAAACCCTACCTATTCATCAAATTTTGCCGCGGGACAGATCGGCTGCAACATCTACAGCAATTGCGGCCCCCTTGCAGTTATCACCAAAAATGGTTTGACCAGACGTTTTACTTGCGACCGATTAGCGATGGATGAATATCGCAGCTACTACTCGGTTGCTGCGAGAAACGCCAGGTATTACGGTGAGCTCACTCCCCGCAAGAAGCCAAATTCCTTGTAGTGTATTCACAATTAATAGGAACTTGGAACAAAATGCAACCAAGCTTGTTTATCGGTGGCAACATGTTGCAGACAAAGTTCATGAAGATCTATTCATTCACATCGTGTTAACTGGTGCCAATTCTAGCCAAGAAGGGAGGAGGACAATACAAGCTTCATTTAGTTCCTTGTATCTCGGAGGGATAGATAATCTCCTTTCATTGATGCAAGAGAGCTTCCCTGGACTGGGTTTGGCAAGAGAAGATTGCACTGAAATGAGCTGGATTGAATTACTCCTATACTTTGGAGGATTTCCAAGTGGCGAATCCCTTGATGTTCTACTAAACATGACTCCTCTAATAAGACCCTTTTTCAAAGCAAAATCTGACTATGTGATGTAACCTATTCCTGAAGTTGGCTTGGAAGGAATTATGTAGAGATTTTATGAGAAAGAGGCAGAAATAGCATTATTGATCTTCACTCCCTATGGGCAGAAAATGAGTGAAATTTCAAAGTCTACAATTCCTTTCCCCATAGACCTGGTAATATCTATAAAATCAAATACTTAGTCTATTGGGAAGAAGAAGGAATTGCAGCTTCTGAGCGGCATATAAGTTGGATAAAGAGGCTGTACAAAGCATTCCAACTCTTTCATCTTGGTGATTAGTGGTGATATTTAGATATCTATATGATCTCTAAATTATAGATTGCATGTACTTGGCGATAACGCCTTTTTCTCTACCTATTTGCACCTATTGATCTTCCATTTAATATGCACAGCTAACGGCTATATATGGATACACACACACGCACACACACTGGATTGTAAATTTTTCTGGTTAGTTTTCACAGATATATATATATTTATATGTACACACTAGGCGAAAGCAACGTGCAAAGCACGTTTGCCTAGTTTTATAAAATGGTTATTTGTAAGAAGTAATATATATTTTTTAAAAATGATTGATTTCACTAAATAATTTAAGGCATAGTGGAGAAAATAAAAAAATTAGTTCAAAATATCATTCAATCCAATACATGTTTATAACATCCATAATTTTAGCAAAGCTTCCTGCGATAAGTTTTATTTTGTGTCATCTTGTACATGATCAGTAGAGACAATGTTCAAATTCTTGTGCTGCTATTGGTTGAAATTCTTGTGTTGCTATTCGTTAAGTCGATTAGGATCAACATAAAGTTGACTCATCTATAGTTGACTTGTACTGGCTTCACTGTTTGAAATGGAGGGTGGAACAAAAAATAGTGGAAAAAAAGTTTGCTTTGATTATTGCTTTTGAAAGGAAGTAATCGTTTATCAATTAAAAAGTTATTAGTCTGCCATATCCACTGGGAATCTTACCTTGACCTTGTTAATGTAGAATTCAAGAGCTATTATCTTTCTTTGGTGGGACCAAACACTGGAAAGCACAAAAAACATTTTCCAGAATATATTTTATGCCCAAACAAACAAGACCTTAGTGTTTGTTTTTATTGCTTATGACATAAATAATGGCGATGGTACTTTAAAACTTTGACTAAATAGATCCAAATTTAAAGAAAACCTAAAAAAACTTTTTAAATTAGTGGTACATAGGCATCATGATTCATATAGGCAAGAACAAGCTTTGTTTTAGCAACTCAAAAAATATTAACCTTCCCTTAACAATTTATAACAGCGAAGAAAACAAGTAATTATGCTAAAGTAAATAGGAGAAGACACTCAAGATCAGAGTATGGTGTGATGCATGCTTCCTTTGACACACCCCAAGCTTTATCTGGGTTATCACCAGAATGGCAGAGAGGAGGGAGGGAGGGTACCAGGTTTTCTTTGCATATAACAGTCATTTGTCAAAGGCTTTTGCCAAATAACAGTTTGGTTCCTCTTTGAAGCTATTGTCCAACACATATGTCCCACAAGGGCACTCATCTCTCTCCATATTCTGAGATCCTCTTCATCCTGAGAATATGCCTCGGGAGACGAGTAGGCAAAATAGCCGCCTGGTCTAAGTAATCTGTCTAGCTCAAGAAGAAGAATTCCATCTCTTTGAAGCCAATCAATCCTACAATGAGAACAGTGAGCAAGTTCAAAAGATGTGCTAGGGTAAGGGAGTCTTTTGGTTCCTAGAACACCAAGATATGTGAGAATTACTCTTTCTAGGGTGAACTAAATTTGGTTTTGATGCACATCATTCAATGCTAAGGACATCGTTATAACATCAGATGAGAGGAGATAAGCTCCAAAACTCGCAACACCACAGCCAACATCAAGAATTGTTCTTAATCTTCCTTCATTGTTTATATAATTGTGTGAAAAGTTTAGCATCTGCAAAATTAAGCAACATATAAGATTATTTCTTCATCCATGAAGTACAAATATATTTACTAAAAAATAAATCAGAGAAATAGCAAGATCTGAATAAAAGAGAAAATGAGCCATAGGGCAATGCAGAGCACAAGAAGTATGCAAAATTCTGTATGGCCTCCTAACTCGAAAAAGTACTTAGCAAAAGGTATCAGTAAAGGCCAGAAATCATCTTACATTTGCAATTGAAGCAATAGACTTATCTGCTCCATAGTGAAAATGAGTACCTCCACTTGGAAATACAATCTTTTCACCTTTCACAACCATCCGGTTTTGGTCAGACTTCTCATGTGCAAGGTGAGTATGAGGTTTGTTTGCTTTCCATACTTGATCTCTACTTTCCGGCTACTTGATTGGGACCTAAAACACCACACCGGCAACAAAACAACTAATAACAAATAACACATCGTTATCTCACATAAACTTAGCATAACTCTTGAAAATAACAAATATTCCACATCGTTATCTCACATAAACTTAGCATCTCCCCCACCTTGTATCCTCGTGGAGGAGGAATCAAGCAGTTGTATTGCCTTTCTAGAAGAGGGCAATGTCTCTCATAGTGCTCCATTAAAGATAAGTCCAGCTCCAACCTCATTTGGAATATGAGGTGTCTATCTAGGTAGAGAATTAGTTCTGAATGTCAATCATCACAAACCTTCAAAAATCAGTAGACAAATGGACTCAATGGATGCATTAAGAAAACAATTAAATTGAACAGATGGGACGAACACCAAGTATATTCCGAAAGAACTTGCGGGGAGACTCTTTGGTGTGATAACATCCTCTCCATTTTCTAGGCCAAATCTTGTTGAAGATTCATCTTGCTTGTCATCAGCATCTTCATCCCCACCCAAATACGATGAACCAAGTCTTCTCAAAGATCTGCTCCCATATTCCAGAGCAAATGTACCATGGTTTCTAGAGCAAAAAATGGATTCGTAGTATACATACAGAAAACCAAGAAAGATTGCCACAACACACAAAGAAGTGATTAAACACTTCTTCTGTGTTCCATCAAATCTTCCCATCATCATTTATTTAGTTTTCAAGCACAATCGAGGAACAAAGGTATAGTTTATAGATGATAAATTATTTCAATAGTTTTATGAGTTATGCCAAGGTAACACCAGGCCTTTGTCCAATTCATCTCAAAGAACTGTCACAGTGTCTCGCTAAAAAAAACACTGATGAAATGTACCAACACAAAGGGCAAACAACCTTGAAATATACCAAAATTTAGAAAAACAAAAGGAGTGAAAAAAAGAAGAAAACATAGATTCATTTAGACTTCAACATATCCATGTTGGGATTTCGAGTACGAAACAAAACCCACCACCAAAAATATATTTCCATTTCCTTCTAAAATCTTTGCCTTTTGGGGTCACGCAAACTTGAACCACAATAGAAATTAACCAAAAATTAATACAAGAGAGTAATTGGAAATTTTGATCTACATATGCAGACTCCAAAGGCTCCACAAACAGGAATTGAATAAACACAGCACGTTCGACAGTACCTTTTGGGCCAAACCCATGTGGTTGTTGCTATTGCCCGCTGCCCTCAATGCCAGTTCAGCAGCCGTAGCCTCCTCCTCGTCCTCGTACTTCTCTTCCATAACCTTTTCAACAGCCAGCTCATACTCTATATTCTTGTCATTACCATTCCCTTCGACAAACCTGTCGACCTTGTTGGTCCAACTCACCGAATCCACTTCCTTCTCCAGAGAAGCCACATAAAAACCACAGCTTTCCTCAATCTCCTGTGGCGTCAGAGTCTCCGAAACATTGGCCGACTTTTCTGGTGAGCGTCGGCTTGACGGTTTCTCTCTGCGTTTACCTAATATTATTTGTACAATGTTTTAGAAAGTGTAAGATGGGTGTTATGGTTAGCAGTAGTAGTGGAGGAATGGAGGCGAGAGAGGGCTTTGTAGCGACGCTGAAGGAGGGATTTGAACACTCTGAGGGAGATTTTGGGGGTTGGCATTAGCCATTGACGAAGCACATCGGAAACTCTCATGTGGAAGACGAAGCGAGAGCGATGAATACGAAGAGGCACTTGGTGCTGGAAGCATTATTTTCCTTTCCTTTCCTTTCTCATAAATATTCTTTTACAGTAACCAATGAGACAAGTGAAGTTCGATGCCCAGGTGGATTTAACGGAAAATTAATGGGAAACAATGAAAATTACTGTAATTATGAAATTTCTGTTTGATTGGCTCTTTATATATACATATAAAGAGAGATTAAGGAGACATGCATATTCATGGAGATCATGCAAAAACAATATTTATTTTCTGACATGATCATGTTCAAATCTTTCTCATTGTTTATATATATCAATTATATTTTGGATCCGTTGGTTTATAATATGGTTATGAATACATGAGCGAGACTCAATTGCTAATTAATTAATTATGAGATTTTAAAAAGGAAGTCTTTGAAAAATATTTCCGGTCATAAGCGCTAATAATGCTTTCGTTTCCAACATTTTTGACATTGATGCGCACTGCTAGCTAGTCAGAAGGGGAAAACAATTAAAAAGAAGAAGAAAAAGATAATGATCAGCACAGATCATTATTGTCAATATTGTACCGCGTTATGCATGGATATCTTGCGATTTAAGTAAGGATTAGGTGGGTTAATATTTTATATAAAAAAACTGATTTTTAAATTCCTCTACAATTCTTAGGGTATTTTATTAGAAAGATTTATGTATTTTTGTTCATGTGTACGTTAATGCTTCTTTCTTTTATTTTACCTTGGACTTGTTATTTCTCATTTAATTTACATCCAATTCGATTTAGTGGTTATTATATATAAGAAATTGACCGTCTGGCGAAAACGCCGCAGCCATGAAGCCCTCTCGATAGCTTCAATCATTCACTGAAAGCCTTTGGTGTAATGAACCGCAAGCCCTCAAGAAAGAAAGACATAATCAAATCCGATTTGGTAATTAAGACAAGATCCGATTCTCGGAAAAAGAGTCAAAGAGACCTAGCTTTCTACCCTTTGGCGTAGCTAGGACTGTTCACCTGACCTGACCCGAGACGAAAACAACTATTCCGACCTGACCTAGAGACATTCGGATTGGCCATTAGCCAGCCCAAAAACTCTTTTGGAAGAACCGAGTATTTCGACCCAATTTTTTTTTTTAATAATGATCTACAAAAACTCTTTTGTGATTTTGTGCAGGAAGGTTGTAATCATCCACTAATTTGCAGAATTTATTTGTTTCTAAATTTCAATGTAATTAAGGTTTACATTGTAACGAATGCCCAACGGTTTATTGTATTTTCAACAGATGGCTCTGCATTTCTTTTCGTTGTTAGAATCTGGTTTTCTTTTCAATTACACGACTTTTGAGAATAGTTAGTGAGTGGTGGAAGTGATTTGCAACATCACTTCAAGACTCCATGCTTATTGGTATCCTTTTGTCAACTACGTTCATTCAACTCTCCAAAGTGCATGTTGTGTCTCTACATATTTAATCCTTTACATTAAAACATAGCCAAATACTAGTAACAAAACTGGTAAGAAAAACAAAGACCATGCATTTGACACTATTTTTCAATTAACAATTGTTTACATTAAAAAGAACAATCCAACCAAATGTAACTTCCTGGTTATACCAAAAAGAACAATATCTTGCTTACATCATAAAGTGCAATATCCTGGTTACATAAATTCCGAAAGATCTACATGGAAAATTCGTAACTAAGCCCTCTCCAATTGGAGCAACAATCATTAGAAATCCACCATCACCAGTCACCACATAATACTTAAAATCGAACTACAAACATGAGCAGAGAAGATTATGCATCAATTATCTTGAAAGTATAAAAAACAAGAATCTAATGCATAATATTATTATACTATATAATCCAATCAATGACTTAACCAATCATGATCAGTAAGCAAAAATGGTCGTACCCTTGTGTATATAGATGTAAAAGTTGGGTTAGGACTAGGTGACAAGTTAATAAGTTTGTATATGATTAGGTGACTAAAATGATAGAGTTTATCCTATCATTAAGTTGGTAATTTTGGATTAATGTAAATTATTTATTGACTTTATCTATAACAATATTAAGTTTATCTAGGAGGTATTAGAGGTTGTTTAGATAAGTCATAAGTGGAAAAATCGAGTCACAACGAATCTACACTTATCCAGAGAAGAGGATGATTTGAAATCTGTTACTGTAGTGAAGAGTTATCGCGAAATGTCAGCATTCCATCAGGAGACGACCTTGCGGTCTTCAGCAGAGTCCTATTGTAGATCAAATTCCTACCACTCATTCTGTCAGTAGAGTCCTACAGAAGATCAAACTCCTATCAGATTTGTTCCATCAGCAAAATCATACTACAATTGGAATTGATTTTCAGATTGTTTATTTAAGGGATCATATTAGTTAGGATCAGTAGAGATTCAGATCTACATATATTCTAGAGCACTTTCTAGTGCATTGTTTGGTGAGAAAATTCCTTAGTAAATTTTCATATTTGTGATCTCTCTTTGAGTGTGATTGTACTTCGAGCATGGAGGATCATGTAATTGGACTTCAACCTTAGAGTTCTAGGAGGAAAGGAAATATTTGAAGATCGCCAAACGTTCTGCCTACTACCGCGGTAGAAGACAAACGGGTCGTTTGTCTGGGCATGTAAGAGAGTCAAGTTGCAAATGTTTTGTAATTGATGAGTACTTGTAATTGATTTTCAAATAATAAGATTGATTTTCCTGCGTTTGGCTGCCCCGCAGGGTTTTATCTTTACAGAGTTTTTTAAAGGGTTTCCCTTCAATACCAATATTTGTAACACTCCATATTTTAGTGTATTTTTTATTGAATGATTATTTTTATTAATTTTAATTTTATGAAAATTATTTTGATGTGCTATCTTATTATTAATTATGGTTATGCATTTAAATTGCTTTTCATTTTAAACTAGTTTATTGTTGGATTTAATTATTTTATTTTCATTTAATCACTACGTTTGAATTATTTTATTTAACTCGTTGTTTTGAAACCTTTTTCATTAGATCATTTTTGTGACCCAAGATGTGAAGATTGGACTTCATTTCTTTCCATTTCTTTTTCTTTTTCCCTTTTTCTTTTCTTCTCCTTTACTTTTTGCCCACCATTTCTTTTTGTCCTTTCTCTTTCCCCGCGCGCGACACCCCCCTCCCTTCTCCCATCCCTGCGTCATTCTCCACCCATCCCGTCGTGCGCCGTTCGTGTCCGTCACCGCCGCTACCTTTTGCTTCTCCTTCGGCCGGCGACCTCACCCTCCGATGTACAGCCCCGCTCACGCCGCCGTTAGCCTCCACGCAAGGCTTCAAGCCGCGGCACCTCTTGTGTTCACGTGCCACCTCCGCCCACCATCTTTTCACTACATCATCCTCGACCTCTTAGCAACATAATGCACCCATTCTCAGCTCTGATCTGTCACCGATGAAGTACATCCAACTCCATTTTTGTTTTGGGCTTTTTGGTCTTCAACCTCCCTCTACGCCGCCACCCACGGTCAACCTCCACCACCATTAGCTTCACCGATATCCCTAAGCTCTTTCCTTGTAATCTCAAGTCTTGGTTTGTCCCTGTTCAAAAGTGGGTTTTTGAGACCCACGACCCAGTGCATTTTGCATTGTCCTATTGCTGTGCCAGCACCTCTTGCACCTCTGTGATCCTTCGAAAATTATATTATAGCACTGTAAGTTTTTTTCCAAATAACTTTCGTGATTTAACTGTATTTTTGCACTAACTCATTTTATTGTGAACTAGTTGGTTATGCTGGACTGAGTCCGAAGAGTAAGGGGTCGGATGGATTGGAGGATGGAGTTGTTTGTGGGTTTTGAACAGTGTTGTGAATTGTTGGATGTTGGATATTGAGACGTTTCATGTACATCGCATATTTTCACGCATGATCATGTTTGTAAGTGAAACTGGGTTTTCGTGTAATTGCATTCATGTCGATGTGTTTATTAAAAACTAGGTTTTCATGTGAGAAAGGATTTTTGAGTGCGTGTGTATCACGACCTCAAGCTAAGATGGGGCATTCTCTCGATGGAGCTCTCTGGTCACTCAGGAGCGGAATATACTGAGTGACATCCCTTAGGTTGTCGCTAGGTGACAACGGGATCGGACAGGATGGTAACGCTCTCGTGCTGACTCTGTGGCCCCTCTCCTGGTGGGAGCTAGAGAATGCTTGGCCAGGTATGCGCTGGGCACAGAACTGGGCATCACTCGTTATGAAGTCACATGCACGGTCGTTACCCGTGGTGTGGCGAAGGGAGCCAGGGTGTGCGGATGGTCCCTAGGGGAAATCATGGTGCATACGGTAAAATTGGTGAATGGGCAATTTTCTGGAAAAATTGCGAGTTCTTGGATAAATGGATTATTAGGCTATTTTTTTAGAAAATAGCGTGTGTTGGATAAAAGGATTTTGTGTGAGTCATTTTCTGGAAAAATGATAGATTATTATTTTTGGGCCAAATGGGATTTTGGCGTGCGTCGGCAAATGTTCATTTTTGGGGAAAATGTTGTTTTGAGAATAAGGCATACTTCATCATATGCATGTATGTTGGTTGCATTAATGCATTTTTATTTTTGTGAGTTCTTTGGATTATACTTACTTGCGGTACCGTTTATGGTAATGCAGATTTTGATGCAGATGAAGCTGAGGGTGAGCCTGAGGATTCGGCTCCGCCGGAGGAGTGATTTGGGATCACTCATTATTTTATTCCGTGTTCCCGTACATGGGGGTCGGAGGTGGCACAATCTTAATGTTATACAATTTATTTATTTTATGTTATTGTTTAATTATTAAATAAATTGCATGCTTGAATACCAACTAATTTGTTGAATGAATTGGTAGATATTTCCGCTGCATTACCGGGGTACTTGGGTAATTTCAATTGGCATCAAAGCATAATTCAGTCATTCGAGTGTGATCTGTTCCCCTGTTGACTATGTCTCTACATGTCCCACCACACTTTGATGGAGAAAACTATGCATATTGAAAATTTCGTATGAGGGTTTTTCTCAAGTCTTTGGATGAACGTGTGTGGTGCACAGTTGAGCAAGGGTGGACTAAACCCGAGACAACTATTGATGCTTGGTCAAAAGATGAGATCACCAACTCTAATTGGAATAACAAAGGACTTAATGTTATTTTCATAGTTGTATCTCCAAAAGAATTTAAAAGAATCTCCATGTATGTGATTGCTAAAGAAGCATAGGACATCTTGGAGGTTACACACGAAGGAACAAAGCATCAATATTGTTTTAAGATGCTGAAAGATGAAAGTTTTAATGATTTTTATGCTAAGCTTAACGATATTGTTAATTCTAGGTTTAATCTCGATGAGAAGGTGGAAGATTCAAGGGTCGTGAGAAAGATTTTGAGGTATCTACCTTAAAGCTTTCGGCCTAAGGTTACTGTCATTGAAGAAAGTAAGGATTTGAATGCAATTAGGATTGAAGAGTTGGTCGGCTCCTTACAAACGTATGAATCCTCACTTCCTCAATCAAGAAGAGGTAAGTCTATTGCTTTAAAAACTGTAAAAGAGGATCAAGATGATTTTTCTGATGAAGAAAATTTTAACAATAAGGATATAGATCGCATTACAAGAAAATTTAGAAATTTCTTGTTTAACAAGAAAGCTAGTGGAAAACAAAAGCGAGGTAAAGAACTTTTTGCAAAGAAAAATTATTCTAAAAATTGGAATAAAGAAAAATTTAATAATAATAATAATAATAAAGTAAAGTGCTATGAATGTTCTGGTTATGGCCACATAACAATTGAATGTCCAAATTTCAAAAAAAAGTAAAGGAAAAGTATTGAATGTCACATTTAGTGATAGTTCAAATTCTGACCAAGAACTAGGTTTACAATAAGCATACAATGATGTGTGTAAAAAAGTGGTCAAATTAAAGAAACTCAACAAGAAGCTATACAATAAACTCACATTTGTGGAGAATAAACAGAATAACCTTTCCGTGGCACTAAAAAATTCTGAAGTTGAGAAATCGAGATTGAAGGTTCAAAAGGTTGGACTAGACAAAGAATTGAAGAGTTCTCAAGAGTGCCAACAAAAAACTGCTACTCAGAAATTAGATTAGATGTTGAGTTGTCAAAAATCTAGTTGTGATCGCACGAGTTTGGGGTACATGACTTCCCAAGGTATGAAACTTAAAGCCTCATCCTCTACCATTTCATCAAAAGGTATCATTTTTATTAAAGGAAGTCGAGATGAGGAAGCTCCAAACAAAGCTGTGTCTAAAACTCATGTTCCAAGAGCCACATACGATAGATCATTGACAAAGCAGCCCAACCAAGGTAAGTCTAAAGGTAAGTTTATTCATATTTGTCATCATTGTGGTATTCTTGGTCATATAAGGCCATATTGCTTTAGCTTGAATAAAGTGAAGAAAAATGGAGGTGAAAGAAAGTTAAAAATAAGGGAACGACTCTAGAAAATTAAGTTGGTGAGATGAGTCAACAAATCACCTTCATAACTCTAAAGCTTTGTGAACTAGCATAATTTTGCTTCACAATAAAGAAAATATCATACAAAGTGGTGTTGATGAAAATAATAAGCCAAAATTTAAAACAAAGTGGGTAGTCAAAGAAGAGGTCGTGTCACATTTATTGATAGGATCACTTGCATGTTCTTTCATTCTTTGCATTTCATTTTATTAGTCTAGGACATGCATTTTATTTTTCTGTTTTTAATTTATGTTTTTGTTTTAAGTTTTTAAATAAGAAAAATAATAGAAAAAAAAATTCTGGTTAGTTTCTCATTTTTTGGAAAGTGCATGCTTGATATGTCAAAGGTTTGAACACATGTATTCTCACAAAATAAATTTTTTAACTTATGCATCTTTCTACTTTGTGCAGTCCACTTTGTGCATACTAACCCTATGGGTCATCTTGACAAAATTCATTTACAAAGCACTATAAGGAACTTATATGTATGCACATTATAATTTAAGTTCCATATTTATTATTGAGATGCTTACCATAGAGGGAGTTCATGCCTTGAATTGACTAATACTAGTTGAACCTAGTACAATAATAAAGAGATCTTCCCTTGCTAAACACAAATAATTGGTCCATATAGAAAAAGTTGATTTTGTATCATTGCGGAAAATGACCAACACTATACACGGATCTATCCCTTAAAGTCTTTATAGAAAGAATCGTGGCTCAAATCATTGTTAAAAATGGTGAGCAACAAAAATGAACATGAAAGGGGTTGTGCAAAATAGTGTTTGGAGGAGATGCTCATGTATCTAGGCCCTAGCATAAAGTTTGACTTTTGAGGTGAGTGACAATCTCTTGGGAGCATCTATGAGAAGAAAATAACTCATGAAGAATAATATAAAAAATATCTAAGAGAAAAAGAGATAAAGTTTCCATTTTATATAAGTTTGCTCACTCACACACTCATATGAACTTTGACATTAATGATCATACGAGGAGTGAACATCCATTGTGATTGTTGCAAATAAGAGGGTGTACTCTTTTGAATTTTTTTTTGTGAGTGACATTATGCTTGAACTAAGATGCATCTAGGCATGTTACTTGTTTCACTATTTATGTATAAAAGAAAAATATTATTTTTTTCTATTTTTGTTGTTCTTACTTATCATTTTTTAGTAAAATAACAAAGTGATAAAAATATAAAATATAATTTTTGGTTGGGTAAGTGTTGGATGTTGGTTTAAGTCTGGGACTTAGTTTCTGATATATTGATATAAGTCCCAGTGGAGCTCTATGGCTCAAGGCACATGCACGGTCCTTAGTCACTTAAGTGACTTAAGTCACACGTCCAGCCTCCGAGTTGATTTCTCTAAGTCTTCCGATACACGGCTCACGACACTTGCTATATGCAAGCCGTAGCCTTCCTCATCTCTTCCATATCTCCTTCGATTTGCTTGAGAGAAATACTCGAGTTTGAGTTTCTTGACTAAAGGCTCTCCATCACGGATTCACGGTAAAATTTTGAGTTTATTCAAATCACTCACTCCTTCTAGTTCTAGATTTTGGCACATCAATATCTGAAAGTTGGGATTTTGATTGTTGATATATGATGTTGAGGCTGCGACATTGTTTGGGCAGAGTGGGCATTGACATAGTTGATCATATGAGAGTATTTTATTCATGTATTAAGGACGATATTTTGTGAGTTATGTGATTATACATTTTAGTTTTATCTCAGTGTCCACCAAATGTTTGTTTTTATGTCTCAACCAAGCAACTTCATTCATTTTGTCATGATTTTACTTGCATTCATGCTCATACACCAGGTGCATTTAATCCATGAAAAGTCTAGACATATGGGAGTTGTTCATCATGTCTTTTTTAGTATCTTCATCTTGGCTCACATAAGTGGGATTTATTATGTTACGAGTCTTGTCAGATTAGTGTCAAAAATGGGAAGATTTAAATATACTATTGAGGGGGAGTTAAAAAGTCTTTGCGTTAAAAGATCTTTTGTGAAGGGTGAGTAAAAACTGAGGGGGAGTAGTAGTAGAAGACTGAAGGGAAGCAGCACCAATAAAGCAGTGCAACTAAAATACGTTTGTAGCAAATGATTAATTTTCATATTTTGTGAAATATGGTTTAATTCAATTCCAAGTCTAATTTCATTGATTTTCAAGTGAATGGTTTGAACTAAACTTTTAATATTAGTTAATGATGCTTCACGAGATCTTGGTCTACTGGTTGTTTTTGTCTCAGGTACACACTACATTCATCAAGTTGGTTTTGTCACCAATCTGCCAAAGGGGAAGATTGTAGATGCAAGACATTTCTCAAGTTGACTTTGTCACCAATCCGCCAAAGGGAGAGATTGTAGATGTAAAAGTTTGGCTAGGACTAGGTGATTAAGTTCATAGGATCATATGACTAAAATGATAGAGTTTATCCTATCATTAAGTTGGTAATTTTGGATGAATGTAAATTATTTATTGACTTTATCGATAACAAGATTACGTTTATATAGGAAGTATTAGAGGTTGTTTATATAAGTCATAAGTGGGAAAATCGAGTCCCAAGGAATCTGCACTTATCCAGAGAAGAAGATGATCTGAAATCTGTTACTGCAGCAAAGAGTTATTGCGAAATGTCAGCATTCCGTCAGGAGACAACTTCACGACAGTCAGTAGAGTCCTACTGCAGATCGAATTCTTACTAGACTCATTCCGTCAGCAGAGTCCTACTGTAGATCAAACTCCTATCAGATTTGTTCCGTCAACAAAATCCTACTACAATTGGAATTGATTTTCAAATTATTTATTTAAGGGATCCTATTGGCTAGGATCAGTAGAAATTCATATCTAGATATTTTCTAGAGCACTTTCTAGTGAATTGTTTGGTGAGAAAATTTCATAGTAAATTTTCATATTTGTGATCTCTCTTTGAGTGTGATCGTATTCCGAGCGTGAAGGATCGTGTGATTGGACTTCAGCCCCTAGAGTTCTAGGAGGAAAGACAATATTTGAAGATCACCAGAGGTTCTGGCTGCTACGTCGGTAGAAGACAAACGTGTCGTTTCTCTGGGTAAGTAAGAGAGTCAAGTTGTAAAGATTTTGTAATTGATGAGTACTTATAATTGATTTTCTAATAATAAGATTGACTTTCCTGGGTTTGGCTACCCGGTAGGGTTTTGTGTTTAAAGAGTTCTTTAAAGGGTTTCCCTTTGATACCAATCTGCTACGTTTGGGTAGTGAGAGTACCAAAGATTGGTACTCTCACTACTATTCTTTATTTTATTATTACTTTTCACCTACTTTTCTACTATTCATTACTTTTCACATACTTCTTACTATTATTCAATATTCTATTATTACTTTTTCATTACTTTTTCACTACTATTCACAAAAATTCTCAACACTTCTCAAGTATTCTCACTACCCAAATCCAGCCATGCAAATTATTTATTTTATGTTATTTTTTAATTGTTAAATTAATTGCATGCTTGAATACTAACCAATTTGTTGAGTGAATTAGTAGATATTTCGGTTGCATTACAGAGGTACTTGGGTAA